>JAKTRK010000002.1:0-412849 GCA_030579675.1 Liangdongia quercuum | reverse complement strand
AAAAAAAAAAAAAAAAAAAAAAAAAAAAAAAAAAAAAAAAAAAAAAAAAACACAAATCGGTAAATGCACGTTCTATTAAAGTAAGAGAATTGTTCGAAGCGCATTAGCGAATGCTATTATAGCCTTTAGAAGGTGTAATTGCGGGCGTTGAGCTCTAGCAAGAGCTCATTAAAGACATCACGAGAGTCAGTAGATACGCGATCCGACTTGTAGTAGTTCATCCCGGCCAGGTACGACTTATACTGCACGGATTGGGGAGTTTCCCCAGATGCGAGCGTTTTGAACACAGAGTATGGAAGTGGGTAGTCTGGGATTTCATCAGTAGGAGTTTGCGAAAGAGAGGATAAGAAATCCGATTCAATGGTTCTAAGGTTTCTTCCAGATATTGCAGGTGTCATTATTGTGGGTCTTGGATTGACTTTCTGGAGCAGTAGCTCTCTATGGGGAGACGATATGTTTGATTGATCAGTTGGCAGCCAAACAGTGCCCAGTTGAACTCCTGCAATTCCGAGGTCAAGCACGTCTGCAATAGAGTCACCATCGTGAATTCCACCAGCAGCAATTAAGAAGGGCACTTCACTCATTGCAATAGTGGATTTCTCGACATAGTCGACGATAAGTTTCACGAGCTCTATTGTCGCTAGCTTTTGGTCGTGCTCATCGTTAGCTATAAAGTTACCTCTGTGCCCACCAGCCTCCCAGCCTTGTAATATAACACCATCGACATTTGCAGCCAGGACCTCTTTGAACTCGTCTACATTCGTGACGGTCACAAAAATCTTGATTCCGCCTTCCTTCAGTTTTTCCAGTATTTGAATCTGGGGTAAACCAAAATGGAAACTGACAATTTTTGGTCGAATGGTGAGAAGAGCTTTAATTGTACGATGGTTTGTATTAGATATTTCCTTGAACGACGTATATGGACAGCTGATCCGCAAAGATTGCGATTCATTTGGCCTGCCCGCATGCTGGTAGAATGGCCGGAATTTTTCAACCCATTCCTGTTCCAATCGAAGGTCAGCTCTTGGGGGCAGATGCGAAAAGAAGTTCAAGTTTACCGTTTGGTACTGATTGACGTTATCCACAAGTTCCTGAAACCTAGCAACCTGCAGCTCAATGCCCTCAGCGTTCTCACTGTATGAACCTAGTGGTACTGAACCCAGACCTCCGGCGTTAGTTATGAGAGCCGCAAGCTCGAGAGTGCTGGCCCCTGCCATTGGTGCCTGGATAATTGGTGCCTTTAAGTCAAAGGCCTTGAGGAACGAGTCGATTTGAGAACGCATTGCATGTACTTTCAGCGCTTAATATCCGGGAATACGCAATAACTGAACTGTCTTATAGTTATTCTTCTTTATTTAAATTTGTGATTGCCATAATGTTTGTCAATGGCCGATTTCGACACTTGATAGAAATCCTCGGTCCTTTCGTCCATCAGAAATAAAGAAAACACTAAACCAAGTCCAGATCACTACCAGCATAAAAATATAGAGCAATTAGTTCGAATAAGCATACTACTAAAAAAACACTTCCGTTTTGCATCTTGACACTACTTAACTGTTCACACTTTAGTTAGTTCTGCTCCAGGTTCTCCCAAAATCCGGAATGAGGATTATTGCTACTTTGGGCGAAAACACAAAGAAAAAGTAAAGCTAGAAGACCAAATCTTGACGCGTTTCAATGCTATTGACGGAGGACGCGATACTTGGACACTATATAGAAGTAAATGTCGTACTATGATATAGATGAGATTATCAGTGACGGACAAGTAGGTGAATGAAATTTGTTCTGTGAAATGAAGCCTTCACTAAGTTCTTCCTTATTTTAGAAAATACCGTGCAAGTTCAATATAACAGCACCAGGACTTGGTTATCTGGAAGGGAACCCTGGTAAACCCGTATGTTGTGTTCGATGCTCAGCCTAGAAATCAGGAGATATCTTACTGACAATTACTCTCTGCAGATTATAGAAGGTACAAAATTAGAGCTCCCTCTATGGATAGCTGAAGTTCTTGCAATATGTGGGATATCAGAAACTTCGTCTACAGCTTTTATTGAGCTGATTCAACCGGACGCGTTTAGTAACAAAGTGATCAATGCCATTAAAACGAAGAGCACGAGTCTAGATGTACACTCGATATCACAGAACTATTACTCGCTAGTTGAGAAGTGGGCAAAACTATTCACTGACCAAGAGTTGGTCAATGTTGTGCAACAGGTGAGTTTTCCCTACTTTTTTGACCTTTTGTATAGAGACATTCTTCAGCTAAACTGGATTCTAGATGCTTAAGGAGAGAGCAGACATGATAAATAGCTATGCTCAGAACATCAGAGGTGCTCAACAGGAAAACGGATTTCTTTATTCATTAGATGAGTTTGAAAAGAAAGGTAATGCTTCTCCTTCTCACGCAACATTTCGATATCTATTACTAACGCTTTAATACAGTTTACAAAATGTCTCATGATAGCCATAAGGGAATGAGAAGATGGATGCACAACCAGTAATGAATGGATCTGCTACTTTAACTCTAAAAGGCCAAACGTAGATATTTCTTTTCTATTTTTCTAAGGCTATTAAATTACAAAAAATTCTTCAAACAGACGTGAACTCAAAACAAGTCACTGTCTTCACCACCTTCACCATTGGCACCATCTTCTTTACCACTCGCAATGTCTTCCTCATTTTCTAAAGAATGTCCGTTCTCAGCAGCATCGATCTTAGCTTCAATTGCCTCCAAATCGTCACCAGCGTCATCATCAGCGCCATCATCCAATTTGGATTCATCGAAATCATCTAAGTCTTCATCGCTATCTTCTATGATATCTTGAGATTTATATTTCTTGCTGATCTTTCTCTTCTTTGCTTCCTTTTCAGATGGCTCAATCGAACTTTCATCCTTCTTTCTTTTAGTTTTCTTTCCACCCTTTTTTGGTTTTCCGATTTTGTCATCTTCATCACTCAGTTCGTCATCAGTGTAAATGGCATTCTTACTCTTTTTGCCCTTTCTTTTATCCTCATCTTCAAATACAAATGCTTCACGCTCTTTCTCCCATTCCTTTGCTTGTTCTTGCAAACGAAGATACTCCTCTCTATATTGCGCTTCCTTTTTGGCTTCTTCATCTTTTCTTTTTTGCTCCTCGATCTCGGATCTTGCTCTCTCCGCCTCTCTGGCCGCTTGTGCCTCTTTCAGTTTATGCTCGAATTTAACTGCATATTCCTTTTGTTCGTTGAGTGCTCTCTCTAGTTGATTAATCAATGTATTAGAACCCATACTGGCTCTTTGTTTAAGCAACTCAGCAGGATACGGTGGATATTTTTCTTCAGAAAGAGCATTCAGAGAAATGATCGCCTCTCTTAAACCAGTAGTTGCATCCAAAATATCATCAACAGTTCTTTTAGAGATGTCCATTTTTTGTACAAATTGGGCAATATTGAACTGAACAAAAGCAATATTGAATTTGAGCGAGTTTATCAACTTTTTCAGTCCCATTTTAACAGCAACATTGAGAGCTTTGACAGAATATTCCAACGCTTTCGAGTAGCTTTCAAGTGACTTTTCTGCAACAGCTCTTGCAAACCAAGCTCTTCCAACCAACGTCAAAAATCTTGAATCTTTGTTCTCATCACCATATCTTCGTAAAACAATCTCATAACTTTCTATAGCTTTGGAATATTGTCCAACCTCGATCAAGCAGTGCCCCAGATTAATGTAAACAGATATATCATCAATGGCATCGCGAACTTTTCTAAAAATTTCTAATGCAACGTTCGGCTGCTTGTTCTCGAAAAAAATGATTGCAATTCCTTGAGCAGCAAATACGTTATTTGGGTCCAAAGCTAATACTTTTTGGAAGAGCTGAGCACCTCTGACATAAGATTGATTCTTCTTTTCAATATCTTGTGGGGATTTGCCCTTCACTTCTCTGGCAACAGCACAATATAGGTTACCCAATGCAATTAGTGCATAAGTATCATGTGAATCATACTTCACAAGTGTCTCTTTATTATGTTTGCTTTCCAAATTTTCACCCTTTTCATTAGTTCCTTTATTAGCCCTCTTCAAGTACCAACTATAAAACGCACGGATTTCTAGATCAGATGGATGCTTTTCAAGAAGATCGTCAACCTTCTTTTGAAGTTCTTTATCATTCTTCAAATCACTTTTGATCACTTCCAAAAACAGTATTCTAATTTTGCTAAATATATAGCCTGGAGTCTTTTCTAGTATACTATTATATTTAGCAAATGCATCCTCAGTATTGGTGTTCTCTTCTGATCTTGCAATATTATATGTCAAGGTGATTGATTCTTCATCATTTGAAACACTGTTCAGTGCGCTTTCGAAGAATGTTTTAGCAGATTCAGGATTACCTTTGATGAAATGAAACACACCAAGGTTATTCAAAACTTCAACTGGAACATTTTCCCCTCTCTGCTTGAGTAATTCAATAGCTTTAGATAAATAATTTAAGGATTGTGTGTTATCCTTATTTTCAAACAGTCTCGATAAGGTGTAATAAACATTGAGAACAACTTGTTCATGCTTTTCTGAAGCTTGTCTCAAATACCTCTCGAAAACGGCAATGGCCTTTTCACGATTCTTTTTATGCTGTGAATATAGGACTCCTAGGATGTAATTCACCTCCAATATTTTCTGGTTTTCCTTATATATGCTTTCAAAAGTTATGATGGAATCTTCAATATCACTTCTTTCGTATTGAGACTGTCCTACACCCAACTTAGCCAATAAATTATCTGGATTTAGTCTTAATGCTTCAGAAAAATATTTTTGTGCTTCAACAAAATTATTCTCTTCGTATTCAGCACGAGCAATCCAAAAATTGGCATCAGATAGAATATTTGAGGGATAGGTAGTATTTGTTAAAACTTCTTGTGCAATCCGTTTTGATAAACTCAGTTCTCCTTTTGAATAATAAAAACTTGCTAACAGCAGCTGTGCAGCAGGATTCTTATCATTGTGAGAAAGAAATGATTTCAAAGAGTCTAAAGCTCCAGAATAGTTGGCTATAAATTCATCATCTGTAAGAGATCTGAATGAACTGTCAAACTTAGCTAATATAAGCAAAAGCTTTGCAGTTTGATTATCGTTATCTAATTCCAATGATCTTGACCATGATTTGATAGCTAATTCTTTATCCTTCAGTTTCCAAAAATTTAAACCAATACCGATTCTTGCATCAGGTTTCAAGACTGGGTTCAGTATTAAGACTTGCTGAAAAATTTTCAAACTGTTTGAATAGCTCTTCTTCTGGAACAAGACTTTCGCCTTTCCCAATAAAGCATAGACATTGGAACTAGATTTTGCATCAACTTTCAGTATACGATCGTAAACATCCAGTGCTTGGTCAAAATTTTTCTGCTGGTAATAAATCTCAGCTTGTGCCAATCTGTTCAATGGATTTGTTGATTGATGAAGCAAAGCAATTCTCGTTGATTCAGATGCCAATTTAAGAGACGCATTCTTCTCCTCAATAGTCTTTGCATTTCTGGATTGCCTTATGTGCAACCACGCTAGAAATGTGTGGAAAGGCGCTGATGCTTCATCGGTATAGATTGCTAGCCCTTTGTGAATCATCTCAAAGGATTCACTGATGAGCCCTTTATTAGCATACACAGCAGAAATGGACAGCCAATAAAAGCCTTCTGCTTCTTCGTTCTCCAGCAATACACACAAATCAGTAGGATCCTCTGGTAACTCGTTCTCTAGGTCCACGGTAACAACCTCGTTCGTCCCCCTCATGGGGACTTCTATTACGAGATTATTTTCGGCATCATCTTCCACATAGTAAGATGCGTCCAGTACTGCAGCATTGCTCATTTTTTCACCTGAGAATCCACTCTCTTATCTTTCAGCTTCTGGCGCTTAAAAGTGATACCTCGTTTTGTTGTTTTTTAATGGGTTTTCAAGAGGTTGGACGAAATTAGGTAATGAAAAAATAAAAAGCTCTCTCTAAATCGTCTAGCAAAGTACAAAAAGATCTATTTTACGTTATCTATGATGAGTCCTGGTGTTTGACTGACTGGTTTACTGACTTCTCCCCTGATTCCTTTGACAATAACGCGCCATAGAATGCTAAAAGACAGTTTCTCTATGATCCTTTCCATCTAGACACTCCGGCTTCTTCACATTTGACTTCCCAACATCCAAACACCTTTTTACAAAAAAGTATTTAAACACCGAAGTTTCCCACTTTTTCAGTAGTCGGATGTGAAAATCAAATCTGCCCTCTGCGCTAAAAATACAATAGAGAAAATCGGAATACGATTCACGGCAATTGAAACGAACTGTATTGTATTTCTAGAAGACAAAGAACAGAGAACTTAGAAGAAGGAAAAGCGAATTTTTTTTTCTCTTGCTTTCTATTCTTTTTTTCTGGTCCCACAAGGAGGCATTGGCTTGTTCTTCTTGGTGCCTGCTCGTATATGCATATCTGCCTTTCAAGTTAAACCTCTTTTTAATATCATCACATTAAAATATTTACTAGCTGAATCCGTATATCTTTGATGATGGATTCTTTCAAAACTCCTCAAACTATCGCCGATGCGAAGGTATTCACATCATCGAGTTCTTTTGGTTATCCAACAGCGCAACAGGAAATATCCGATCTCAAAACTGAACCGTCAGCTACAGGTCTAATTAGTGAGCCAATAAACTCCCTAGAAGATGACTCAACGACGTCGGGTATTGTTCCCACATTACAGAATATTGTGGCAACTGTAAATTTAGATTGTCGATTGGATTTAAAAACCATTGCTCTCCATGCTAGAAACGCGGAGTACAATCCAAAGCGTTTCGCTGCTGTCATCATGCGTATTAGAGAACCAAAAACAACAGCACTTATATTTGCATCGGGGAAGATGGTTGTAACTGGTGCCAAATCTGAAGACGATTCTAAGCTTGCGTCCAGAAAGTATGCTAGAATAATTCAGAAGTTGGGATTCAATGCAAAATTCACGGACTTCAAAATACAGAATATCGTTGGATCTTGTGACGTCAAGTTCCCAATTAGATTGGAAGGGTTAGCTTTCAGTCATGGCCCTTTCTCGAGTTATGAGCCAGAACTATTCCCTGGGTTGATTTATAGAATGGTTAAACCTAAAATTGTGTTGTTGATTTTCGTCAGTGGTAAGATTGTTTTAACTGGGGCTAAACAAAGAGAAGAGATTTATCAAGCATTCGAAGCTATATATCCTGTGCTAAGAGAGTTTAGAAAATTGTAAAAATATAATAATGAAAACAGAAATATTAGTTATGATGGGCTTTATGTTCTATTCCATTTTTTTATGATGTTTCACTTTGAGTTTCCATTTACTTGTGGTTTTTATTTATATATTATATTATAGTAAGGTTTTGGTTTTGAAGTTTTGGTTTTGCTTTTTTTTGTTCGAACAATAGAGTTGAAATGGATCGGTGGGATTTATTATTATTATAAGACGGAGTCAAGTGAACAGAAATATTGTATGAGTGTCATCGGAAGGATCGAAACTTGAAGGTGAAAATCTACAAATTGAATGAATTATTTAAACTATGAAGATATGTTCTTATATTAGTTTTGTTTGAATCAAGATAACTCATCATCGACATCATGTGTTGTAACTATACTCTTTAATTCCCCTTAAATCATGACCAACTTAATTCGCCTTTTGGTACATCAGTATGTATGCGGTTTTGACTTGATCATCATCACCACCTTGAACAACGTCCTCCGGCTGTAGGTAATTTATGGCAGTGTCATCTATTCTCATCCATTTGTTATCATCATTGTTTAACACATCGACAGTATAATGGCCTCCTTCTGAACTTATACCATGATGATAAACAACCCCAATCAATTTATAACATGCACTTGAGTTGATTTTTTTTGTAGCTGACGATATGCATTCTTTTGGTATTACCAGCTCATGCTGATATTGCACTTTTTTGCGCAATTTTTCAATATGACCATGGCGATTGATATAATGGTTCGAGTCCTTTGAGTAGCTGTTTCCATCATCTTTGGTTTTACTTATGAATGAGAACCTTTTCAAGTGAACGATCAAGACATTTGGTAATTTATCGATGAACGTTTGCTTTTTTGCAGTGACTTCGAACTTATCATTCGACTTATATGAAATCTCTTCTGGCTCGGATAAGCTTTTGAATGCATCCTCTATAGTGTTGATATGCTCATCTGAAATATCTAATTGGATTTGGTGAAAAGGATCCAACGTTATACTTTGTGTTTCTTTCTGCTTTGGGACGTCTAGAACAGATCTGAACTGACCGCCAAAAAGCTGATTAATTGGAGAAGGCTTCACCTCTACTGTTCTTTTGGCACTTATTTTTTTCTTGCTTGAATTTTGGACCTCATGCCATCCATCATCTGTGTTGGAGCTCGAGTGATTCGATAGAGTTTCATTCTGTGAGTTGAATTCATCTTCCAGGATTTTTTTTAGATTGGATTTCACCAGTTTTTTTGTGTCTTCATTGCTTATTGATTGTATCAACAGTTTCAAATCGTTGGAATTCAAATTCTTGATAGCTGTCAAAAACTCTTCGTGCAAGCCATCCAACAAATAGCCAAAAAATTCTTCAGCGTCTTCTTGTTGTCCCCATTGTAAATGCTGAAATCTCGAGTTTATACTGATTTCCTTGTAAAATTGATCAGGTATAAAAGGATCACCATGTGTTTCATTCTCATCTAGTTTAATATTGAAATTCTTGAAGAATTCAATGATTGCCTCTATTAATGGTGCAGTGTTTTTATTGTTCCCCAGTTCTTGGACGGTCTTTGTGGAGATCAAATGAAATGTAGAATAAAAAGGTTGGCAATATAGCAGTAGCTGCATGATGGAACTCATAAAACAGATATTCCCAGTATTTACCAGTCCTCTTGGAACAATTTCAGGCAGTTTTTTACTATTTGCAAGTTTATAATTCTTATCGAAAAGCATCTTTAGAGTTACAACTCCTAGAGGCTCCAAAACATTTGAAACTGAAGGGACTAGCTTCTCTTCCTTCTTGATAGCAGTATTGGTATTTGAGATTGGGGGAGTTGTTGAGCTATGTGGTGATATCTTTTTAGCAGCTTGCTCAGCAATTGAAGACCATTTGAGAGGTTTTGGGGCAGGTTGTGGATCCTTCTCAGTTGTTGCAGGTTCTTGCTTATCAGCCTCTTGCTGACTATCCAGCGATTTGAGTCCAAAATTTCCAAAGTTCAAGATGTTTGAGTCTTTCTTCTTCTTATCGATCTGCTTCTTGTTAGTTCTGTTTTTTTTTTGAGAGACGAATGATTTTTTAGTTGTGCCAATATAAATAGGTAGCTTTACGCTTTGTAAATTAGTGTTCAATGCAAATGAAAATGATGCTGTATCTTCTTCCGTGTTTTGTTTTGAGTTTTCCAATGTAGGGTCTGTTGATGATGAGGGGAAAGGATAGAGCTCTTGCGGTTGTGTCTCTGCAGGTATTACAGCAGTTTTAGGAGACTCTTGTTGCGGTGATGAGGCAGAAGTGGAGGAAGCCCTTGCAGTCGACGATGCAGTATCCGTTGACACCGGCGAAGTGTCCACAGATTGTTCATTAAGGTGCTGTAGCTGCTTCTTTTGGTTCTGTGGGAGATATGAACTGTGGTCACGCTGCGGCACAAAGTTTTGGTTGTGGTAAGACATCCTTGTTCTTCTCCGTGGAGCAGAGTCTGAAGGCAATTGCTGAGGTTGATGTTGCTGGGGCTGCTGCTGATGTTGTTGTTGTTGTTGATGTTGATGTTGTTGATGATGAGAATGATGATGAGGATGATGCTGCTGCTGTTGATGATGCTGTTGTTGTTGTTGTTGCGGTGCTGTAGGGGAAACTGCGCTAAAGTGCTGTGCCTGATGCTGTAGAGGGAAGTGAGGGTATGGGTTAGGAGGCGGCGGAGGGAGATGTCCGCCTTGAATTGGGAAGTATGGGTACATGGGATCGAACATTGGCGGAGGGAAAAATGTGGGTATCGCCATCTGTGGAAACGCTTGAGGGAACTGTTGATGGTCCATCTGGGCGTAGTGTGCGTTCCCGTTGAGGATGTGTCCGTTTCTATGGTCCGTCATGACTGGTCATCCAAAAGCTCTTGTGGTGTTGCAAAGTAATGCTCCTGTTGACAAAACTGAATGGCCAATGATAATGCTGTTGATATATTTGTCCGCTGATTAAACTAATAACTTATGGACGTTGATCGAATAATAACACTGAGATCTGACAATTAATAGTGCTAGAGTGTTTGATTTATGGTGGGACAGAGGGGTGCAGGTTGAGAGAAGAAGGGCAATGCCAAGAGGGCAACAATGACACAGCGGTTCTACCTATTACTGTTGGGTCTTACTGCAGAATCAGCAGTTCAAATTTCCTCGTTGAGGCTATTCTCCAGACGTTCTGGTTACCGTTCAAAGATTTTTTCTCTCTTCTCGCTGTAGTTCCAATCAATAGCTTTTTTTTTTTGGTATTTCCAATTTTCAAAAAAACTCTCCGTTTTTTTTTTTTCGTTTTTTGAAGAAGCTTTTTTTTTTTTAACTTTTCAGAGGAGATTCCAAATCAGGACAGTTTCCTGAAAGGGAAATATTTTGAATACGTTCAGCTGAAAAAGAGACTCACTACAAGGTGGTGGTGGTGCGAAGGTGAAGAATAGACAGTAAAGAGGTTAGAGAACTAGCTACATGACGGGCCGGGGAAAGGGGGGCACAGTCAGTTCGGTACTAGGGGTGAGTGATAGATTGCCTCCAGCATTGTATGTATTATTCCATAAACGAGGCATGCAGAGCTAGCCAGCTTTCTGCGGCATGGCTATGAACAGGGGTGGTGTAGCCGTTCTGCTGGAGCGCGTAGGCCGCTAGGAGATGCTCGCAGACCGGGGGTGTCAGTGTGGATTTCAGCTCGAACTGAGAGAGGCAATGGCAGCGGGAACCGTACCTCCGGTGGTCGGTGGGAAGCATACTCTCGGAAGAAGTGTCACCGGCGTCCTTTACTGTTGCTGCCGCGCCGAACTGTTCCAAATACGGGCGGCATGAGCAGAACCACTGCTCAAGATCTACCAAAAAGCGTTTGCCGCTGCCGTTTGCATCTTCAACAGCTAGGAGACTACTGTCCATGCTTCCAAAGACGACATGCCTGCACACGCCATTGGCTGATTGCAATATCTTAAGCGCCCTGTTGAACATCTGTGGGAAGACGAACTGTAGCGCAAACGCGCTCTGCGAGTTGAACAGCCAGTTGCCATTGACGTCTTTCTTAAGATCAAGGGCTTCAATCATCTCATCAACGGCGCAAAGAAGAGAGGACATAGCATTGGACGCAGACACTCACGCAGACACTCCCATATGTACGTCAAGCTAGTCGTTTCTGGACTAGTGAGGTTGGTCTAGCATTGGTTGTAATAGAATTTCTATATAGCCCCTCCAAAGTTACCATCTCAGGACCTCCGAAACACCAAAGCTCACAACCAAAGTTCGGATAATAACCAGCAGAATATAAATACGATTACAATCCTTAAAAACCTCTACAGTAACCTGCTCTCCGAGGTTTTGTCTACATAGTTACGTTTTGAAAAAAAGAATAAAAAGCTCCTTTTGTTTCATAACGTGTGTATTCAAATCAATCAAGCCAATCTTATAGTATAATCGTCTCCGCTTTGAGTAATATAACGAACCCAAGGGTAACTCTGGTATTGCATCTTTGGCTCATTGATCTTTAAATAGCGAACTTGGATCCCACTAGTGGTGAAATAAGGTATTTGGAATTTGACTTGGATGGGTCTTTTGACTTTATAAGAAGGATCATCAATCGTAACGGAAGGTAGTCCCAGCTCTGCTGCCATTGAATATTCTTTACCTCCCTGGAACTGTTTAATCTTCCACACAATTATGGACTTCTCTGGAACCCATTTCATCGACCCATTTGAATACCTGAACTTTGGGCTATCTGCATCTTCAGGTATTGGGATTAGAATTTCAACGTTATTAGCCGTAGACTTCTTCTTGATTTGTGCTTTGACTTTTGCTTCGACAACAATTCGACTGTTGTTGTGATTCTCTATTTTACAATCAACAAATATCAATGGCTTCAAAGGAATAGCTAATCTATAACTCATCAATTCAAATTCACCATCTGGCGGGATAAACGTGATTATTTTTTCATTCTCGAATTTACTCAATCGAACGCATTGATGAAATTTGACATCCTCCATTTCAACTCCTTTATTATTACTCAATTTGTCATTGAGACCTAATCTCAAATCTGGCATACCAGACAAATGTGACTTGATTCTGATCTTACCCAAAATCTCGCTTCTAAGCACTTTCCCTTGCGGGTTGATCAACATATTAATACTCTCGACAACGTCTAAGAAGGCCTCGTTCTTTTTGTACATGATTCCTTCGGATCTCCATGAAACTGCATTGGTTATCGCACTCGGTGGGCCTAATTGCTGTCGTTTCTTCTCCAATTTCTCCAATTTGAAACTCTTCTGGGTGATGTACTCTTTCAACATTTTCGTTTCGGTGATCTGTGGATAGCCAAAGTCCATCATCTCGTCCAGTAGTTCATATATGACAACAAAGTTATCTCTAATTGATTCTTCCTCCAGTTCTTTGAAATAGTCGGTTAAAACTTGAACAACTTTATGTAAAAAAAGGAAAATCTGCGTCACATTGTTATTGGATTTGGTCAATGCTAAAATATATAGGTTGTTATGAGTGATGTAGAGATAATTGATAGAGTTAAAGGTTAAAAGCGGTGATGAAGTTAATGGGTCTTCTTCAGATTCAACCAATAAAAAGGGGAATTTCTCGATGGCTGAACCAGGGATGTCCCCCTTGTAATCTCTAGAGAGAAGTGACTTCCCCTTGATATCACAGAAATGAATCACAGAGACCATTGTGATAATTGTGTGTCGCCTATAACTCTGCTTCTCAGATTGGTGACTTTTCTAATACAGTTAGTACTAATAACAATAATAGTAATTGACGTACTTTTTTAAGAAATCTCGAAAAACTTGCCTCAAAGGAGTTACCCAGAAAATAAAGGAACCGATGTATCTTGGGTATATAGAGTATACATTC
Organism: Liangdongia quercuum; assembly: GCA_030579675.1. Classification (NCBI taxonomy): domain Eukaryota; kingdom Fungi; phylum Ascomycota; class Saccharomycetes; order Phaffomycetales; family Wickerhamomycetaceae; genus Liangdongia; species Liangdongia quercuum. The sequence continues at coordinate 399,763 of JAKTRK010000002.1, read as the reverse complement.
TGGGTGATATGGATGCTGAAAAGGACACGGAAGAGCTGGATTCGAAGTATGAGATCATTTTCGAAAAGGAGCCTACACTGAAGGAGCAGTATGCACTTCTTTTAAAGGAAAAAGAGGCTAGTGAAAAGGCGATCACAGATTTCCTAAACAGAATTGAGCACGAATACGGTGAACTCAAACTCAAATCCGTTGAAGAAACTGTACAGGATCCCAAGGAAATCAGAACTCTTCGAGAAGCAGAAATCTATGTTTCGAGACATATCATTTCGAACAAAGAGAAGCTGAGGGTTTTGGCCGGTTTAGTGAACAATCAGCTAGAAATGGAATCAAGATTCGAAGAGGATCATAAGCGAATACTCCAATATGGCGACGAAGAAGCGCTCAATATGATCACAAACAAATTCATGCGCCAATTAGAACAGTTCTCCAAAGACTGCCACAAAACTTTCAGTGAGCTGGGTATACCGTTATTCACATCGCGGCCCTCAATTCAGTATAAAGAGCTCACGAAGGACCGAAGAAAACTAATAGTATATATACAGAGACAAATTGAAAGAGAGAAGAAAAACAAGAACGTATGACACGTGTGTCATTGAGACATTTGTGAGTGAAAACACCATTTTGTGTGGAAGGAGAAGAGTATGAGACTATATAGATACAATTTGCTATCATCAGTTACAGTCTATATCTATATATACCCTTCCAACATGAGGATCTAAACAATCTGCAACGGAATGCTGGGAACCCAGAAAGAGATGAAGAGAGTACGCCAGATGAACTTTTGAAATGGGACGAAAGGCGATTAGCACGTCTGAGAGAATATCCCCACCGTTCCAGATCTTCCCAAGACTGTTTTGAAATCATTAGCTCTGAAGTGCAACATCTTCGAGTTTGAGAGAAGTGTGCTCAAAGCAAGAAAAAATGTACTAGGATTAGGAAATATCAAAGATCTACATGAGGATTCAATTTCAAATTACTTTTAGTGGAATTAAAACGGTGAAAAATGTAATAAAAAGGTATAATTGAGGTAGTTAAAATGCATTCATTTGACTGCCTCGTTTTTTCGCTCTTTCGTAGTTTTTGCCCATGCAATTATCCAAAAAGTATACCGAAAATCAACTTTGAAAAAAAAAAAAACGTAAACCAAGCTGTTCATAATGTATGTCCAAAGAAAATAGAAATCAGGTGTCGCAGATTGTCAAACATACCTCTTTGAATATGCCCAACAATTGAAGAAGTCTTTTAAACGAGAACAGAAAAACAAACTCAGCAACAACAAAGCACCACATCATGATTGCCAACAACAAAAAGAAAGCACAAAATAGGGAAAGAAGGGGAAAAAAGTACTGACATACATATACGCAACATTACCTGTGAAATCCGTATGAGAGAACATGGGGAAAGCAACTCAGTTGAACAAGGAAAGTAAGATAAAAAAATAATAAAAAAATGGTAAAAATCACACATACACAATAGTCATGAGATGTCGTTGAAAGAATATTATCAAAATTCACGCATTCAAGCAGATTCGATAGACTCAGTACCTGCCTGTGTAGCAGTAGCGGGAGCAGAGGCAGTGGCTGTAGGAGTAGTACCTGCTTCGGTGATAGTTGGGTCTTGAGCTCCAACTACGTTGTTCCTAAATCCCCCGCGGCCTCTAAATCCTCCGCGTCCTCTAAATCCTCCGCGTCCTCTGGAGCCACCACGTCCTCTGAAGCCACCACGGCCTCTGAAGCCTCCTCTTCTTCTGTAGCCCGGTAAGTTGGTTCTCTTTGGAACAACGCTTATCAAGCGACCTCTAAATTCGGAATTCGAAAATTCTAACGCCTTTGTAACGGAATCTAATGTTTCGTATTCGACATACGCATAGCCCTTTGGATAACCAGTGAATCTATCGTAAAGTATTGTGACTCTGTTTATGACACCAGCTTTATTGAAGAACTCTTCCAACTGTTCCGGAGTGGTTTTGTAATCAACATTACCAACGTAAATTGAGCGAGAATCAACCTCTTGTTGCTGAGCAATTTCCTCTGGTGTTTTATTGCTTCTACCAGGAATTGGAGCCTTCGAAGCGTTGAAATCTTCCGGTGCGCCTTCTTGCGGCTCTTCAAAAGCTTCAGCATGTTCTTGAGATTCCGATAAGGGATTTTTCTCTTGTTGCTCTTGCTTGACTTCTTGCTCAATTTGATCGGACATTTTGAATTTTGTACAGGAGGAATTTATAGCGGGAATCGGTCAGCTAATTTCTTAGATGCAAACTGAATTTCGTTATTGATCTTGAATTATGTGTTACTATCGAACCAATTGATAATCCTTGATTCCTTCTTATTTGATTCGAGTTAATTCGATTTAATAACTTGAAAGGAAAAAGCTTTTTGAGTCGTTGAAATTGAAATTACAACTGATTTTTTTTTTTTTTTTCATTATTTTTTCTTCCGGAAAATCAACTATTAAATAGTTACAAATAAATAGAGTAGAAATGCCATTGAAACCAAAACAAAAAAAAAAAAGAGTGAAAGAACAATAACGTTTCGCGAACTGAAAGGAAGAGCCCGATCGAGAGATGGAGAGCTACAGAGGTATTGAGCTGCTCGCATACGTAGACAGTAGAAGGGGAAGACTGCAAGTGTACGTGTAGTGGGTTCTTCTTTGGCATATAAAGAGGCCCGAACGATACATTAGCCAATAGAGAGAGCAATTATGGAATCTGTATAGCTTTACTCGGACGATAATCGAGACCGCTGAATCAGTCAGTAGTGTTTACCTTAATCACAGTAATTTTCAGGGTCCGCCCTGAATTCACGTCCCTAGGACCCTGGCGCAACCCGACGTTCGTCGGGAGACAGTTCTTAGTCTCCTGTCTCGTTGGGCTGCCATTAAACACACTACCTTTCAGAGAGTCAGTGCATGTTGTTGTTTAGGATCCTCAGCAGATAAATATTAGACCCAGGGAGAGCACTGTATTTTGCATGATTGTTATTGTAGCCCAATGTCACACAATATGCTTCGGTTCCTTAATTGGTCAATTGCATCGTAGAAATCTTCAAATCTGTCAACTTTCGTCGGTAACATTTTGCTTAAATGGGACACTTTCCTAAACAGGAACTTTTGGCGAGCCTAATTTTTTTTTAAAGAGATACATGCATGTAATCGTGCATCTATCTTCTCTTGCACTTGAATCCATTCGAAAGTCTATCTATTTTCTTATTCTTCCCGCGCGCGAGCTCAGTGTTGACACATTATCTTAAGAGGACGCATCTCGAGTGTGATGAGGTTGACTGGGCTGGGTGGGGTATTGAGGGAAGCATCCACAACAGGAAAATTGAAGAAACAGCCATGGGAAGAACTATTGTATGGAAGGACCCGCAAGCATCATTTAGAAGCTGTGGGAAAGCATTGTTGTACATACCTTATTAAGGGCAGCAGCAGCCTTCGGTGTAAAGCTGGAAACAAAGAAGACCCATAATAATTCAGGACAAACTGAAATCCCTGCTGCCTTCTTCTGTCGCGCAACAACTCAAACAAATATTTAAATCCATATTCAAAGCAGGGATATTTTGCGTTTGAAACTGGTTTTTGTGTGTTTAGTTCTTGTTGTTCTCGTAGTAATATATGTATATGTAGCAGCAGCTTGTGCTTTGATAATAAAATCAAAAAAAAAAAAAAAAAAAATAAGGGCACATTTATGGCACTATAGTCCAAGACCGCAATTGTTTTTAATAGTCTCAGTACACACACACACACACACACACAGACCCTAGACTTCCAAAGAGGAAAATCAGAGCATCATAATCCGGGTAAGAACCCATCGGTTTTCGCACTTCAAAAATCAAAACTTTTCTTCTTCTTGAAGCTCTCTGCTCCAGCAAAGCACATAGTACGCAGCAGCTCTATTTCTCTTGCTATATATACATTCAGAGTATTTCCAAGAAGTTTGTACTGCAAAGGATCGCCTCTTTCATTTTGGATATCGAAACTTTATCGAAATGGTGTCTGTAAGAAGAAGAAAGGCCAATAGGGCAGGATTCAAGAAGGCTACGAGAAGAGTAAAGGATAAGCAGAGAAAGATCAACATCACATCGAATCCAATAATTGCAGATAATTGGGATTATGATTTGACTTTGAAGCAGAACTATAAGAGGCTGGGGCTCAAGATGAAGCTAGGGACATTTGCGGGCGGGGTGGAGAAGGCTTTGATTGAAAAGCCAAAACATCTACAAGGCAAAGCTGTTGAATTCGAGGGCGAAGAGATCGATGAGGATGAGCTTGACGAGGAGAGAATTCCCGAAGGAGAGGCTAGAATTATAAGAGATAGCACCACTGGTGAAGTTACGAAAATTGTGTATGGGAAGCTAAAACGTTTGGACGAGGATTTCAAACTCACCAAATGTTCAAATAGCTCAAAACCGCAAACCAAAGTTGTTGAGCTATTAGAGGAATTCGCCAATAGACCAATAATATCCAAAGGACGTGAGCAGTCTGAGAGAGAACAAGACTGGCTAGGAAGACTGCATTCGAAGTATGGTGAAGACTACGCGAAGATGAAATGGGACAAGAAGTTGAACATCTACCAGCAGAGTGAAGGCGACCTAAAGAGAAGAATCACAAAGTGGAAGAGGGAGAATAATATACAATAGGGCATGTTTAAGAGAGGACAGGCGATTGCATTTTGTTATTTTTTTTTTTTTTTTTTTTTTTCATTGGTTATATCAATACGGAACCTAATAGTATAATATAAGTGATTAATCTCTATTTTAAACAGAACAAAATTGTAATAAATAACTGATTTAATCAGCACTATAATCTCAATCAAGATTAAGCTTCAACAAAGGCCCTGTAAGAAGTGAACTCGGGATCCTTAGTAATCAGCTCCACTTCTACATTTGGTGCGATGAAGAAGTTATAACCGGGTTCAGCTTTCAGCTCCTTACCATCGGCTTTGATGTAGCCTTCGCCATTAGTAATGATCAGAATGCTTGGGCCTTCAAAAGCCTTGAAAGTTCTAGTTCCAACACTTGACTTGAAAGTTGTTTGCAGAACAGAGAACTCTTCAATTGGAGGGTCGAATAGTTTCGATTCCCCAGAACCGGAACCTCTTGGAAATTTCAATGGCACCATTTCTTGCTTTTCAACAGATTCATAACTATACGTCAACATTGAAACCAAGTTCGTTACGTCCTTGAACTTTGGAGTGAAACCTGCTCTCACAACGTTATCACTTGCAGCCATGCATTCAATGATATCACCCGAGATATAAGCATGTGGGTCTTTAGCTTGTAAGAACATCGCTTCACCAGCATTTAATTTACAGTGATTCAACATTAGACAGCCACAGAACAAGCCTACATCATCTGGGAATTGTTTGTTCAATCTAATGATGAGTTCAGGCAAGTCCTTTTTGTTGAAGATAGAAGGATTAGAGTGAGCTTCTGACACTAAAGATCTAGCTTCTTTGGTAATTTGTTCATTCGAAGCGTTCATAACTTTGCTGAACACGGCCTGCAATAGTTCCTTGTTTTTGATATCGTCATCAGTTCCAGAATTTGGAATGACGTCAGGCTTGATACCTTTAATGAACTTTTCTGCAACCTCTTCACCGACAATGTTTCTAAATTCTTTGATTCTTTTCAATTCATCGGCAATTTCGTCTAAAGGTTTGAATCCGCAGAATCCTTCGAAATTTGTTACTGCAATGGCCATCTCAGGCTTGTGGTTATCGTCAGGATAGTTCTTTGGATCAGCTGCATGTAATTGCGCACCGAGTTCCTTATCGGGATGTGCTTGAATTGACAAGACTTTTTCAATACTCAAAACTTTGAATAGGAAAGGAATCTCGTTAGTTTTACCAAACTTCTTGATTATAGGCTCGCCAAGTAACTCTGTTGGGTTGCTGCTAATAATATCTCTCAGGCTTTCACCTTCGAGGTTTTTAGAAGGAACTTTTGGATGAGTACCCATCCATAGTTCAGCATATGGTTTCGACTCGTCAATAACCACCTTCTCCGGCTCTGAGTGGTGAGCGAACTGAGCAACAGCAGATGATGAACCTATTTTACCCCAGTCATAGTTCTGGTATCCTATGAAATTACAGCGTTGATTAGTAGGGAAAATTGATAGGTTTTCTCGAGTGTGTTATTCGTAGACATACCTGAGTCTAATCTGAAGATTTTGCTGCTCATTTTTCTCGATGGAATTTTTTGATGCTTGCTTTAGTCAACTCGTATTCTAGTCAGCAATGAGATGCTGGGAGAGGGTTCGCGTTCTATTTGATGTCAATTCCAGGAACGTGTATTTCATCTGCCTTCTTCCAGTTTTGATAGTAGGTTGAAAAAAACGCTAAAAACTAAACACCATCTTCAGTAGGAAAATAAACATCCAGACACAACAGGCAATCGGGCTGTGAGAAAGCAGAAGGGAAAGCAAGAGAGGAGGGACAATAGAGGATTGGGAAGAGATCAGGAAGAACGGATGGAGTGGATAGAGACAGCCTCCGGGAATAGAATCTCGAAACAGGCGAAGATAACAGGCTCCGACACTATTCTGATTGCAGGCTACACGACCATCAGTCCAGACGCGGAGCTTATAGGCGACGTGAAACTGAACGAGGGCAAGTCAAGCTTGCAAATTGGGAGGTACTGCTTCATCGACACTGGTGCCAGGATTGAGCCGCCTCTTGTGAGCCGTTCTAAAGCTATACACCGGTTGGGGAAGATTGGGTCCTACTCAATGATTGGCGCAAACTCCAAAATACAAAGCTCTAATTTGGCAAACCGCGTAATAGTTGGAGAGAACTGTGTCATTGGCAATAATGCTACTATCCATGAGTGCGTGATTGTTAAACCAGATACTACGATCCCAGAGAGATTCAATGTCCCACCGTTCAGCCTTGTATTCATGAATCATCAAACTAATAAATTAACCGTCAAAGAGCTCCCTGAGTCGTATAAGAAACTGATCGAGGTAAGCTCCAAATTGAGCTATGCCAACAACCAATTTATGCCCTCAGAGATACCATAACGTCTCCCAACACTGCAGCTCGGTAATACCAGCCAGTCCATATCCAAGCTTTGGAGTCTCATTCTATTCTCAACCATTCGAGTCGAGGGCAAAGGCAAAATGTCATGCTTGTTGAGTAGAATTAGCAGCTTCTTTCTCTCGTGATGGTTATGGTTATGGTTGCCCAATCGCAGTAACGTTTCCTGCATTCGCTGTAAGTAGCTGAGTTGGTCAATTTTTGTCGAATCCAACACGCATATCACACAATCGGCGTCTTGCAGGAAGTTTGAATATGTAACTGGTGGAATCTCATTCGAGAGTGGAGTAATATCGACTGGGGCCTCCAATTGCTGCTCTATATACTCGATGACTGATTTTTTACCAGCTTTTGCAGAGCCGAAGAGCAAGACGCGGCGACTTACTCCCTTGGAAGTTATACTTTGGCGTCGTTTTAGCCGGCTTTTCAGATGTGTTTTAGGTGAAGTATGAAGGAGCTCTAATTTGAGCATCGTTTTGGCATGGAATAAAAAAAAAGAGATAAAGAAATATGGAGAACGCAACTAACTCTGAGAGCACAATTGCTTTTGCACAGGCCATCTGGTAGCATTATATAGATGTTATCTTTTAATATCACATGCGCTAACGTTGGCCACCAGGGGGACACTGCAGACCCTCGTATAATTATTGAGGGCGTTATGAGAAACTCACTCCTTCCTACTTGTGCATTGCATTGATTTTGGTGCCTATGTAATGTACGTATAGTGTGATGTTAGCCCAAGACTCGTAGGCCGGGATGCCCACTTATCTTCTACAGGGATCGGGTGTCTAGAATCTCGTTCAAAGCCATGTTTGTGGAATAAAATTCACGAGAAGTCATATATCTATCTATATATATATGGATATATACCAGCTTATGTACCTTACGCCTCGATTAGCATAGCATAGCAGCTAAATTTCCAAAAAAAAAAAAAAAAAAAAACACATAGAAACAGAAAGAGAGATGGAAGCTGCCAGGAACGCATTACAATTGAGAGGTTCAGAAGGCCGGAACTTTGATAACATCCCTCACAGTCAATTACCACTGGATTGTGGAAAACACGAGGAATGCCAAAACACAAAAGCAGTCGTGCTGGTGGCCCGAGAGCATAAACCAAAACCGTATATGTACCAACTGGTAGATCTGCAAAAGGTATACAACAACAAGAAGCAAATGTTGGATACCGTCACAATTGAGTAGATAAGCAGAAGAAGTAGGTCACAGGACACAGCTATCCTGTACTGAACAACGATGAATAATAATAAATCGCGACTTCATTGACTCCCCGAACCTCTCGCTTCATTCTTCTTTCCTCTCATTATTATCTGCTTATCCACCCGTTATATCGCCCACGTAGAACCGAAATCAGGTGACTTGACCCTAAAATTTCAAATAAAGCATCCGGGTAACTCCGTTTTCTGGATTTGGTTATTTTTTTTTTTTTTTTTTTTCTTTGGAGACTTATTAGAAAGTCAGAGAAATAAATAAGTCAAAGTAATAGGATAAACACACTAAGAGTATTCTTGTCTGGTTTTTTTGATCAACCACCACATTTTAATCCAAGCGCGATGTCTGGTATGTGAACTTTGTGCTCTGATTGCGATTGCAGAGAACTAACGTTTCATGTTTTTTCCCGCCAGTCGATTTCAATACCCTAGCCCGTATGTCAGTTTGATACAGTTATTCTTTCGAGATGAAACATGTTTTTTGAGCTAACGGATCTACTAGAACAATTCACCGAGTTTTATTACAACCAGTTTGATTCTGACAGAACTCAGCTTGGTAACTTATACGTAGGTTGATTGTGAACGAGCTTCTTGTTCTTTTCTTTTGTTTTGCTGTTTCGAGGATGTTTGTTAAGACTTTTATGTTTTTTTTTTTTAGAGAGACCAATCTATGTTGACATTTGAAACATCCCAAGTCCAAGGCGCTAAGGATATTGTTGAGAAGCTCATTTCCTTGCCGTTCCAGAAAGTGGCCCATAGAATCACCACGTTAGACGCCCAGCCAGCATCCCCAAACGGCGACGTTTTGGTCCTTGTTACCGGCGAATTGCTAGTTGATGAGGAACAGAATCCACAACGTTACTCCCAAGTATTCCACCTGATTCCAGATGGAAGCTCGTACTATGTCTTCAACGACATTTTCCGCTTGAATTACGGTGCCTAATCCTTAATAATAATAATCATAATAATAAATTTTTTATTTGTTTCCCACCTTTCCTTCTTTTAGACGATTCGGATCAATTGTTGATGGAATGCTGCCCCTAATAGCCGTAGCTTACTGAGTAACGATTTGGCAGTTTATTGACCTCCTAAATTGCGAGTACTCGGAAAGAGACACACACAGTCACGAACTCTGCAATCACGTTTCGGTGGGAGAGAAGGAGACCCGTTCAGAAAAGATAGCTAGCGTCTGAGACCCACCAACAATGTCGATTAATCTACAAGACGTTATAGATCTGAACAAAGAGGAGTCTGATTCCGGTAATAGCTCCTTCGACGAGGAAGACGAAACGCAAGACGCGATCAGAGAAAAGGACAGTCCATTGAATCCTTCACTAACGTCGCTACCACAATCTGCTTCTGCTTCTGCTTCTGCCTCTGCCTCTGCCTCTGCCTCTGCCTCTGCTTCTTCAGAGGCTGTGGATAAAACGCATTTCACTCCCCAGGTTCCACAGCGTCGTCCTAACAAACACTCGGCTACAGCCAGCACTGACTCCAGTACAGCAACTCCAATCATTCCCAAGCGTCCTTCCAAGAATGCAACTGACAGTTCATCACAAAGCCCACACGTCTCTTTGTCCACTGCTAGGCATCCAACTCTACCACCTCACCCCAGAAGTTCGGGCTCCAATGACTCGCATCGTACACCCCCATCAGCTCCTTCCCGCCCTAATGAGAACGCCAACAACGAAGATGTCCCAGTGATCCCACCACACCCAAGAGATCATCGCGATCAACGTAATGCTAGCAAAGAATCATTGGTGGCGCGCGAGGGTAATAAGCCATCGATTGACCTTGTTCAAGAGAGCGATCCTCTAAAACAAACTGACCAAGCTCCTAATGTTCCACCACATCCAAAAAAGCAGCGCAGCAAAGAAAGCACTCCAACTCCCACCATACCTGAGAGAAAACAGAAGGTAAAGGAGGAACAAAGCTCTGAATTTTTTGAAAATCCAGAACCCGCTACGAATCAAGCTAATAACGCCAACACAGAATTGAGAGGGTCTGACGATGTGATTGGATCAGAAGAGCTGGACCAAGGACCTGGAGCTATAGAGTGTGAATCTCTAGATATCCAGGAAGAGAATGGGAGCCCTTTGAAAGAACCCACTCCAAGCCCACCCGAAGGTGTTCAAATCGACAACAAAGAACTAAAAACTTTTAATAGCGAAATTGATGATGAATTGGATCAGAAGCTAGAAGAAGAAAAGTCCAGGGAAAGGAAAGACGTATCATCAGAACGCTCTGAGCAGAACGAAGAAGGCGTCTCGCTCAAAGAAACTCTCAACGATCTTGAATCAAAAGGTACAGAAAAATCCGCTGAAGAACTTGAAACACCCGTTATTCCACCTCATCCAAGAAGGGCCCGCTCAACATCCATCAGCTCTGAAGATAGCAGCACAAGCACCAAGCCTTCCATCCAAAAAAATCTGCTGAAAAAGTCTGCGACCACGTCTTCAGAAATTTCGCTACCAAATATCCCCAAAAGGCCAACTAAAAAATCCACAGGTGATGTTTCTGCAGCAGGCGTGGTGTCGGAATCTGACACTGAGCATCGGACCCATAGGGCCAGTGTCGATGAGGAAGTAACCACAACCTCTGAAACTAGAAAAGAGGCTAGTACTTCGACACCAGTTATTCCGAGTCGTCCACTGAAAAGAGCATCAACGGACTCTACGAACTCCCACTCATACGAGCATGAAATTCTTGATATTTATACTACCGATAGCCCTGTCAAAGAGACTAAACCTATACCGGTATCTAGAAAAGGTCCACCACCAGTTCCTAAAAAGCCCTCGTCCAAGATAGCAGCGTTCCAGGCAATGCTGCGCCAGAATCAACAACAGGAACAGGAAGCACAGTCGTCAAGGCTTGCTGATGCGAATGAAGAGACTGAGCCAGCTGTGAAATCGAATCCTGATCGTGCTGCCTTCAAGAAAAATTTGACAGGACTGTTCGCCTTGCCAGGCATGGCGTTACCAGGAATGGCACCGCCAGGTGGTCAATTGCCTGCAGCGTTACGTAAATCTAACGATAACATCCAGAATGCGGCTGAGGAAGGAAACACAGACGTGAGAAAGGGAAGAGCCAGAGGCCCAAGAGGTAAGCGACTACCAAAGACAGCCACACAATCTATTGAGGTGAAAGACAGAAGAACGTTGGCGGTAATCGACATATGGAGCAGCGGCTCTTTGAAGTCAAAGAATGGCTACTTTATCGGAAGCAATGAAAGCCTAATTGGTTCTCTAGCTGGAATCGATGAATCCGTTAATGACAAGGGAGAACTAGAGAGTAAGAACAATAACGTAGAGACATCTTCCTCTGGAGTCGAAAAATTGAGGACTGAAGAGACGTTTGAGCTGAGCACTCCTGCTGCTGAGCGCTCAAAGACAGATTTTGGAGAGCCTTTGAAAAAATCATCCACCATTGATGACACTGCTGCTGGAACTCAGGAGGATGAGTTTCTGTCAGAAGGTGATATCTTGCAATCAGGTTCACCACTAAGTGACTCCAAGACTAGAGCCGAGGAGGACGCAAGAGGGTTTGCCAAGCAATTGGAAGAGTCAGAGGAATCAGAAGAAACTGCAGGGCCCAGTATAAGTGTAGAAGCAGAGGATACCGCTAAACTAACCCACAACATTGACGTCTCTAACGCTGATAGTACTACGTTTGCAGATTCTGGTTACGAAGCAGATGACGATCTGAAGGTTGCTGGGAACAGCAAAACCGAGATCGAGGAGGATAAGGATGAAGACACGTTCCTTGATGCACAGGACTAACCTCACTATTCAGGGTGCATTCATTCATGCGTGCTGCACCTGACTCACATTTATATAGAAGCTTATAACAATAGCGTCTTTGCCCCCATCTCCCTCCCATCAAATCCTCTTTTGTAGTCTTTACCCTTTTCGATCTGTCTTAGACGCCGTTATTGTTAGCAGATGCATGGTTGCATAACCCGTTTTAGGAACATTTCCATTTGCGGCTAATTGAATAACCTGTTTTAGATATTTTAGATTTGATCTGTTCCGAGATTCTCGAAAAAGCGTTTATTAATATATCTCGATTGGATGTGGTATAAATATAGAATTTCCGGTAGTGATGTGGAATATAAAGACACTTTGAATTCAGTTTATAGCAGCTGTTTTTTCTTTTGCCTGCTAAACTCCAGCGTTCTTAGCTAGTTTTTTTCCCCCCATAAAGAGACACACACACTCTCTCGCTTGATAAACTACACATCTAATAATCATTACGGTGTTTCTGTGAGCCTTTCTTTGCTAGCTCTTTCCCCCTATATTTGCATCAGTTCCGTACGGATAATTAGCACAGCAGCCATTATGAGGTGTTTAGTTGCCCTTCTCATGACACTGCCTGTCATTTCGGCTTTTCCAACGATTAACGTCACTGGGAATGCATTTTTGAACAGCAGCAGCGGTGAACGGTTCTTCATCAGAGGTGTCGATTACCAGCCGGGAGGTTCCTCCAATTTGACAGATCCGTTAGCCGATGAAACTATTTGTAAGAGAGATATTCCTATTTTTGAAGAGCTTGGCTTGAACACTATCAGAGTCTATTCCGTGGACAACTCTGCAGACCATGACACCTGCATGAAGCTACTAGCCAAAGCTGGTATATATCTGATCTTGGATCTGAACACGCCTGATGCTTCTCTATCAAGAGATGATACTGAATGCTCTTATAATTCAGTTTACTTACAGAACGTTTTCGCAACAGTGGATGCCTTTGCTAATTACACCAATGTCTTGGGATTTTTCGCTGGTAATGAAGTTATTAATAGTGCTAACACCACTTACACCGCACCATATGTCAAAGCTGTCGTCAGAGACGTTAAAAATTATTTGAAGGCTAGAAAATACAGACAAATCCCTGTTGGATACTCTGCCGCTGATGTGACATCAAACCGTCTACTAGCTGCTGAATATTTCAACTGCGGGAACGATTCTGATGCCAGAATAGATTTTTTCGGTGTCAATGATTACTCATGGTGTGGTGACTCTTCATACCAAGTCTCTGGTTGGGAAGAGAAGGTTGAGATGTACTCAGGCTATTCTATTCCAATTTTCCTCTCAGAATTTGGCTGTAATACAGTTGGTGACTCAAGAAAATTCACCGAGATTGAAGCACTTTACTCAGAAGACATGTCTGCTGTATTTTCTGGTGGGTTGGTGTATGAGTACTCCAACGAAACGAATAACTATGGTCTTGTTCAAATTGTCAACGACACTAAAGTTAAGAAACTCACAGATTTCTACAACTTGCAGAAGCAGTACAACAGCACGGAGGATCCTATTGATGCTGATTATACGACTGATAACGATATCTCAGAATGCCCAGCATACGATGGTGACACTTGGGATGCTAACACAACTCTACCGGAACTTCCAAAAAAGGCTTCTGCCTATTACAAATCTGGCGCTGGTGAACCACTAGGTACAGACATTGGGAATACTCAGTCAGATTGTTATGATGACGATGACGATGACGATGACGATGATAGTGATTCTTCGACCTCTAAATCCTCCAAGCAGTCGTCCTCCAAGCAGTCGTCATCCAAGCGCTCGTCCTCCAAGCACTCTTCTTCAAAGGGTTCTTCATCTAAGCATAGCTCCTCTTCTCAGTCTGTCCATAAATCATCGAAATCAACTGGCAAATCGTCTTCCACTCACGCCTCCTCAACGCATAAATCTTCTTCTACTCACGCCTCCTCAAAATCCACCAAGAGTTCGTCAAGTGCCAGATCTTCTTCTAAATCAAGTGATTCAGGAGACGACAACAAAGGAGCATCAGTTTCTAAAGCTGCAGGTAATATTGTTGCTGTTCCTGGAGTTCTTAACCTCTTCACCGAAGGTTCATTCTTCGGCCTGATTTTAGCATTTTTGCTGACGAGTGTCGCAGCTGTTTTGATGTAATGGTATTTCCGATACCTTAAAAGTAATATGAGAAATTTCGATTTCACTCCTAATGATATATATATGATATGCATACTGTAACTTTCAAATGTAGAGATTGATTTGAGTTCAAAAATACGACTGCAGTGCAATACACATACTCGGCACGATTACGACAAAAAATTTTATACCAATGATACTTTTATACACCAGTTTTTTGATTGATATACATCTCAGAATACACAAGAAAGATCTTAACAGTGTTTCACACTTTGGTATCGGTTTCAGACTGAACACAATCTCATGATTATAAAAAACACACAAACACGCCAAGATATACTAGCCATATAAATCTAACCCATAACCACACAGTTCAACTGTACAATCTTCTATCCAGTTCTCTTAATACATTAGCCACACTTTGGACTTCAACCTGCATTCCTCTAGTTGTCAATTTACCGACCAACGTACTGAAGTCGACAGAATTGAAGTTCTTATGCCGAGACAAGGTTTTGTATGCATCTGCACACGGGATGAACATGCCTTTCTGATGAAAGGTACTCGTTGTCGAGGATGCTGGTGATATAAAATCTCCATCCTTTTGGAGTGAGAGTAGTTCCTCCTCTTTGGACGACACTGCCATTGGGGAGGAGATCTTTGAAGAAGGATTCGACATTGGAGGGCTTGCTGGTGATTTTCTTTCTTCTTGTTGTTCTTCTGCTTTACTGGCAATGGTTGTGCAGAACAATGTAGACATTGGATCCATTTGACACTGCGTACAGGTCCCTGGATTCCCAGTACAACCACCGCCATTACCTTTTGGGGTACCAGATGATACTGACTCCCTAGCTGGTCTTGGCTGATCCTGTATGTCTGTTGTGTCCATAGGGGTGGATATACTTGATCTATGAGCTTCGGTGATTTCCACAGTTGGACCTGGATGTAAGACTGGTAGCTTTGCAGAGTTGATAGTGGACGGCTTTGAATTGGATGCTGTATTGTATTGAATAGGAGGTAACGTCGAGTTGCGGCGAGATGGCTGTATTGCTTCTCTTCTAGAGTAATTTTGCAGCTCTGTGATAGCATTAGCAGCCTCCTTAGCGGCTTCACGGCATACACATGGCGAGTCGTCTGAGCAGAATCCGCATTGCTCCATTGGTGATTCGAAATCTTTATCAGTTATTTTGTCCATCAGAGTGCTGAATTCATTTTGCTCTCTAGCATCTTCAGTCGATGCGCTATGCTTCAGTGGTTCCTGCTTCGATTTTTTGAGTTTTGGCATAGGTTTTGCTGTGGATTTCAGTGATGCAGAGGTTTTTGCGAATTTTTGAGTCATATCAACCTCGAGATCAGAGTTCAGCTTTCTCTTTAAAGACACTGGAGCCATCGGTTTGAAGTTTTCGAACATTGGTTCTTGCTTCGAAGGAGCATGTTTCTCCTGTTTCACGACGGATTGTGGTTTGATACCAACCTCAGCACAAATACAGTCATCTTTTACACATACACCACAGTCATACTCGTCTGAAGTGGCGTTTGTGGTTGCTGTGATGGTTGTAGTTGCGGTTGCAGAAGAGGAATTGGATGAGCTGTTGCCTGAGGCGGTCAATGTTGCAGAAGACTGCTGTTGGTCATGCGGAGATTTAGAGTTGGACAATGCAGGTGATATTGGTTGGTGATGCCTTTGCTGCTGCTGCTGCTGCTGCTGCAAGTTTTCACTTGGGGGCAAGGGAGAAGGCTGCAGAGACTTATGCTGCTGTGGTACTGTAGATGACGTAGCTGGTTGGAAGAATGTAAGTGGACTTGGTGCGCTGACAGCACCATTAGAGAAAACCGCGGTGCTAGGCGAGGCGTGGGCAGATGCTGGTCCTGAAGCAGGAATACTGTGCGGAGGAGGATGCTGGTGCTGGTGCTGGTGCTGGTGCTGACTTTCAAGAATAGTGTTTTTGAACGATGAGTAGTCTGCCTTCATATCGTTCAACGCCTTCAGCAAAAACTTGTTTTCGAGTTGCAACTTGCTCACGACATTGGTGAGGTTCATCTCGTTGACTTCCTTCTCCTTCTCCACCTCGCTGAGTTTCGCCTCGAGTTCAGCCACCCGCGTCGCTCTACGCTCCCTGAACGCTCTTTGCGCGGCCCTGTTCTGTGCCTTGCGCTTTGTAGCCGGTGTGTCAGCGCTTGGCTTGCGCCCTGGTTTAGGGCGTGGAGGGAGCACCCATTCCTTTGATGTCATGATCTTGGTGACTGGCATGCCAGCGCCGGCAGGCGCAAGCGCATTTTTAGAGAGAACTGGTGTTGGAGTTGCAGCGTTCGAGCTCTGCTGCGAAGCCTGTGGCGACGGAGCAATTGCTGGTGACTTCCCAGAGCTCATGGTCTGATCCCTCGGTCTCTCTTTCAACAAACGACAACGGCGCTCTTCTTCTTTTTCCCTCTTCACTCGAAGTGGTTGATATATCTCCTTCCTAGGTATTGAGTGCTGCGACCACTTTCTGACTGTCTGATATACTCTACCTTCACAGATCCTGTAGATAAGAAGAGTTCACAATAGATAGACAGACACACACACACACACACACACACACACTTTCTTTCTTTCTCTCTCTCTCTCTCTCTCTTTTTTTTTCTTGCTTTCTTTCTAAAACCTCAAAGTATCCCAAAGTATCCCAAAGTATCCCCTCCTAGCGTGGATACAGCCAATAACAAAACTGGGTGTTTAGAAAAAAAAAAAAAAAAATCAGAAAATCGCAGCAAATGAGAACTCTGTGAATCCTGAGTAACTTGGGCTCGCAGAGACCTGGCGCGCTGTAGTGCTGGTCCTATATATCCTCAGAATGTGTTTCGTGAGTTTGAACTAGGCTCTCTTTAATCAGAAACTCCTGTTCTTTTATCTCGTTCTGTCTCTCTCCCTCTCCAGAGACGTATAATTTTCTGTTCAGTTTCTGGATTCACCTTTTCACGAATGTATTATTTAATGGCAACTTTTTTTTTTTTTTTTTTTAATTCAATTTATCAATTTGATCAACCGAAACCGGAATAGAAAAAATTAAATAGAAAAAAAAAAGGGGGCGGAAGAGGGTAAATTAAAATAAAAATAATGCGATGCGGTTCCCGGAACTCAAAGTGACGAGAAGAAGAAGATTACTACGAAGAAGGAGACGATTGCACAGAGACAAAACCTGGTATATCTGAAAGAGAGAGAGAGAGCGAGAGAGAGACTTGTTCTTTGGCGCGTTGTTCAGATTCCTGCTTGTATGCACAGCACAAACAGTGTTATGGCTTCACAGTGTTCGCTGATGATTACTGTCTTTCCGCAGCTCGTATAGACCTAGAATCCGCAATGCCATATTCCACAGGCATGACTGGCTCTTGACGATTCCTGAACACGGTAATTCTCTCGCACGTGCACTAAGCCAGGCGTAGACATGTGATGTGACATGTGATGTATCATGTGATGCTGTTTTTCCCCTTTCTGTGAGTGTGCAGCTACATCTAAGAAAAGAGCGTACTAAAAAAAAAATATATATATATATATATATACTGATTAGTGTATTCAGAAGATGAGAACGAGTGAAGATCAGGGCTGTTATATAGGAAATACAATCATCCTCGGGCCAGAAACATGCGACATATAAGGAGAAGGGCTACACCGTTTTTGAATGGAGGGAGTGTTGTTTCAAGAGGGCTCTCAGGGACTTCGGCGCTGCTCTTCGATGGAGGGAAGAGGCTCGAGAAGCAGCACCAGCAGCACCAGCAGCCCCAGCGTGTGTTTAGAAGTAGGCAGAACTTGGACTTGAAACTCGAGGAAATGGCCATGAAGGTTCTCTGCGATTCGCAAACGCAGCTGTCTGCCTCAAAGACGTTGCACTCACGGAGAAACGGTATTCCACTGAAGCCCGTGAATCATGAATGGACGTATAGACCAATAAGTGTCGAGCAGGCGGCTAAAATCCCCAAACTTCAACACAGCTTATCAAGAGCACTATACTCGCCCGGTGTGCATTTTTTGCAGGACCCTCGAACGGGCGTCTACAACTTTGACCCGTACTTGAAGAACATCATACCAGTGGAGGATTTCGACTTTGACGGTATAACGGGCTACGTCACTTCGTCAAAAGATAAAACCCTCCTGGAGCTAGCTGCAAGGGAGAAGCTGTCGTACTACAGCTCCACTTCCAGCATGACTGGCGTACTCTCGCACTTCCACTTCCTCCTGTCAAACTTCAGACAGATAAATCTACAAGATTTCACTCGAAACACCAGTGAAAGATCGTCGTTCACTGCGGGCGCCCAGTTACCGGGTTCAGTCATTGTGAAAAAGCGCCACGCTGAAGGTGCGGGTTCCAGAAACATATATTCCATAGACTCTGATAAAGTGGCAGATAGAGAGATTGTCTTGTCGTTATTGGGACACACATTAGAAAAGTTCCTGACGTGCACACCGACCGAGTTTGAGACTTTGAGGAAATCACAGAAAGCGTCCAAGTCCGAGCGTCAGGTTGAAGAGAATGCCTACCATTATGCAGCGGCTGGGAAATTTCTCATGAGATCGCAACTCGACTGCTTGGATAAAAGACTGCCAGGAACTGGTACATTCGATTTGAAGACAAGAGCAGTTTCAGCTGTTAGATACGATATGGCTAGAAGCGAACAGGAAAAAACCGGTTATCAACTACGCAAGCGTTATGGACGGTATGAGTCCTTCGAGCAGGAACTATTTGAACTGTCAAAATCGACGATGCTAAAATATGCATTGCAGGCAAGAATTGGAAACATGGATGGTATCTTCTTGGCATACCACAACATTTCGGAAATGTTCGGGTTCCAGTACATACCTTTGGAAGACATGGACTTCTTCATTCATGGAAGTAGTATAGACATATGGAGACTAGAAAAATTAGAGTCCAAAAGAACAGAAGATGCATTAGGTTGGTCAGACCATCAAAAATCAATATCGAGGAAAATCGCCAAACACGAGTTTATGATCTCTTTGAAACTATGGGAAGAGGTGCTCGACTACTTTACGCACAAAATCTACAAAGACAAGTCTTTCAGATTGATCTTCAAGTGCATCAGCTCTCGGGTCCTCCATGTGCCAGAGCTATATATCATTGGAGCTGAGTTATCGGAAAATGATATCGAAGAGATTGAAGCAAAAGGTTTGAAATCTCAGATAACACTAATTGAGGCAGAAAAGGAAGACTCTCAGGGCAATCTAGACAGCGTGGTATCCAATGTTAAAGCAATGAATACCAGGATGTGCAAAAACCCGAAAGGGTTCAAGCTTGTTGTCAGACATCGTATAAATGGAGAGCTTTGTAAGGCCAGCCGTGTCAATTTTAGCAGTCTCTCTGACACATGGGATGTTGAACCTAAACTGGTTCCTCTCACTACACTGCAGACCAAAGAGCTATATGACGAGTTCATGGATGAAAAGCTTGAACTTTTCAAAAAAAACGGACTCGTTAAAGATGACGATGAGGTATCCAAATTCACACGGGTGCTAAGAACATACGGCAAGAGAGGCGAAAGAACTAGAGAACAGCTTAAAGACAAAGCTGTTGTCTGGAATCGCGATTGACTACCTCTTCAGAGATCACTCAATGATAACCGAAAAATCACGAACCTCTTGTATATAGGATAGAATTTTATATGTGTCATAACTCATGTATCTTTATAATCATTATATTAAAATTCATGCTCAACACTGCGTATGATACCTCCGTATCAATTAAGCCTCCATGCCATGCAACTCGATCTCTTCTGCCTGTGGAACATAGTAATATTTGTAATATATGAACTGGAATGCAATATAGAAATCCAACGACATCTGAAATAATGCAAACAATAAAAAAATTCCACTGATGTTCTTAGCTCCAAACACTAAATAACAGATTTTGGTAAAATCACCACCTAGCCAACTTAACAATAGAAGCAGCTTGAATCCCTCTACAGATTTCAACTCGTGTAGAAGTAATATCTGTGGTAATGGTAACAATGACTCCACAAATAGTCCAATAGATCCTAAAGCACCTCCAAATCTTGCATATTCCTGAAATATGTACGTTAGAACCATTATCAGAGCAGTCAGCTTCGCCAAAAAACCCCAATAATATTTTTCCTCGTTCCATTGCCAAAACTCACCCACTCTCTTATATTTAGAGTTGAAGAAATGAATGAAATTCTTCAATACGACTGTTAAAACCTCCCTGATGAAACCGACAAGACTTCCAAAATCAAAATCTTTGCTGCTGTCAGTCCACCATAGTTCATATAAGCTTTTCAAGTCTGCGAAGATGCCTGGTCGTACCTCTAAGCTTTCAACATCGTAGTCTTTAGGTCTATAGATTAACGAGACTTTTAATAAAAGAATCTGAATGCAAACCATGACAACGCTCTGCCTTAGCAATGCAATCTCGTACGGTATGATGAAATAATAGGCAATTCTGAGCGTGCTGGCTATGAGCATCGTTGCACATATGTCAATACTGAATCCCAACGAGGACTGCTTTTTGTAAATGCTGAGGATCGTCGTACCATACGACCATAATGGTGTGAAGGATATGAAGTTCGATGCGATGAGCTCCATCGTTAAAAACTCAGGCAAGTAAAACTGGTTCACCTTCTTAGCCGGTGCAGGCCCTTCTGCGGTATCCATGTTGCCGTTGGTGGTCTTCCCTCTCAGGCTAGTCCTTTCTGCTCATAAAACAAGGCGTTCTTGTAGATTTGAATTTTTTCCTTTTTCCGGTTTTGTTGATGTAAACAATAATACATAAGACAAGGAGAGCCGTACGGAAAT
Source organism: Liangdongia quercuum (assembly GCA_030579675.1). NCBI lineage: Eukaryota > Fungi > Ascomycota > Saccharomycetes > Phaffomycetales > Wickerhamomycetaceae > Liangdongia > Liangdongia quercuum. The sequence continues at coordinate 378,802 of JAKTRK010000002.1, read as the reverse complement.
GGCAGATATGTTAAGAAGAGGAGAAGTGCTATTTTTACAATCGAGGCTTTCTTGAAAGGCTAATGATAGATTTTGGTATTGGTAGTAGTAACTACTGTTAGTACTATTTGCATGTTTTTATCTAGTTTTCTTTCGCAAGAGCTTGCAAGTTTTCTGCGGCATCTTCCTTGGTGCCTAGTTTTGCAACCGTCTCGTCGGCAGAGGTTTCGAACTTGTTTATATCTTGGAGCTCGATGTGACCTGTCTGGACCTGTGGTTTAGGTTTGGAAGAAGCGTAGCTATACAGAAATGCACCGAAGAACACTAAGAATGCCCCGAAAGAGCCCGTTTTGCTCAGTCTGTTGTTGAATAAGTACAAGCTCAACAAAAGACTTGTAAACTTTCTTAGCAAAAGGACAACGGAAAGTGTAAGAGCTGTTGTACTTCCAGCAAGCATATTTGCACCGCGGACACAAAAAAATTGAGTGCCGATGTTTATCCCGAGATATACAAGCTGTTTCGGTAGGTGGATTCCTAGAACATCGAAAGTTTCTGGGTAGTCTAGAAGACCTTTGAACTCGGAAATGATTCTCGGCGAGATGAAAAGGAAAATTGGTAGTCCAAAGAGGTGGGAGTAAAACACATTTTCTTGCCAGTGCTTGCCGTAAATCCTATAGGTTTCCTCGTTGTATAGACCCATGAAGGCCATCAGTATAGCTGCTAATAGCAGGACCGCAATTCCTATCAAAAACAAGATGTCATCAGAGATGATTTTAGTCCCACTGTCTCTCTTGGAGAAAATCTCGTCATCCTTGTATAGTGTAGTAATGACGGCACCAAATGTGAGGAAAAAAGCGCTAATTATCTGGGAGGCTGAGTATGACTTTTTAGCGAATAGCCATCCAATAAGCATGACAACTACTGTGCCGGAACTTCTAAATATAATGTGAATAGGTATACTGATCTTGAAGATAAAGACAGAATTGTTCAACACCGATATCAGAAAGAACAAAATAATAGTCACTGACCATCTTCTCATTGGCACAGCATTCTGCTTTAAGTAGTAAGGTGGTCTTGTACGGTCAAAAAAGTGGTAATAACCTTCAAGTGCAATAAACAAGAACTGGGAAAAAGTGACGATATTCCCGCTCTCTGGATTATGAGTGATAATTTTCTCCAAAGTGAAGACATTTGAACAGCATCCACCAAATATTAGGGAAAATATAACAACCCAATCTTTAGCAACTAATTGTACAACTGCCCTAGGTATGTTAGCCGTGCTCATGCTTCTGCAAATCTCCTAGAAGAACGCTCAAAAGTCCTTCTCTCGTGCTGGTCAAATACCAGAAACCATACTCTTCTACTGCAAAGCTTCTAAGTTTAAATCGTAGATTTCTAAACATCAATTCCCCGAGATTATAGTAATTACCCGGCATCTATGCACGATATGCTCATTGTGCGTTTGGTTACATTTGACAGAATCCTCAGATCGCGAGCAGTTTTTGGAGAGTTGAGTGGGATATTTCATTATGAGTTTCAATCCTTCTTCGCGTAATGAGGGTTACCAAGTATACCAAGTCCATCGCTATGCTTGCCATTTCCTCCGGTGCTTCTATTTCTCTTGATGTAGCTTCTTAGCTTTATTACAGCACCTGAGACAAATATGATAGCAATCAAGTAGCCCAGGACTCCATAACGATGGATAGAATCGAGAAATCTGAACCTTGGTGAGAACGGCGATCCAATCAGATTATTGTTGACTTTTCCAGAATAGACCCTTGTGCTCTTTGCAATAATCTCAGCAAGAACTTTTGTGCCTTTTGAAAGCTCAAGCCTTTCACCTTTTTCATCTGAATTGATGTAAAATGGCCCTTTCTTATCTACGATCAAAATATCACCTGGTTCATAGTTCAGCTGATCAACGTTCCATCCCAATTCATCGATTAATTTTCTGTTTTTGTCAAGGTTTAGGTACATGTGTGCGATACGTCCATTGTCTGGAAGGTCAATCTCTTTAGAGAGCTTTCTCACAATATCGCGGGTAGTTGCTTTAGGGTTATTTTTCATTTCTTGAACTTCGTCATTCTTGAAGCCGCGCTCGTTCTCGAAGATTTTGAAATTTTGAATGGTTCTGATGTTCTCGTAATAATTTGCCACTTTATGGAAGTCTTCTAACAATTCTAGAGCCTGATCGTTCTCAGCTGCGCTCAATAACAACACAGCAACTTTTTCTGACTTGTCAGGGGCCTTAAAAATTCTATCATATGTACGGGATGAAAGTTCTGATAGATATGGTGTAGCATGTTCGTTTACCCAATCTTTCAAGACAAATTGATCCCTGATATCACTTGGAGCATATGTATGGAACACCGAGGAGTGTAGAGAGAATTCCCTGAAAGCTAGAAGAGTTGGATAGCTCGTTATAGTTTCAACCATAAACTGCTTGAGGTTGAATTCACGCAGCCCAAACCTAAAAGCACTCTCATGTTGCATCTTAATGAATTCCAAAAGCATTGTATCGTTCGATGTCAGTAGATAAGCATCTGGTAGTTTTGATAGCGGCTCTAGCAAATAAGGCAATATGTCAAAATCCTCTGTAGTGGTGTGTTCATCGTATAGGTACACAAAGGTAGTCTTGGTGCTGGGTTTGAGAGCATGCATTTCACGTGTTGGCGCAGTTGAGTAACCATGTTTCAGTAAGCTGAGAACATCAATCTTTGCAAATTCAGAATTCTTCAAAGTTCTTTTGGCGAAATCAGTTATATCTTTTGCAGCAGGCGACGATTGATATGGAATGATCTTCCCATCCAACCTTGAAATAATGAGCGCAACCGACGGCTTGTCTAATGGAACCTCCAGTTGTTTACATATTTTCTTATTCGATAAACAGTTGAAATGACCGGTCTGAACGATACTGTCCAACTGGTTAGAAACCATCGACCATGTTCTTTGGAATTCAAGAGTCTCTTCAAGGTGATTCGTGGAAAACTTGTCTGCATTTAAATTATCCAGATCGGTGAGATCGCTGCTCGGCCAGAAAGAAACAAGAATTGGCTTGTTTTTAGTGTCCGACAAGATCGTTAGCATATCAGCTGTTGAAATCAATTCACTCTTACTCTTGATATTGGTGGAATCACCAACTTCGAGAACAACTTCCCTGCAAAATTCAATGATATCTTCCTGCTCTCTTCTCAGATGGTTTGGGTAGTTCATTATAAACCCATTAGGCCCGTATAGTCTAATACTTGGATACCCTAACACTTTTTCTTCATTGCACAAATCCCCACTTTCACTGCAATCAACCTGCACCAGAGATACCCCCAAACTCTTACCATCCTCGTGAAACGCATCCCACGTGGACTTCCAGATCGGCGCAAGAGTCTTACAATGGCTGCAATAAGGCGAGAAGAATTCCACAAGATGAAGGCCGTTTGACAATTCCTGCTTGAAGTTCTGCCCGTTCAACGGGTGAGGCATACGAAGTCTAGTTTCCGGAACATCTGTAGCAGCCAGAACACTGACAGCAGATAAAAGTGTCACTAGCTCGATCTTCATTCTCTAGAGGAAACACTAGTTGCTTCTGGACCTTGTCGACTATCAAGAGAGCGGTTTCCAACTTTTATCAGACGTGTCAAAACTTTTCTTTCACTATAGAGGTGTTGGGGTGTACTTGAAGATAAGCCCTCACAACGCAGCATTGCAGAGGAAAAGGGTTTTTTTTTTTGCTACAATGAGTGCCTAAAAAGACGAAAATACGCGTCAGATTGTTTTCACTTCGTGGGGTAGTCTCTTTTATATCAGAACTTTCGTGTTCTTTGCATTCTTTTTCCTGAGTTGTCTTAGGACGTCTCTTTTTCTTCGCTTGAACTCACGAGTACGTTCGCCTCTTTTCTCCCAAAAGGACTCTTCCCAACTTTCAAAATCTGGGTTAGCGCTCAGCTTATTAAGCTGTGTCTGTGCAATGAGGAAAGGGGAGTCGAAATGTGAGAAGAAAAGCCCGTTGGTCTTTTTAGGCTTGGCAACGGCTGCTGCATAGGCCATTTCTGGAATGTGTGCATCTGCTATTGGTGCCTTGGAAGGGTCGATATCGTTGTAGTCTTCCACCGATAGTCTGAAACCGGAGCTCGGTTCGTTGGTATTAAACAAATCACGAAGGGTCTCGGTATTGCTGAGTGTACCCTCCACAATAGCAGGTTTCTCATCTGCTGAGGCCTGACCGAACGTGGGAATGAACTCAGTATCTTCGTCGGTATTTTCTTCCATGACTTCGTCGTCGTCGCTCTTGTATACTTGTAACGGTTTGTTGTGCTCGATGCCTCTCTCTTCAACATCAAACGTGATTGTTGAAGATCTGGCAGGTTCGCCATTCAAATTACCATTAGGAACGCTCCGCAAATCATGAGTACCATCTTCATCTCCTTTTTCGCCATCCTCTTCATCCTCGTCTTTCAAAGCATGATCGTACTCATAATCTGAATCCGCATTCTCAACACCAGCATCTTCTTTGAAATCTAAAGGTTTATTGAAGTCGAAACTATTCAATAAAGATGCAAGGACTTTATTGTTTTTCTCTATTTCAAGCTGCAGCCCATCTTCTTCGGCCGGCTGCTCTTCTGGTTTGTTCGAATAAGACGCTGTAAGGGGCTCTATTTTCAGTACACTAGCACCTTTCCTCAAGATTGTAGGCTCGGCTCTTTCAACTATATGATCATTTCCATCTCTCCAAATGTGGTTGCTGTATTTATAAACCAGTTCCCTGAGACTCTTGTTTTTCTCATATCCCCAAAGCTTCGTCTTATGGCATTTCAGAATTCGTACTTTGTCGTTTAAAGTGACTCTAAACGTCATTTTCTTGAAATCTTTTCGTGGTGATCTTCTTATTCTACCTGGTATAATCTCTTGTCTATCCGTGTAACTCATGTTGATATTTTGCAATTTTTTGAAATGCTCATACTCGTGTTTTAGCATCTTGGCTGCGATCTGGTCACCAGGCCTTTCTCTGTCTTTCTCCAACGATTTCGTATAGTCCTCTTTGGCAATATCAATCACCAACTTCGATCCTTTATATGTCACATTACTCAATGCATTTTTCAGTTTGGAGAAATTTTTTGCAGAAATCAAAACATTAATGTAAGCAAAGTATTGCTGCTTCACCGGTACCTCATGAATTTCCAGCTCTGATTCTAGTTGTGCAAACTTTGATAACCGGATTCTTAAATCATCTTTGTCAAGTGCCAACTCTTTTGATATTCTCCCTATGAAAAGCCTCCGTTTTTCCAAAGCTTCCACCTCTGACATTATAACAAAAGTTGAATAGCACCTTGGGAGGATAGTAAGAGCCCCTCTGCGCTCCTTAATTGGATAAACCCACTGTCATGACTGCTTAACTGTTACTATGTTAATTTAATTTTCACCTCATCCAGGAGGGTAATCTAAATTTTTTTGTAGTATTGTTTATGTAATATAGCCATGTTATTTGAGGCACTCTATTGAGATCTTTCAGTGGAATCAGGAACGACGACTGCGGCGAAGAAACTGCGAGGGTAAAGGTGTATCAGCTATTGGAAGTAAGCTGGGAAGTGCCGGTGACAGTATGAGCAGTCAATACAACAGGCAGAATGCTTCCCCAGCGCAAGAAGGGCACAATGACGCGTATTACCAGCACCAACAATACAGTCAGTACCCAGCATCCGGCTACCCTAACAGCAGAGGCGTGTCAGCAGGCCATTCCGGTGCCTCTCAGAATCCATACAGCTCTCATATACAGTACACTTATGGCGATGGATCATACTACGACGCTGTATCTGCTCAGCAACAACGGTACTACCAGCCCACCTATGCTTCACCTGCCTCTAGTTATTATCGAGGCTATCCCAATTACCCACCCAATCAATCAAACTACCAGTATCCTCATACTGTTCCTGATAAGACATCTCAGATTTCACCTTCTCAATATTCTTCACATATTGGTCCCATTTATCCCTGCTTACCAGCATCTTCGCAACAAGCTGATTATTCAGCTTACTATCACACCTATCCAGCGAATTACCAACAGCCTCATCTATACACGCAGTATCGGTCCCAAGGATATTTTGAACCCCACCAATCACAACGTGTAGATCAACAGGGGGTCTGTGCTACTCCTGCGCAAACTCCGTTCAAGGCCTCAGCTAATGCACCCTTTGGAGCTATACCGCTCGAGATAATCGATCAAGGATCACCAGCTCTTGTGTCACAAGAGTCTCCTTCAGAGATTTCGAGTTCTCAATCACATCAACCAGAAAGTGGATCTTCAAATCGTTATCCTATTCAGCAGCAACAGCCGCGGATCCATAAAAATTCTGCAATCTCAATGGGGAGCAGAATTCCATATCAATATCCATCTCCTATTACAGATGCTCCAGCAAACACTCAAAATCCAATAAATTTATGTCCAGTCCAACATGATTCCTCTCAAACATCCGTTAGCTCTGAAGCTGTGAGAAACTTTGTGTTTGATCATAAGATTCCTCAATACTACGATTCCACGTTGTCTCAGTCTTTTTCCCAGGATTCTGCTGCTGACATGGACTCAGAAGAGGGGAATCATCATGAGTTGCTGAGAAATTCGCAGTTTAAGATCCAGCAGTTGATTGATCTTTCAGATACTTACTTGCATCATGCACACTCACAGATGCATAAGATAAAAACGCAGAAAAATCTTAGAGAATATTATACATTGATTCAATTATCGATAAGTGCTTTACTGAAAGTGCTAGTATTAAATCGAAAGACCTCTGATGCTTTGAGCGTCAAACTGAACTTGAAACTTGCAAAAATTCTTATCGAAGAAACAGTCGTTAATGCTGAATTTTGCGAGGACGATATAACACCAGATCATTTTTTGGACCAAGCATTGATTACTTGCGGTGTTTCTCCAGAGTATGCTTTCTTCAGATTGGAAGCGGAATATTTGTTGGCGCAGCTGATGATTAGAAGGGGTAAGTTTAAACAATGCATCAAATTCTTAGATGCTGCTATCGATCATACCTCAGTTGACCCCACATTACTGGTGTACTCGAAATATAACGTCATGTTGCATTATGACTCTTCTCAAGCATTAGGATTTCTGACTTCCTTCCTGAAATCTGATGAATTCAAACAGTTGAATAAAAATATAAGAGATCTACTTATGTTGAATGAAATCTCAATGTCTTTATATAGAGGGGTAAAGCCATTGAATGATATTGGAGAAATTTCACCCGACCATATAAGTCTGAAAATGATGAAGTTATTTCTAGAAGTTTTATGGTTTATGACTTATAGAAACCCCTCACAAATCAATCAACTTGAATCTAAATGCAGAGGATTGGCCCTATATTTGTCTGACCATAAAAATCATTTTTGCAAACCATATTTTTATGTGGATTATCAGATCTCAAATCTAGTTCTCAAACTGAAAGTTGACTGGATGGATTTCAATACCTTGAACATTATCTTTACACTGTTTTATGGGGTTGCGGTGTTACAGAACTCTTGGGATAGAAGAAAGTCAAGAAGCCTATTTACTCGAGCATTGGAATCGATCGATAAAGAAATCTCACTTCTCAACAAGTACCAAGCGAATTTGAAGCAAGTTGATATAAGTTTAACTCGATTGAAGTATATTAAGAACCTTGTCAATTTTTATAAGGTTGTTGAAGTATCGATAGTGGAGAACATTCCCGCAGCATCCATCTCAGAGTTTAGCAGCCTTTTGGAAAGCTCATCCTTAGACTCAAGTTTCGGATTTGCAAACAAGCAATTTTATCTCCAAGGTCTTAAAGCTCAACTCGACGGTGATTTAAAAGGTGCTGAGGATAAATATTTAAATTTCAAATTCACTCAACAGTGCATGATCCCGGATGAATGTGGTATCGGCAATCCGCAGTATTCGCCAACTGCGTACTATTCCGATTTATATTTGTACTCTTTGATGAATATGCTTCTTATTACAGAATCTAATTTTCGCTACTACACAAGGATTGAAGATAAGAACGTTGTTGAATTGAATCAGCAGAGAAGATCATTATATGACCAGATAAATCAATTCATGATACAGAAAAATTCTTCTGTTCAAGACAAATATTTAATAACAACTACATTCAAAATGATTCAACTCATCTACAACACCGATGAAAGCTCTATTTTCAAAATCACAAAGGATATTGAAGTTATTCTTGAGGAGTTCGAGACACTCAAAAGATTCCCCTTGTTATGCTCGTTACTGCTATATATTAAATCAACTAATCTCAATAAGAATTCAGACCAGAAGCAAAAGTCATCACAGACTGCATTTAATCTTGCGAAACTCGGGTTTTCGCCATTAGTGAGGTACTTCACTGGTGTTTTGAATCAAAATAATGCTTTAATTGCTAAGAATATGCAGCAAGTCGAAATTCAATCACAAAAACTAGAGAAGCTATCAAAACATATCGGTTCTCGTTATAATAACATGCATGGGAATACATTCAGCTAGTTTTTACGCCCTATCTCCAGCTAATTTACTATAAATATTTATGGTCAATAATAAAATTAAAATCAAATGTATAAAAAACATTTATCAAGTGTATAATCTAAAGTCTAGAAGACTTGTCATAAAAGCATCTCTCAAAACAGACTACACATCCTCACTTGGTAGGCTTCCTTGATATCGAATTTGTCTTCTGGATTCTCAGTGCAACAGAAGCTGCTTCGGAACGTTCACTCGACTCGCTATTTTTAACATGACCTCTATCATCTAACTCAATAGTGCCAGGACTTGCAAACACTGAAACCTGACCAACTAAAAGTCCTAGAGTTTCAAGTACTTGATTTGGATCGTTCAAATGTGATGCTGCAAAAGTTTTTTTGGAAGCTGGACCAACTTTAACTGGGTAAAATCCAAAATTTTGAAAATTCTCATTCTTAAAAAACGAGTCTTTCTTTTCCCAATCATGTTCGATATCAAGTAGCTTTTTAAACATGTCTTCATCAGTGGCATCATCACCAAGGCATAGGATAAAATCAGGAAGTTCTTCATGTAAATGGTTTAGTTCATCAACGTTCTCGTCGTTCTGCTTCTTCTCACCATGTCTACTCAAAGCTAATCTCTTGACAATTTCACCCTTGTTGACGAAGCTTGGACGAACTTCAACGTTTGCCTTGCCACTCATAACCTCAACATCATAGTTAGATTCAACTTTAGCCTTGAGCTCTTCGATTAGTTTTTTAGCCTGAAATTCACCCAATTCAGGATCACATCTTCTATAATGCCAAGTCAACGCCACTTTCTTCTTTTCAATTTGGGAACCTGGAGTAACATCCGTATAATTCGTGTAGATCTCATCAACCACTTTCTGCCATGACATGTCAGCTTTAGCAGCTAAGTTTACCCAGTGCGAGTTGATATCTTTCATGAAGCAACCATGCTCAGCAGATAAACCTAAACGTGGATTGTCTCCAAGCCATTTCTCCAAGAATGCTTGATCACGACCGCTGATGATCCAGATTTCATTTTTCGGATCCTGCGATAATATGTCCAAAATATTCTTTAACCTTGCTGATGGAATAGCTGCTGCTGGATCTGAAACGATTGGAGTCAGGGTACCGTCATAATCAAATAAAAATAGACGTCTATGTGATTGCTTGTAATGTTCTAACAATAGTGGACGATTTAAAGTCGGCGTTCTCTGTTTATTATCAGTGCTCTCAATTCCACTCAGCAAGCTTCTTAGGTACTGATTTGCCCATTGTTGAGTTGATACAACGTCTTTGAATAAATTACTCTGGAGCTTAACCTTTTCAGTACTTGATAAGGTTAAACCTTTGTAAATTTTCTTTGCAACTGCTACTGAATCCCATGGGTTAACGATAATTGCATCTTTCAGGACACTTGCAGTACCGCTAAACTCAGAAAGAATCAAAGGAGAATGATTGTTCTCTTGACAGACCACGAACTCTAAGGCAGTGGTGTTTATACCATCCCTTACAGGTGTGATCAACCCAACGTCAGCCACCCTAAGTAAAGCCAAATATTCATCTTTATCCAGTCGTGCCTGGTAGTGATGAATAGGGAAGCTATCTAATGATCCGTATGTGCCATTGATTTGGGCAATCAGTTCATTTACTTGATGTTCTATTTTGCTTGAATCTTGAAAGCTAGGAGATGAAACTTGAATCAAAATCACCTTATCTCTCCACTCTGGATACATTTCAAGGAACTGCTCAAAAGCTTGTAGCTTCTGCAAGACACCTCTCACAAAATCCAAACGATCTCTTCCCATGATAATTTTCTTTCCATTGTACAGCTTCTTTATAGCTTGAACCTTGTCATCAATTCTCTCGTTGAAAGCATCGAACTTGATCTTCGCAACATCGATACCAATGGGTAAAGAATCGATATTGACGGTATTCCCGTAGATACTGACACTGCTTGGAGTTGTTTCGGAGCCCAATAACCTCTTGCAAGAGCTGATAAAATGTCTCGCAAATGAATAATTCTGAAAAGTGATTTTATTGGCGCCCAACATACCATCTAGCAATTGTTGTCTTTTGGCCAGTGCACGGAAATACTCACTTGAAGGGAACGGACAATGTAAAAACAATCCAACAATGGCATTAGGTTTCTGCATTTTGATCAATTCAGGTAATAAGAGTAAATAGTAATCATGGACCCAAATGACATCACCCTCTTTATAGGTTTGTAGGATTTTGGCAGCGAATGCTTCATTGAACTTCACATAGTCATACCACCACTCCTGTTCTTCTCGTCCATCCGAGGCAGGCCCCATTATATAATGAAATGCGGGCCATAAGACATTTTCTGCATATTTCCTCCATCTTTCTTGATTACGTCTCAGCAACCATACAGGGTGTATATTTTTGCTATTGTTATTCTCATTGATCTGTCTTTCAATGCTTCTCTTTTCTTCATCTTCCAAATAGTAAGCATCATCGGCCGTATTTGAATTTTTGCCTTCAATGGTGAGTTCACCGGTCCAAGCAATTAGGTGGTTCTCCCATTCAGTCTCTTGGTCGAGATAGTGGAAAGCCGAAAAAAAGGCGCTGTTTCCTGGTATCCCTTTCACTTTCTAAACGTTCAAAGTTAGCAAGTTCGCCGTAATTTCATAGACTTTGTTCATTCAGATATATGTCTTCTTTGAATTTGTCTTCTCCTTTCCAGTGTTGTCAGTTGATGGCTCGAAAGGCATCAAAGACGCCAAATGCTGGCTCACCTGAGGAAAATATCTGGCAAAGAAGTTCTAAACCACAAGTCTCTTTGATAGGCGTATACCTATACTCGGAAACTTACCCATTTGCCACTTTCGCCCTCTCTATAAACCTGGTTGGGGATGTTGGTGAAGGCATTCAAAATTCTGCCGCTAAGCTTCGGCATTTTGAAGTCACCAGGCTTGACAAAGCTTTCGATCTGCGGATAATGGAAGCCTTTGTCGATGCTTCCATCTATGCTGGTCTTTCCGCTAGTCATTGTATTCGATGGTAGTGCTTCTTCTGTTCGTAGTTACTGGATGAGTTGTTTGATAAAAGAAAATGGCAGAAATATCTACTTTCTTTGCTCCAGAGAATAATATTCCGCTATCATGGTTCGAACCCAGAAACTCCATACGATCATAATCAGATGCTGAAGTAAGACGTATTGATACATACGTAAATATATATATATCTATGGATTATATAAATAGACAGGCATTTAGAAGTAAGGTTCACTTGCCGGGATGAATGTTAGCTGCTGAGATAATGTACACTGACTGTACTGGACGTCATTGTAAAGGTCCTCTAGTGGGTTCCTGATTCTCTTTGTATGTTTTGTAAAAGCTTGTGTATATGTTGCAGCCCTTTTAGCAACCTTGTATTTCTTTCCTGTTCGGAATTGTGAGAGGTGAATCTGACTCAGTGATTCAGGCTGTGTGGGGTATAATTCTTCGAGTTCGTTTGCGATTTCTTCAAGAGAGGCATCGATGTCGATCATATCAACGTCCGGATGTGCTGTAATTTCCAGCTTGTGGGTGTCAATTATATTGCTCTTGTTTTGAGTGCTGTTGTCATCCATGTAATTTCTGATTTTCGATTGTGTATCAATAGTTGGTGATTCAGCTTCCTTGATTTGCGTACTGGTTTCAATGTCACAATTCAATAGATCCAATCGAAGTTCCTTATCTGTGTTTTTCAGGTTCTGGCTACTCCAAGCGGATGCAATTGCAGCTGTGGTGATATCTGGATGCTTGTTCATAGTCACTAGGGCATGATTCCCGGAAACATCACTCGATTCAGTCTCTAGATGTTCTCCTATACACACTTCGTTCAATATGTCGTGCTTCTCATCCCTGCTCTCGTCTTGGTCATTATCATCTTCCGAAGAATTGAAATCGTTCTCATCTATCGTAAACGAATGTGTCATGTCTCCAGGCGACGTTAGGTACTCCTGAGCTTCTGAGATCCCGTCGTCTATAACTTGGAAACTGATTGCTCCTACATGCCCTTTAGTTCTTTGCTTGGAATTATGGGTTAAATGAACAAACGTCGCAACATCAATACCACTGGAGCATGTCGTGATCCAGTCTTTATAAAGCGTTATTCGGCTTCGTAGATAACAAGCCCAGCTTGGGTGGTCTCCTAATGCTGACTTCAATATCTGCTGGTACACCTTGCCAGGCGGTGTATGAGCTCTTGCAGTTTCGTCAATGGAAGAGCTGTAATGAGCGTCCGACGTCAAGGATGGAGAAGATCGGATTTCCACGAAGGGCACATTAACAGTCATTGAAGAGTTGAAAAATATGCAAGTCGATTTGGACTGTGCAACGTAGATTGACAAAAGCTTCATTACATCTTTGATAGATTTGTGTTTCTTCAGTTCGAGAGAAAGACTGGCTCTCCTTCTGTTGTAGTCGCCATTTTGTGAAATCACTTGTTCGTTTTCATATATGCACCTATTGACTGTATCTGCGAAATCATCAATGATAATCAGCGTGTACTTCTCCTTTGCCCGCACGAGTGTCTGCAAGAACAAAAAAACTGATGCTAATGTAGTTAGTCGTAAACATTCAAGCCTCTTCATCCGTTCAGAAGTCATCGTTTCCCGCATCAGCAGCCTAGGAATTGGCACGCCTTGAAGAGTTGCTAACCATAACACAGAGCCGCCTTGCCTCAATACCTCTGAGCACACCTGGATTCCAAGTGACGTCTTCCCAGTGCCTCCAACACCTGAAACCTCGTATATCTCCCCATGTGAAAACCCTCCATCTAGGGCACTGTCAAGCGCGTTCAATCCAGTGCTAATCGGTGTCGCTAGGTTACTGCTACTTAAAATCTCAGAAAGAGTCTGGACTGGAAGCCTATGTACCGGAAGAATAGACATGATACTATATTCTGTGCATCTTTTCGAGTCCCACTGAAGGTTCTATAGTAAGGCTTCGAGCTTTGCTCCCGTTCGATTTGGGCTCTTTCTAATCGTTAGATAGACGCGCTCGCTGTGTTTTTTTATTTTTTTTTTTTTTGATTTTGCCTGTTTGTTTACATCTAGAGAGATTCTGAAAATCGCGAGAGCTTCTAAAAAACATGATTATGTAATCTATAAACTGCGACATAATCAGAGCCACTGTTGAGGCGAGCGCCGAACTGTCGAGACACTTGGTCAGTGCACCAGTTCCGCTACGACTTGGCGGCCAAGGATTAGTGGTCTGACGCACCCATATTCTTGATATTGAGAGCCGTAGAACGAACAGGCCGATGCGCTGTTTCTGTAAAAATTGCGTACTCTGATTGGCCAATTCCCGATCCCCTGGAGTTACCCTGTGTCATTTGATCCAAGTTGGTGCGGGAAAAAAAAAAATCACATTGAAAGCTGAAGCGAAAAGTGGTGGGACGAAGTGAAGGAAAGAAGAAAAGAATCGCTAAGAGCCTCAACCCTGGTTTAAGCTATACCACAATTGCAGTAATGTTCCGCTCCACTCTCCACACTTCCAGATCTTTTGTTCGTGGAGTCCGCTTCAGCTCTACTTCGAATGCTCCTCAAGGCTTCTTCAGCAAGATCCAGAATTTTACCAATCAGGCCGTTTACTGGACAAAAGTTGTTGGCGAAGTGAGTAAACAGGTTTGGTTGAAAGAGAAATTATCTCCACCAACCTTGTCGGAGTTCCAATCTGTTTATGAGTCGCTATACGTGAAAGCCGGCTACTATGCTAAACAGCCAAATGAAGCATTGTCTATTTTGAAATCCCTTAACAAAAATGACCTGTTCCTTTATGGAAGCTACTTTATTCAAATCGTTGGATTGTTCTCACTGGGGGAAATTGTTGGTCGTCGCCAAATTGTGAACTATCCAAACTTCAGCGCTAAACATTAGTGGGGGGGAAAAATTGGCTTAATTCCATTTAGAGAGCCTTGACGGTTTACTCCCCCTATTGTTGTATATATATACTCTTTGAGAAAGGTGAAACTAAATCCATGATACAAATCTTTATCAAGCGGTATAAATGCGTACTATATTCTACACACTTAAAAGAAATAAAAAGTTATGTTGATGAAAGATTTGTGAAAAGTTGTAGCTATGTGTTGTTGTCATGTTCACTCGTCACTCACTCCATCATGATCGTTATCCATGCCATTGGCCTCTGAGTCCAGCATCTGTTTTCTTCTCTTAGACGCATTTATCATGGACTCTCTCTGTTTTCTTTTCTGCTTCACAATTTTTGGAACTGTGCTAATTTCCTTTCTCTTTATCGCACCATTCTTGATGTTTTTCTTTTCGTTTCTAGTAATTTTAGTGATGCTGTTCATCCATGGTTTGACTTCGATCCCGCTCTGTTTCATAACGTTTATTATTGGTTTGACAGCGGTAGCATCTTCTTTTGTGAAAAGGGTAATGGATTTACCTGAACGCCCACCTCTACCGGTTCTACCAATTCTATGGACATAAGCTTGGGCACTGTTTGGTACATCATAGTTTATGACTAGATTGACACCTTTGAAATCAATACCTCTTGCTAGAACATCTGTACATATCAAAACCCAGATTTCTCCACTTTTGAATCTCTCAATTACCTTTTGTCTTTGAACTGGTGTTCTTTCTGCATGAATGACATCCACGTTCAGTCTATCGTATAATAATTCATGAAACAACGCTTTGGCTCTTGTCACTGATTGCAAGAAGATCAACACAGGAGGTTTGAACTGGCCATTTTGTATCAATTGTCTGATTGCGATTAGTTTCCCCTCTTCGCTACCACAATATGTCAGCTCTTGGTCAATCTGCTGGTTCGCGGCTTCTTTGTGTCCGATAATAACTCTGATCGGTGAGTTCATGATACTGGATGCTATCTCTTCAATATTGGATGGAATGGTTGCACTAAACATTGACTTCAGTAATTTGGGGTTTGAACATTGGGTTAAAATATCATCAGTTTGCTCCAAGAAAGTTTTATCAAACAACTTGTCAGCTTCATCAAATATCAAGTGCTGAACGTCTCCCAAAGATAAAGCTTCGCTCTTCACAAGGTCGATCAATCTTAGTGGTGTGGTTATAATGAGATCAAATTTATCCTTTTTGATTATCTTGTTTTTCAACTTATTACTCAATGACTTAGACAGCACCGCAACCTTGATTGTTGTTCCTTTGACCAGCTTATTGCATTCGTCGAATATTTGCTGTGCTAATTCTTTGGTTGGCGAAACCACCAGCCCTCTGATACCCGTACCTTGCTCATGTGAACCGAGCTGCTGTATCAAAGGTATTAAAAATGCGAGGGTCTTCCCCGACCCCGTTGGAGCACATGCTAACAAGTCTCTATCGTATAAAGCCATAGGTATAGCCTCACTCTGAATAGGCGTTGGTTCTGTGAACCCGGATTCAATTAAATTCTGTAGCAGCTTCCTATCGAGCTGGAATCTTGAGATTAGGTCTTCGAACGAACCGATGGGCAATGGAATGTCCTGGCCTGTAACGTTAACTCTGTTCTGTTTTCTCAGGAGCTTGGCCTCCTTTTCATTGCTTATTTTGGGCGGCAGTAGTATCACTTCCTCTTCCTCGTCCTCATCTTGCTCGTCCGTAACAGTAACATCTTGTTTCTTGTTCTCATCCAACGTTTCTGTTTCCGCAGCTCCAGAATTACGCAACTTCTTCGTATGGAAAAAATTTGTCTCTTTTTCTACTTCTTTCAAGATCTCCTTCTCTTTCTTCTTCTGCGATTTCGTTTTCTGATCCTAAATCATTACTGTTAGAGAGTGTCCTTTTTCGGTGTTGTAGGCCTGGTAGCTTGAAAGCGAAACATACTGAAGGCAAAGCGTAGTCTATGACTAAATCCTTGGACTTTTTCAGACGTGCACCTCGTGATAACACTCTAAAAATATCCATGGTTCGCTCAGGTGGGAAAGCAATGGCACAAATTATATGAGAATCCACTCTTATTGTACTTTCAAATCAAGCTCATCGCCTTAAAATTTTAACTATTTAAATGAAAAACCAAAAAACCAAAAAACCAAAAAAAAAAAAAAAAAAAAAAAAAAAATATAGTAGAAAATAGAAATTTTGGTAAACCCACTTTTCTACGATCCTCTTTGAAAATTGTCGAAGAAAAAAAAAATTTCAAACTGAAAAATTCGGAGAGTAATCAAAAGAAGCTGGGCTGATTGTTGAAGACAGCTGATTGCGGACTATTTCTTTTTTTTGGACCATACAGTTTTCTGTTCTGTGCTTGAGACTTACATCTGAGAGCTAAGGCGCTGCCGTTTTCGTTTCGATTGTGATTTATGACCCTGCACTACATATATAAGTACAAGTGATCTTAGTTCAACCTCAAATAGACGGAAGCCTCATTTTTGATCCAATCCAGTGACTGAAGAAGACTGGCGAGAGAAGGGAGGGGAAAGAGAAAGGAAAAAGAACCACTACACTCAATAATGATAACGAATTATATACGGAACCTGACACCATGCTCAAGACCAACTTTGGCGAAAGGGGCACACTTATTGTTGACCAATGCAACGGTTAAATCCCAATACAGTCGTTCGTTAGTCTACTTGCATAAAGGTCCAAGAGTACGTGGATTAGCCCGTGACGAAACGTCGTATCTAGTCTCACCGACGGGAAAACAGTACGGCACTAGCGAAGAAAATTTGCAAGGTTTGAAGAGATATCTCGGTGAAGAGTACCTGCTGCCGGATTCGCTGCTACTTCAGGTACTTACGCACAAATCGTTTGCCCATGGGTCCAAGCCATTCAACGAAAAGCTGAGTATATTTGGCTCACATCTACTAAAGTATAGAGCGTCTGTTTACACTATAAGCCAAGCCAAGGCAGGAGATAGTACACTAGCTAGCTTCGACTTCACGGGACTAGGCAGCTCGAGTGCGAAAAGAATCATATCCTCGGAGGTGCTAGCGCAGTTCATACGTGATATAAAAGTTGGCGACTCTGTCTTTTGGAAGAAGAGATCTTTACTGATCACCGATCCAAAGGTGTCAGGTGAAGAGTCCGTCTACGCAGGAATCGTCGAAGCACTAATAGGAGCGCTACTGCTACATCTCGGCAAGGCAAAGACTGACCGTTTCATAGACACCAGGTTGCTGGACAGAACGAGCGAGACTTCATTGCTCAGTATTGCCGAACGCATCGCTTGAACGAATATTCAAAACCTAGCACTATTCACACATATCTCAGTCCATGATCATCCAAAGACCCTGCGTGTCTCTACTTCCCCAGCACAAGCGGAACCACACATACATAGAGTACCTGTTCACTTCTGTATATATATATACGACGCAAAAACATCTCAGCATCCTACGAGCTGCTGTGTAGGGCACAAACGCCAAGTGATGATGTTGAGGGTGTTTGTTCACAACGATCCCACAAACGCAATGAGGTCCCGCATCCAAGCACCGCTTCCAAGCACCGCCGTTCCTATTCAACCGCAGCGGGGCTCCCGCACCTCTAATTTAGGTTAATTGGCGAGTTGGCGGGTGGGGTCCCTGGAGGGGTTGGAGGGGCTGAGCAGCAGCAGCAGCAGCGGCGGCAGCAGCAGGAGGAGATCTGAGCTCCTGCCGAGGATCGGCCCCGGGCAGTTCGACAGACAATAGGCCAAGCTAAAAAGAAAGAAGCTGGAACAATAGGCCCAACGAGGAAAGGAGCTTGAAGATAGCGACTAGGTTTTCTGAGAACTGGGATCTCAGACAATGTCTGGCATCCTCTAGTTTTTGATCATGCGTCTTCTCCACACGTACCGGTTATGTCTAAGACCATTGGATCGTTGAGAGGATGCAGTGCAAGACGTGGACAATGCAAGTTCCTCTGTAGGGGTTTCCATTGGCTGCAGCTCTGTCTATCTGTGTTACATTGTATCCTTTTGTTCGCCTTCTTCGCCCACGGGCCCGGGTCATGCTACCATGGCTATATGGCTTTAGATGGCTTCTTCTTCTGGAGGAGGATCTTGGCTAGTTTCTACTTTTTTGGTTGTTGTTGTTGTTGTTCTTTTTTGGGCACGGTATAGTACCTGGTGCTTGCCGATGGGTACATTACTTGGAGGGCCTGGATACCAAGGAAGGGCTGAACAGAGGTATAAATACGCAGCAGCATCCATTACTCGCCTAGCACAAACACAAGAGGCGGGACACAAACGGGCACCCTGCAGACCAAACAATGGATGACGAGCATTCAGATGTAGACTCTGTCGCGTCACATCTCTCTGACGACTCTGCCAACTACGGTGCCGACCAGCACTACAAGCCAAGAGCCATGGAGCGCTACCTGAGCCCCATGAGACACACGATCACTAACACGACCAATGACGAAGTGCACTCGTTGCCTATAAGTAGAATCACTACTACGGCGAGCGACCAGTACTTCTACCTCGACAACGAAAAGTTCGCCAAAAAGGATCTATTGGATGCCTTTGGTGGTAATCTCCAGCCTGGCCAAGCGCCCCCTCCAGTCCACAAATTCGCCAACCCTGCCCCCTTGGGACTCAGCGCTCTTGCGTTAACAATGTTTGTCCACTCTGTCGTCAATTTCAACGCTAGGGGCATCAAGTTATCCAACATCGTTGTTGCGCCCGCCGTGTTTTATGGCGGGTTGATTCAAATTCTCTGTGGAATGTGGGAGATTGCAGTGCAGAACACCTTTGGTGGAACTGTCCTTGCCTCATTTGGAGGGTTTTGGTTCAGTTTTGCAGCTCTATACATCGACTGGTTCGGAATCCATCAGAGCTTCACTAACGACAACGAATTCGAAAATGCAATTGGCTTCTTTTTCTTGGGTTGGTCGATTTTTTCCTTTGGTGTAACTCTTTGTACTTTGAAATCAACTCTTGCTCTCGTCTTGTTGTTCATCTCGATATTTCTTTCACTCTTGCTTTTATCAATAGCCAAGTTCACGAAATCTACAGCGGTGACAAAAGCTGCAGGGATCATCGAACTCATAGCGGCTTGTTTATCGTGGTACAACGCCTTTGCAGGTCTTGCAACTAAAGAGAACTCTTATGTCATTGCACACGTGATTTCTCTTGATACTGTTATAGAGAAAATAAAGAAGAAACGTCATCCATACAAAAAGAGATAAGGGTGTTGACTTATGCTCCATATTATATATTGTTACTGTTATTTATTGAAAGTGCTCAGAGACATCGTTCTCCGCTTTACTTATACATCACTGTCCTAACTAGGAATAGAAATCAGCTCTGTCAGGCAAGCCATGAAGCTTGGAATCATTCATTAATCAAGTGTCAAGATCGCGTGCCAAGATCAAAGAGCTAATACGATCAAAGAGCTAGCTAATAATACAATTTCGAATAAAGGCTTATCATGTATTAAAATCAAAATTATCGAACTAACTAACTAATCACTGCTCTTGGTGGAATCAACTTTGACGCCATAGCTTTCCTCGTTCACTGGTTGTTTCAATTCAATACCGTCAAATTCAGAGGCGACTTGGTCAGTCGAGTACTTGACCATTGAGTTCTCCATTCTTTTCTGTTTGAGTTCTCTCACCTGAAGGATTCGGATGGTGACCGCAATCATGGCTGTTACCACCGTGGTAGCAATCATCGCGTAACAACCTTTCTTCATCTCAGGAACAGTACCTGTAGTGTAGAATAATAGCGACCACCATGCATTAACAGCACCACTGAACATGTTCATCGATGCCAACACGATAGCTCTCTCTTGTAAATCTGACTGGCAGACAAGATTAGCCCATGCGAAAAAGGTGGCCTGTCCACAGTAAGAAATTCCTGCAATGTATTGAGCTGCAAACATGACACTATCGGAATGAGGTCTAGCTAAAATCATAATTGATGTGACTAGTAAGGCAACCACTGAAAAAATCGCAACATGCCAATGGTTCTTCCCCCCAGTATGATCAACATACAAAGCTGCTCCGAATGTTGCAGCAATACCAACGCCATAAACTCCCATAGGGAAATGGTTTCTCTGTGCAACTGTGTAGTCATAATATTTTAACCATAGAGCAAATAACGAGTTACTGCAGAAAGACTCATTTTCACCACCCCATACCCATAAAAGACTGAATAGGTACCAATGCCATCTACCAGCAACTCTTTTGAAAACAGACCAATCCATCTTGCCATGAACATCAATCTTCTTTACTCTTTTCTTTGCTAATTCGATTTCCTCCTTGCTGAAATAGAACGCTTTGCACGTCTCTGGTGTATCTGGGAAGAATATGAATCCATACAAAATGATTGGAACGGTGATAATAAAATCGATAATAAACAACCATCTCCAGCCACTAAGGCCATTATATCCATCCATGTTATTGTAAATGGCACTTTGCATGAAGGAACTGAATATTGAACCAATCAATCCCGAACTAGTGAAAACAGCACTTCTCTTAGTCAATTCTGAGGTGTTCACTCTACCAGTTTCTTCATCAACGACATCCTCTGAATTGTACCAACTCCCCATAATTAAGTGACTTCCGCTAAACGTACTGGACTCAAATATGGCTTGGAAAAATCTAATGGCGCAGATTTGTCTGTAATTGGTCACTTTGTAGATACCCAGTGTCAAGAGCCCCCATGCTAATGATGCAAAACTCAACCAGTATCTAGGACGAATTTTCAAAAGCATCATGTTGTTAGGGACCATTCCAACTATATATCCCACAGTGAATACAGTATTAATGATATTATACTGGTCTCCTGTCATTCCCAGTTCCTCTTGCATACCACTGACGTAGGCATTGGCAACATTGGAACGATCTAAGTAGTTCACCCAATATGTCAAGCAGACGAAAGACAAGACGAAACAATCAATTTTAAAAAGCAGTTTGGCCTCTTTTGGGTCTGCTGGTGGCTCCCCCCACAGGAAGTTTCTAACCTTCTTCGGTCCTAGTAGAAGATCAACCATAATGAATGCAAGCTATTTGAATGGAGTTGACTAATTCTTCATTCACTACCCACTACTTGATAATCAAGATTTGCATTCTTTATATGATCCAGCAAAAATCAAGCCAAAGCTATGATATGTGACACTAATCAAAGTGCAAGGTGTTTCCATCGCTTGATCGATGAGATGTCGTTTGGCTACTTTTGTGCGATAAGGCACAAATATGCCCACCTTGAAAATCCTGATAACGCAACAAAATGGATGCTATAAATTAACGGAATTGGATTTCCGAGAGTGACTTCTTTATTTGCATCTATCGTTCAGAAGAGGCTGCATTACACGCTTCTCGAAGGGAACCGATCTCCATCTTTGACTGGTGCAGCAATCACTCGTATAATCTTCTCCTTTCAAGGCAGCTTACATATTTACTTCTAACAGTTTTACCGGAGTGTCTGTAACAAGATTGCGCAAAGCCTCATCAACCAGATGAAGGGCTGAAAAGGAACATATACAATTTAATGGCAGCAGTGCTAAAAGGCACTATTAAAAAATTACCATCAGCGTGTGTCCGATTCGTTCGTGGCTGTAGCTTTTTTTGTCGGTCTCCCTCTTTTTCTATGTGCGTAGCACCTCTGTGGCGAGCGAGAGAATTAGAACAGGGCAGACTGCATCTTTTTATATTTTGTCCCTGTGACTGTCCCTGTGATCCACACTGCGCACCAACCTTCTGCTATGTGAATTTCTTATCATTCCCTATCTCCCACGCACCCCCATTGCTTATCTTAGAATGGTCATAGATATCTCCTCCATGATAGCCATGATAGTCCACATCTACAAGGCGGAAAGATAGCGACTGTATTACCATCAAATCATACCTCAGAAACACCTGTTTTATGAGCCATTTACGGAGTAGTTACTTTCAGTGAAGACCAGCATCGATACGTTATAAGTCGTGCATATTCTTCCATTAAAAGGCTGAACTCGAATGAAATTGCGTAATATCATCCAGTGAGGCACTAGAAACACAGAAATATAGGACTACGCAACTCATCATGACGGTTCCCACCTACAAAGAAATCGCTACTAAAAAACGGGAACAAAGAGATGCCTTGTTCAAAAAGGAATGGCTGGTTCCTAAAGATAAATTGCCGGGCCCTGAAGTGAAAGATGTACTCAAATTTCCAGTGCAATCTGGATTTCTCTCAAAATCTGAGATCGAGATAACCGAAAGTAATGCTCCTACTATTCTAGCAAAGATCAAATCCAAAGAATGGTCTGCTTATGAAGTCGCTTCAGCTTTTGGACACCGGGCAACCATCGCACATCAGCTGGTCAACTGTTTGAGCGAAATCTTTTTCGATGAAGGTCTAGCTATGGCTAAGGAGCTCGATGAGTACTATGCTACTACCGGGAAACTCAAAGGTCCCTTACATGGGCTTCCAATCTCGCTGAAGGATAACTTGAACATTAAAGGTCAACCAACCTCAATTGGGTTTGTTGGGTTTGCTTTCAATCCTCCTAAATTTACTGAGGATACTGTCTTAGTTGCAATGCTACGTGAACTGGGTGCCGTCTTCTATGTCAAGACAAATGTTCCAGTTGCCATGATGATGCCTGAAAGTATCAACTTCATATACGGCAACACAGTCAATCCGCTGAATAGATCACTGACAGCAGGTGGCTCCAGTGGTGGAGAGGCTGCTTTAATAGCATTGAAGGGCTCACCTATTGGTATCGGAAGTGACATAGGTGGTAGTCTGAGAATTCCAAGTGCTTTTCAAAATTTGTACACCTTGAGACCAAGCTTTGGAAGATTTCCAACATACGGAGCCAGATCGGGTCTACCTGGTCTTGAGAGTGTCAATTCTGTCAATGGTCCAATCAGTACCTCACTCGAGAGCATAGAATTATATGCAAAAACAATCGTTGATGATAAACCTTGGCTCAAGGATGCTAAGGTAATCGAATATCCATGGAGGGAAGTGGAGTTACCAAAGAAGTTGAAGTTCGCTGTCTGTTATGATGACGGAGTAATCAAGCCAACTCCACCGGTACAGAGAGGTATGAAACTGGTTGTTGAGAAGCTCAAAGAGCAAGGCCACGAGATCATTGAATGGGATCCAGCAGATCATAAAAGGCTTGGTGATATTATTACTGAGTTCTTTTTAAGTGATGGAGGTGTTCATTGTAAAGAATATGCTAACTTAACTGGTGAGCCTTTCTTCCCATATATGGAAATGTACAATACTTGTGAAGAAATGGGCGTCTCAGAGCTATGGAAAATTCAAGCAGAAAGAACCTCTTTGATGAAAAAGTATCTAGATCGCTGGAACGCCACTGCTCTGAAGACATCGGATGGTCAACCTATAGATGCCATGATACTTCCAACAACACCATACGCAACGGCCCCTAACAACAAGTTTAGATATGTTGGATACACTTCTGTGTTCAATGCCGTTGACTATTCTGTGGGAACAGTTCCCATCACAAGGGCTGATAAAGATATCGACGTAAAGGAGGATGGTTTTATACCAAGAAGTGATCTAGAGAAAGAATGCTTCGATGATTACGATCCTATCGAAAATCATGGAGGTGCTGTTGCTATACAAGTTGTGGGTAGAAGGTTGCAAGAAGAAAAAGTATTGAAAATGATGGGAGTTGTTACCAATGCTGTTGGATATGTTAATTAATTGATGGTTCACGACTGCCTAAACTTACATACTTTATCTCTCGGTGAACCTGATTTATGCTATGAGTCTTCGGGCGGGCTCGAGAAGTCATCATCATCATCATATATACTACTACAATTGTATTAACGACAATTAATGATAAGAATAGAAAGAATTATATAAATATAAACTAACAATGCAACAAACAACCCCTAGATGAACTCAGACCGTATAGAAAGCCAATTTATCCTGAGTACAAACTTCTATGATTCACTCTTTCTTTTTCGAGGCGGTTTGTTCGATAATACTTGTACTTGTCTCGCATGGGTCATAAGGAGAATCCAGTTCTACGACATCGTTAATGACTTCTCCAGGTCCTCTATAAGTCTTTCTTCCTTGAACAAACCAGCAGAATAAGGAGTAGAAGAGAACGATGAATAGCACGACAACTGTGTAATTCATGTTACCAGCATCGACAGGATACAATGTTGGGAAACACATCGTAATGGAGATGAATATTAGCCATAGGATAGCGATTATGTTGAGGATCACACCAGCCTTACCAAGGTTCCAAGGTCTTTTTGGATCCATTCTTGATCTTCCTCCAAATAGCATCATAGCTATTGGGATTAAATATGCAATTTCATGACCGACTGTACACAACGATAAGATAGTATTAAAGACGACATCAGAACTAAAATAAAGAATGACAATAATGATTTGGATGGCCATAGAGAATAGCAAAGCAGGAATTGGGACGTCGTATCTTGGTGAAATTTTACTGAAAAACTTTGGGAAAATAAAGGCACCATCACGAGCAAAGGAGTAAATTGTTCTTGAATTAGCCAACGTCATTGTTTCAGCAGCAAACAGTGAAGCTAATGTAGGGAACAAAGACATAAAAATAGTTGCTGGTTTATTTTTGGTACAATTTAATAGTAGTTGGATATAAGCAGAGCCCGTTTCAGAGCTGATAAGGGATTCAACATCATCGATTGAAGCAACCAAAGCCATAACGAAGATGAAGCCATAAATAACAGACGAGACAATCACTGTGACCAGAGCTTTAGGAACTATGTTATCTCCACTTTTTGAATCAGCCTCTTCCGCTAAATGAGTACAAGAATCATATCCTGTAAAAGTGTAAGCACTCTGCAATAGACCTAGAATGAAAACGTAGCCATGAGAGCTCCATCCAGTTTCATTAACATAATTAGTAAATATAAATTCACCATCTCTTCTATAATCACATGTAGCTAATAGGACAACGATTGTAACAAAGATGGTAATAACATTGTAAACCAATAGAACGAGAGTAGAATTCGAATGGTATTTGTTCAGGAAAATATTCGTCGATGTAAATAGCACGATAAACCCTATGGATACCAGAACAACATGATATCTCTCGATCACAAAGGCTGGATGTTGTAATGACGCCATTCCTAAAATCATTACTGTTCCTTGAAAAGAAGCAGAAGCTGCAAATGCAATTTGGGCAAAGATATTGAAATATCCAGTGAACCAACTTGCTAGTGCCTTCACTTTTGGGGTTGATCCTAGCTGGTAGGCCCAGGAAAGTGGACCACCAGAGACTGGATAACATGCACCTATTTCAGCCATACTTAGTGCAACGATGATGGTGAAAAAGGATGTGATTATGTACCCCCATACCAAAGCCTGTGGACCTCCAGTTGCTAATGGAGTCTGTAATGTGTTCATGATTGCAGATGGAGGTGTTAAAGTTACAATACCAAATGCAATCAATGAGATAATCGAATAGGATCTTTTAAGCTCCTGCTTATAACCCAACTTCTCTAACGCAAGTTGGTCATTTTTGGGCGATGAAGTTACCTCGTAAGTATCCTTATTACTCTCCAGATCGGAAATGCCATTCTTGTCACTCATTGTTGTTCCCTTCACTATCGTTTACAGGTGTGTCTCTTTTTCAAATCTTACATCACATTGGCATTAAGCCGTATGGTGTCTTTATATACTGAGCTGAACTTTTAGCTCATCGGCGGACTTTGAGTTAATCAGATTGTTGATCGAATGAAAAAAAAAAAAAAAAATCCGAGCGATCTGCTGCCTAATTTAGAATGCAAATCCGAAGGGAATGGAAAGTGCCATAGCACAACGCCCAATTATAGTGCTGGCCTGCAAGGGTGAGAGAATAGAGCCTATATTCTGGTGTGATGGCGCATGTTCTTCTTATGCAATCTTAACGCACAAGAAAGCTTGTTAACCTCGATTATTGACTTATAACTAATCGAATGTTAAAATCATTCCCAAAACAGTATATAAATTCCGTGTTGAGATTGTATGAGAGCGAGTATTTTATAATAAGAGAAGGAAACTAAAGTATCTTAAAGCTACTAGGTTGCCCAACTGCAACTTACCACTATTCCTTTTCTAAACTGTTATCTGCGCTCAAATGAATCTTTTCACTTTGACATCCTTAGCGTTAACGCTCATTACAGGAAACACCGCTCACAAAATCAGCAATTATGTTCTTGATCCTGAATACAAGTTTGATAGTGACAAGGAACCAACTTTAGATCAGCTTTGGGGACAGGATTGGCCATTTTCTGGTGTGAACACTTTTGCACATCTACCATACACAAAGTGTCTTCTTGATGCCGATGTTGACTATGACATCGCTGTGGTTGGTGTTCCTTTCGATACTGCTACAACTTTCAGACCAGGAGCAAGATTTGGCCCGAGTGCTCTGAGATCCGCATCACAGCGCCAAAGCCCTCTCAGGGGTTTCAACTACAGGGCTGGTATCAACCCATTTGACAGTTGGGCTAAGGTTGTTGATTGTGGCGATATACCAGTGACTCCAATGGATAATTCTCTAGCATTGAAGCAAATGACAAAAGGCTACGAGACATTACTTGAACATAAGTCACCTAACTCGAAACATTTCCCAAGGCTAATTATGCTAGGAGGGGACCATTCTATAATTTTGCCAGGATTGAGAAGCTTGTACAAAAAATATGGAAAATTGACTGTGATCCATTTTGATGCTCATTTAGACACATGGCTTCCAGAAAAATACCCTTCATTTTGGCACTCAGACCAGAGCCAGTTCACACATGGTTCTATGCTTTGGATGGCCCATGAGGAAGGCCTTTTAAGCAATGACAGTAACTTGCACGTTGGTTTGAGAACTAGACTGACTGATGAGGGAGACCTTATCGATGACGATTCTCAGGGATTTCAAAGAATTTTTGCTGACGATATTTTCAAATTAGGCGTCGATGGTATTGTGAGCAAAATTCTCAAAAGAATCCCAAAAGACGTACCTGTGTATGTGAGCGTTGATATTGATGTATTGGATCCTGGCTTTGCTTCAGGCACTGGAACCCCAGAGGTTGGTGGACTACTTTCAAGGGAACTGATCTATATTCTCAGAGCATTGGAAAATTTGAATATAGTAGGTGCCGATCTCGTTGAGGTTTCACCTGCTTATGATAACAACGAGATTACTGCGCTTGCAGGTGCCCAAGTTATTTATGAGATAATCACTAATATCGTCAAGAAAGGACCACTGACTTTAAATGAACCTCAAATTGACCAAGAAGTCATCGATAAGTTTGAAAACTTGGGCAAACTAGTTCACCAAATGAAAGATTTCATGCACTGATGCGCTGATGATGTACATATCAAACACTTTCTAGCCAGGTCCTCGATCCTTAGATGTAGTCGTCGATTTTCTTTTTCTTCTGTAAGAGCTGTTGGCTTTGATGACCTGCTTAAACTTTAGATTTTTGTTTCTTGCATTTCGGCGGAGACTTCATTTTTGTCTGCATCAACACAACTTTAAAAAATCGGACATTAATATCACTTAATTGATATGGAGTGCAGCGCGAAATCTGAAAACTCTCTTGATTGTAGTAAGTGATTAAGCCATAAGAGACCTTAAACCGATTTAGATTTCTGTTTCACATTCTTTCGTATTACGGATTAAAATACACTGCACACATGGCTGGCGATAAGATTAAGAAGAGGAAGTATAGTAGGAACGGATGCAAGGAATGCAAAAGAAGAAAACTGAAATGTGATGAAAAGAAGCCGAGCTGCTGGCAGTGCTCGCATCTTGGTAAAGAATGCGTTTACGTGAAGGACATTAGGTTTAGTGAATTAAGGTCATTAACGATTAAAGAGTCGCCTACTGAGCATCGTAACTCAAAGTTGAAATCTTTCAACATAGTTAAATTTACACCAAATCAGACCAAGGATCGTGCTTGCGAAGAGAACACGACTAGTACAGATGAGCGGGGAAAGACAGATAGTAGCTCAAAGAGTGATGAGAAGATTGAAATGATGATCTCTGAAGCGACTAATTTAGCTAACGATCTATTGGCTGAATCTGATAACTTGGAGTTAGAAGATTTCTTGAAAGATTTGAGCAATATTGAAAGCATCAAGAAGCAAGATATTTTAGAATCATTCAATTTGCAAGAGCCGCATAAATCGTATCTCGAAATCTTTTATGATAAGATATCGTCATGGATAATGCCCCTTGAACAAAGTTTGTGCAATGAAATTCTGATATTTCATGCAAAGAGCGCACCCTATTTATTAGCTGCAATGCTTTCATTAGCATCAAAGGATCTTTACAAGCAGAGGTACGTAACAACATGCATGAGGAACTTGAATGCCGTGTTCCAAGACACAAATAATATTTTGAACAATATTGAGCCCTTGATCTTAACAGTTTTACTACTAGCTGCGGACTCTACAAGTAGTAATTGGAGAACACATCTAAGGGGCGCTAAAGATTTGTTTGTTAAATACATCAAATTGAATACCACACCCGCTCTTCTAGTTGCGAAATCATGGTTCGCAGCAATTGAGATCATAGCTGGTTTGCAATCTTTTGGAACAAGTAAGATCGAAGAGTTAGACAGTCTCTTGGATGTTGGATTATATGGAGACAGTAGCGACTATGCTATTGACATCGGACTGCTACTACCCAATGGATATAATGTTTTCCTAGGGTATTCTACGGAAGCTATTATCATGTATAGAGAATTCTTGAAGCTGCAGAAACTTGAATCATTAGAATTTCTATTTCAAACCAGTTTGATCCATTCAGCTAAGGAGTTTCAAGTTGCATCGTCTTCCATAATCATACAGAAAGATAATCCCATGCACCCAAACTATCATGATTTTGCTGAAAAGATCATACTACCCACCAGCTGTTATGGTCTCCGGCCAGACTTTGTCTTCTCTTGGTTCGATTTGATCCACCAACTCCACGTCGATGCAATGCTACTAAAGATGCTTAGTGATGTACTGAACTTGAGTATTGACCACCATCTTGTCCAGAATGTGGTTAAAAAGATGCTCGAGATATGCTACTTCATGGATTCAGACGGTAGAGTCATAGATCCTAGCGATACTAGGCTATTGATGATCCACGGTCCTCTCTTCACCTGTGGATTGAACTGTATTGACGAGCAAGACAAGTTGAGAGTGGTCAACTATTTCAACAGCTTAATAAGTCTCGGGATCAACAGCCCTACACAGACGTTCCGCATAGTTCAAGACAAATGGAATGGAACGCTGCACTCCTCTTCGGCCAACCTAAGTCTTGTGCCGTTTGCTTGAACTAGATTGTTTATTTCCCAAAATAGAATTTTTTTCCGAGACGGAATTCTTCAACAATCTGAGAGCGAAGCACGATAAAATAGAATTCTCAAAGTATAAAAGCACCGAGTAGAAAAGAGCACGGAAGATCGAGTTAGTTGAAGATGTTGCGATGACTTTCATGTTGAGTCAGTTGATTAGGGGAGCTAGATAATGTCTGAAAATGAAAGCCTGGTCTCTTCATCTTCTGATCAGTCGTTTGGCAACGAGGAGTACGGCTCCATACCTCAAACGATCGCCTCCAAATCCATAAAGACGAACTTTAAAAATGAGTTCAGAATAATAGGAAGATCATCACTTCCTCTAATTCTAACAATGCTGCTACAGTACTCGATGACGACGGTTACGATACTTTCAGTGGGACATATTGGGGAAAACGAACTGGCTGGAGTCTCCCTAGCAAACGTGACGTTCATGGTTACTTCTTCAATCTTTGTTGGCATGGCAACTTGCCTTGATACTCTCTGTCCTCAAGCATTTGGAGCTAAAAAGCTACATCTTGTGGGACTGTATTGGCAACGGAATGCCGCACTGTGTTTCATCATTGCGATCCCTGTGATAATATCTTATTGGCTGAGTGGGTCATTGCTGAAACATATCGTACCGAATGAGGAATTGGCAATGCTAGCACAGCAGTACCTAAGGATTATTTCCCTTGGATTACCAGGCTACATTATATTTGAAACTGGGAAAAGATTTTTGCAAGCACAAGGCATTTTCACTGCTGGGCAGTATATTTTGTTCATATGTGCGCCTTTGAATGCACTGCTGAACTACCTGTTCGTATTCAAGTTCAAATTTGGTTTCGTTGGGGCCCCAATCGCAGTCGTGATAAACTACTGGTTTATGTCATTGTTACTGATTGGCTATATCCTATTTATAGACGGAAGACAGTGTTGGTATGGATTTAAATTGAGCCAGTGTTTCCAAAACTGGATGCCGATGATTAGCCTGGCACTACCTGGAATAATCATGATTGAAGCTGAGTTCGTAGCATTTCAAATTGTTACACTCTCATGCTCATATTTAGGGGTTGTTGAGTTAGCATCTCAATCCATTGTTTCAACTTTAGCATCATTAAGTTTTCAGATACCATTTTCTATAAGTATTGCTTCTTCAACAAGAATAGCTAATCTCATTGGTTCAGGATCAAAGAAGGGCTCACAGATATCCATTAACGTTGCTATGTCATATTCAATATTCGCTGGATTATGGAATTTTTCTGTTATTTTTCTTTTCAAGGATAAAATTCCTAAAATCTTTACCAATGATCCTTCTGTATACCTCAAAGCTTCCGAGATATTGCCAGTAGTCGCTATCAATCAGATATATGACTCATTCAACGTTCTAGGGGCTGGTTGTTTAAGAGCGCAGGGTCGTCAAAAGATTGGAGGAAACTTGAGTTTGTTTGCATATTATCTCATTGGGTTGCCCTTGGGACTGGCTCTTTGCTTTAAATATAATCTGAAGGTGCAAGGTTTGTGGATAGGGTTAGGTGTTGGAATCTTTGTTCTTGCTATGAGTGAAATATATTACGTTTACACTACTGATTGGGAGAAAGTGCTGAATGATTCGAAAACAAGACACAAGCAAGCAGATGTTGCATTAAAAACTTCAGATGAGTCATGTGTATAATATAGTAGAAGTTAAATTATAAATGGGTGCATATAGATGGATTACATCACCATGTTTTTTTGTCGGCTTTCATATTGTATCTGGATTATCACGAGAATTGCAGAAACGCTTATTTCAACCCTTCAAGCAGCTATAAGTTTTAATCAGCTTTTTGCTCGGGCCATTACTCATGAATTGAGTCTTATACAGCGATAATAATTGGCTCGACCTCAGGATCAAACTTTAGGCTGTTCTGTCCTGAATTACACAGTGAATCTTAGATCAAGAATGTGGCTTCGACTATTGAAAAGCGGCTATAAATCGAATCAAAACTGAAGATTAGCACCCAATGGCATAGGACCCCTTTCCCATATATTCCTCAGTCAAGGAAAATGGTCGATTCCTC
Organism: Liangdongia quercuum; assembly: GCA_030579675.1. Taxonomy (NCBI): domain Eukaryota; kingdom Fungi; phylum Ascomycota; class Saccharomycetes; order Phaffomycetales; family Wickerhamomycetaceae; genus Liangdongia; species Liangdongia quercuum. The sequence goes on along the minus strand of JAKTRK010000002.1, from coordinate 347,125 downwards.
TTATGGCAGAGCTTCATTATCCTCAGAGTCTTCAGCGTCGCTGCGAGATTCGATACTGGAGGAACCACAGCAGAGAAATTATGCGTTTAGAGAACAGAATAATAGTGGTGACCTACAAGATTTAGAGAGAATCCTTCAGAGTCACATATCAATTGGTGATGCATTAATATTGACAGGTACAGATAATTACAAGCAGCACGACCAGGATGAAGAGACACAGGAAGCCGAGAAAGTTTTATCAAAAGTCTACACGAATAGATCGACAGGAAAGCTTGACCTTCCACCTGACGGAGGATATGGTTGGGTCTGTTGTTTCTGTGCCCTCTTTATACAATTCTCTACGTGGGGTGCCAATTCTGGTTATGGTGTCTTTCTCCAGTATTACATTGCTAATGATGTATTTCCTGGTGGATCAGCTTTCAAATTCGCTTGGAATGCTGGTCTAATCGTATTTAATGCACAGTTTTGGGCCCCTCTAGCACTCATAGCTGTGAAGATGATTGGCTTCAAGACAACAATGTCCATAGCCTGCTTAACTCACTTCGCTGGCTACATCCTAGCGTCATTTGCTACTGAATTATGGCAGCTATTCTGCTGTCAGGGAGTCATAATGGGGATTTCATATTCATTTCTATTTGTACCTACAACAGCCATCATACCACAGTGGTTTTTGAAAAATAGAGGGCTCGCGATTGGTATATGTGTCTCTGGTACCGGTCTTGGTGGTGTTGTATACGCACTTGCTGTTAATGCAATGATCCAGAGGTGTAATAATCAACGATGGGCTTTAAGAATGGTTGGAATCGCTACTTTTGTCACTATTGCCATATGTATCTTCTTCATAAAAACCAGGAACACTGAGCCAAGACAAGAGTTAAGTTGGCGTAATTTCAAGAACAATCTCTATATGATGTTTGATACAAAAGTGCTGAAAGCCAAAAGGCTCTGGCCAATAATCGTATGGATAGGGCTTGCAATGATAGGGTACATAATGATTGTGTTCTCATTTGCAACATATGCTACCACAATGGGACTGAGCACTCATGAAGCCTCAACCTTAACTGCTATATTGAATGCTTCTCAAGTTGTTGGTAGACCGTCATTGGGATTTATAGCTGATAAATATGTAGGAAGAATAAATCTCACCCTTATTCTGGAGGTAATTCTTGCGATACTCACTTTCGCATTTTGGATCAACGCAAAGACTTTTGTCTCGTTACTCTTCTGTGCAATCATGATTGGAAGCATCATTGGTGTTGGTAATGTGATGAATACCGTTCTCATAGCAGATGCCTTTCCACCTGAACAGTTCCAATCCTCCTGGTCATTCTTGAATTTAATGGTTGGGGTATTCATGTTATTCTCTGAAGTTATTGCCCTTTCGTTGCGAGACTATTCAATGTCAAATCCTTTCATTTACACTCAGATTTTTGCTGGCACCATATATGTCTTGGCCTTCTTCTGTTTATTACCATTGAGGGAATGGACTGTCAAAAAAATTTTGAAGGAGAAGCGAGAGTCATTGAGGCATGAGCTGAAGAATTTGGATGAGAAGAATGGGTTAAGTATTATTCAAAGTCCTGACCACGGTGACAAGCTGCAGGAAGAATGCACGAAATATGATAGTTTATTGGGCGCGGGGCCTAAATGCTGGGTTAGAAGAACTACATACCCAATCAAGATATGAAAGCTTAATTCCATCCTCTCAGTTGGAAATGTATAAAATTCACTACTGTATTTGTAAAATAACCATAATATTCAGACACATTGCGACTGATGAATCAGGAGCTGCGTATTGCATAGTATAAGTAATTCTCCCTACCTAACATGTTTTATAAATAATCAAATCTAGTATTTGTACTCCGTAGCTCAGCGTTATACAATTAATCAAACGAAAGCTATTTCTAAGTCTCAGGCCAATCCAAGAGCTTCCCTCTGGGATTTTGAATTAGGATCGAAAACATGTGGGGTAGTTAGCGATGTGACTCTCGAGCCATGTCTGAAAAGTGACTCTTCTTCTGTCAAATCCCTAATGGCAACATGTTGAGAGATTCTGTTGTCCCAAATAACGGACGTCCCTAATCCCTTTTCTGTTGGTTGCCACTTGATTCTTGCTTGAATATCCAAATTTTTTTCGAAAATCTCTCTTAGATAACCAGTTATCAAATCACTCTCTTCTGGCTCCAAATCCTTGATTCTAACCACATGAGAGGGATTGTAAAATAGAGATTTCCACCCAGTAACAGGATTTGTTACAATCAATGGATGCTCTCTTTCAATGTGTTTAGGCCCTCCAAGTACGTTTTCACGATCGTAGTAGACATGGGCGCTCTTGTGAACTGCAACCTTCCCATCTAAAAATTTCTGGAATTCTGGCGATAGTTTGTCGTAAGCAGCATACCCTGAAACAAAGGCAGTATCACCGCCGTTTTCTGGGATAGAATCTATGTGAAGATGTGTGATACCAGGTGGTAAAAATTCATGATCTAAATCTGTGTGCCAAGGAGACCCTGAAGTACCCTTTCTGAAGTTTTTAAAGTTGCCTTGAAGTGGTTTCCAAATCACGCTGACACCTGGGATTAGCTGTGCAGCTAAGGGATGAACTTCAACTTCACCATAGTATTTACCAATTTCCAGATGTTTTTGTGGAGATAGATCCTGGTTTCGGAAAACAACGACAATTCTTTCAGAAATCAAAAGGGCCAGCTCGTCGAGCTGCTTCTCATTCAAATCTTGTAGTTGCAAACCAACAATCTCAGTACCAACATACTTAGTCAGTTGTCTAATCTCCTTAGCAGCACCAAACAATGCCTTTTTCTCTGGGTCAGCATTCTTACCTCTTTCAACATAATTTGGGTTGACTTTGTCTCTAATTTTGTAGGCGTCATCTAGATATAGGAGCAGCTTTTCTGGTCGCTTTGGATATCCATGGCTGTAGTCAATTCCATATTTATCGAACCTCTTCTTTGTCGTTTCAGGAAGGTATTTTGAGAGATCTTGATAACCTTCAACAAATCCATTCGCATTCTTCAACTCTACTTGAATGGTTGGGTTGGTGGAGCTCTTTGAGCTTGATTCGGTGATTTCAAGTTTGTTGTACTTGTTAATAACTTGGTTGACTTGATCCAGAGTTGTGACGCTAGACATTGTGTATACTATCACTATGATCTGTGAAGGTATCAGGTTAAAACTTCATCAACAACACCGACCTTCCTGTCTTTTTATAGATGTGATTGGGGCCAGTAGCCACATTTTGTTGCAGCTTGTACTATTAAGCGTACTCATAAAGCGTACTCATTCAGCAAGGGTTATACAACCCTAAACAAATCAGATGTTTATTCACATTTTCTACTTCTAGTGGATGTGTTAAGGGTATCTAACTTGATATGGAGTGTCAAGAAGTGCCACAGAACCAATTGACGTAGTGTGATTTCTAAGCTACTAGCGAGTTACCCCCGTTGTTACCAACAATACTCCACTATTCCATTATACAGACCTTACGCTCCTTTTGGTATCAGTGGCTGTATACATCCTGCGACTTTAACTGTGGCAGCTTATCATTCTCCTTCTCTCCTTTTCTGTTTCTGTCCCATTATTTGATACGAGTTCACTTCATCTACTGATCTTTCAAGCTGTCTGTCTGTCCTTCTGTCAGCCAGCTTACTAAGTTAAACGGGCTGAAATTGGTGTGCGTTTACCGTTGTTGTTAAATAAAAGCGCTTAAAGACGATTCAAGAAAGCAGTGAACCCCAGCAGAAGCACTCAGAAGATCTCTTTGTTGTTGGAAGTTGTGTTGAGTCCTAAGAGTGCTTCTTGCTGCTGAAATAGTTGGGTGCAGCAAACCATACGCGTTTTGTACAGCTAGTCACGCATTTCAGACCAAATGCAGCAATGTTGAATCTCGAAAAGTAGGTTGTGTTGATGTCTAATGTCATCGATCTGATTTCTAACGTTTGCCCTAGAGCCATCCAACTTCTTAAGGAATGTAAGCATATCCCTGAGGCAGACGTCTATGAGCTTTGCATTAAGGCACAGGAGCTGCTGATAAAAGAGTCCAATGTTCAATTAGTCGATACACCAGTGACTATATGTGGTGATATCCACGGCCAACTCCACGACTTGCTGACGCTATTCAAATGTGGTGGTGAGTGTCCTGAGACGAGATATCTGTTCCTTGGTGACTTTGTTGACAGGGGTTATTACTCATTAGAAACTTTCTTACTGTTGTTATGTCTGAAAGTGAGATACCCTGACAGAGTAACACTAATACGGGGGAATCACGAATCCAGGCAGATCACCACCGTGTATGGGTTTTACGATGAGTGCATAAGAAAGTACGGCTCTGCTAATGTGTGGAGATATTGCTGTGAGGTTTTCGACTATTTAGCCCTGGGCGCTCTAGTTGGAGGCTCAGGAGGTGTGTTTTGTGTTCATGGCGGACTGTCGCCTAATGTCAATGAGATCAACCAAATCATGCTTATTGATCGGAAAGAGGAAGTGCCTCATGAAGGAGCAATGTGCGATTTACTTTGGTCTGATCCTGATGATGTAGATACGTGGAGCGTGAGCCCTAGAGGTGCAGGATATCTTTTCGGTAAAGGTGAGGTTAAGAAGTTTCTTCACACTAATAACGTTTCTCTCATTGCCAGAGCTCATCAACTGGTGATGGAGGGTTATAAGGAACTGTTTGATGGAGGATTGGTGACGGTGTGGTCCGCTCCTAATTACTGCTACAGATGTGGGAACGTTGCAGCAGTTCTTGCAATTGATGACGAGCTCAATAGGGACTACAAGATATTCGAAGCTGTCATTCAAGACGTCTCCGCTATCCCACTGAAAAAACCAGCTACAGATTATTTTTTGTGAGTTGCCCTTTTGTAGATGTGTTTCATGATTGACTAAAGCTAATGATGTAATATATGTTTGTACGTGTATTGCCATTTGTAGCCAGCAGCCAGATATTCTTTGAAATCTCACTTGAAATTCCCGACTTGTGCGCTTGTATGTCGAATATTCCGTCATGTCACTTTTCGTTCATTGCTATCTAATTTAGCTCAACTGAGCGAGTCCTTTATCGTTTCGGAATTCTCCTCCTTTTGGCATTATATCCAGCAACTATGTCATGGACAGCCACCGTCGGTACGAAACAAAGAACTCTAAAGCTGGGAATTGGTACTTATACAGCGAAGGATGCTCTGCTGCTCTGAGAAACATCAATTTCGTCTGTATTGCAGCAGTATGGTTTCCGATTATAACAACATCGACGAGAACCCTTTACTCGAGACTCAATTGGATGAGAAAGCCAGCAGTGCCCTCGACACTGATATCGAAAAAGCAGTTCCCAAGCAATCTAACAGAAATGATAAACGGGGCAAAAACATACTGGCAATTCCTACTTTCATTCTCTTTGTCTGTTTGTCAATTTACTCTTTCTCCCGTTTTACCTCATGTGGTTCTTCTCACCTGAATGCCTCATCAAAGGACTTAACCCTGAATGAAACTACTAGCGCATATTTGAACGTTCTAAAGCACTCTAATCTGGCTGGTACGTGGTTGAAGAAGTATACTGCAGAGCAGCATTTGGCGGGCAAAAATCTTGGACTGGTTGACTTTACAGCTGAAAAGTTTGAAGAATACGGGTTTTCGTCTTCTGTTGAGCCTTTCGAAGTCTATTTGAACTATCCAACTGCTCACTCACTGAAACTCTTGAAAAAAAACATTGGGGGCAATTACAAGGTTGTCTATGAACCAACTTTGGTAGAAGATGTTTTGGAAGAAGACCCAACTACTGGAGGGGATGACTTGGTTCCGGCTTTCCATGGTTACTCCGCAAATGGTAACGTTACTGCAAAGATTGTCTTTGCTAACTATGGGACCAAAGGAGACTTTGATCTTTTGAAGAAAAACAATGTTAAGGTGGAAGGAAACATTGTGATTGTTCGTTATGGTCTTATTTTCAGAGGTTTGAAGATCAAGTTTGCTCAAGAAGCTGGCGCTGTCGGTGTCATTATCTACTCTGATCCTTCTGACGATTACGTCCCATCGGATGTTGAGCCCTATCCAAAAGGCCCAGGAAGAAATCCATCAAGTATTCAAAGAGGCTCTGTTCAATTCTTATCATCACTCCCTGGTGATCCAACTCGTTTCAGCGATAAATCAGAAGAGGCGTTGAAAAATCTTACAACGATTCCTCAAATACCATCATTACCAATCAGTTATAAGGAAGCACAACCAATTTTGAAAGAGCTAAATGGTTATGGCCTTGATCTGGGGTTCAAAGGAGGTATTGACGGTTTCAAGTACACTACAGGTCCATCAAGTGCTAAACTGAACCTGTACAATGATAATGACTACGGTTTTCATGATATCTACAACGTTTATGGTTTCCACGAAGGAGAAGATACTAACCGTGTAATCCTTCTTGGTAACCACAGAGACTCTTGGATCAAAGGTGGCGCTGGTGATCCAAATAGTGGGTCTGCTGCTCTTTTGGAAATTGCAAGAGGTTTGAACGATTTGTTCAAGTTGGGTTGGAAGCCAAAGTACTCTATTTTACTCGCCTCTTGGGATGGTGAAGAGTACGGATTGTTGGGCTCTACCGCGTACGGTGAGAAATATGCCGATGTTTTGGGTAAAGAGGTAGTTGCCTATATCAATCTTGATGCTGCCGTTACTGGCTCACACCTGAACTTACAATCTTCGCCACTCTTGAACAACTTCTTACTCGATATTGCTGATAAGGTTGAACACCCAAAGCTGAAAAAATCATTGAAAGACGCATTCTTGGACGAGCGCAACATTGAAATTTTGGGATCTGGTTCTGATTACACTGTGTTTTTTGAACATCTCGGTATCACTTCATTTGACGTTGGTTTTTCCACGGGAAAAGGTGACCCAGTCTATCATTACCATTCTAACTATGATTCATATCATTGGACTTCAACGTTTGCAGACCCAGATTTTCTGCTGCACAATGCTCTTGCTCAATACATTGGTTTGATTACCATCAATTTAGCTGACACAAAAGTGTTGACTGCCTTCAAAGCAGAAGACTATGCCCTTGCCATTAAGGGTTACTTCCAAGAATTGGTTGACAAATTACCAGAAGAATGGATTGTCCATAAAAATGAAACTATTCCACTAGTTCATGAGATCAAGAAGACTAAGAAGGCCATCTATCGTTTCATTGGTAAATCTATCGGTTTGGATAAATACGCCGCTCGTTTACAGATTGATTGGGATGAAGAGGTTTCTAAATCAAAGAATCCTATAAAGAAATTTTTCTTCAACAGAAAAGTCAACGCTCTGAATGCTGAACTCAAAGATTTGGAAAAGAACTTCTTGTATGAAGGAGGTTTGAATGGCAGAGAATGGTTCAAACATGTTGTTTTCGCTTCAGGAAGATACACCGGTTATGCAGGTCAAGTTTTACCGGGTTTGACTGAGGCTATTGAAGATTCAGATTTAAAAGAAGCGGTTCGTTGGATCAAGATTATCAGAGGCTCTATTCAAGATGCCGTCCACAGCTATGGAAAGTAGGTTGCTTGCCTCTGTATGCGAAATTGTACGTAGTTATATACTTTCAAAAGAATGTCTTTAACGTTTATTGTCCTTGTATTTCATTAGTGGCCTCCCATTTCCATCTCATAATTCTTTGGTATCATCAATTATACAGACACTGTTCCTATCACACCAGCATTTCAAAACATCGTCATCCACAATAAGATTGTGTGTATCTAAAAACCCTCGAAGCTCAGAATTCTTTATAGGTTCCCAAGTGCAGATTTTTTCTAATAATGTCGTGTTTTGAGAAACTAAATCATCCATAGTTCTAAATATATCAGTTCTTATAATGTTCTGAGAATTTGTAACATTCTGAGATTGTGACAGTTTGAGTTTCGATTCCTGTGATAAAAAAGAAGTCGCTTCTTTCAAATTTTGAATCATTTTTACTCTGCTCCTTGCAGCTTTTAGACCGTACTGTATTATTTTTTGTCTCAACTCATCAGTCGAGTACTGCTCAAAATCATCCATAGGTTCATTTTGATCCAATTGTGCCAATGGACTTCTTTTGAAAGGAGAGGTTGTGGGGGGCGTTTTCGTTACTGTATTATCATAGCTTGATGGGACTTGCAGAACTGGTTTCTTCAGACTTCGGCTGATCTCTATCAAGCTTGTTTCCTCTTCATCATCTGAGCTATCCGGTATCTCATCCAACTCACTAGCGCTTCTTTTCATACCAATGATGCGAGTCTGTATTTCATTAGTGGGGCTAGAAGATTTTGTCATGATATGTCCCTTGAAGCGCACCTTTGTAGTTTTAACAATATTGGGAGCTTGTGGTAAGTGCTCCTCCATCGCCGTGCAATAGAGACTTTGGGAGTCCAAAATATCGCTATAACGAGTTGGCGATATGAGATTGGGGATATTGAATGACTCTTGTGTCACAATCACATTCTTTTTCCTTGGTGTTGTCCTCTTGGATGTTATTCTAGCAGGTGATTGTAATTTGGGGCTCGTCTTTTGAGTACCCGGTGCACTTAATGCAGCCTCCAACATCTCACTTGGTTTTCTCGTCTCTGCCTGTGTACTTGGTTCAGTGTCTTGGGTTTCCATGGGGGAAGATGATGAGATTATAGGGTAGTTTTTTCTAGCTTGGATAAGTGCGGTATCTTGAGCGTCATTCTTTTCCTCAGAGGACGCTGGTGTTTGAGCAGAGCGGATCTCTTCATAGTAGACTGGAGAAGAGGAAACCTCCTGCATAACTGTGTTCTTCGTCTTCTGAGAGCTGAAGTGATCTGACTGCAAAATTTCGAGTAGATTGGACGAGCTTGAGTCCTTCACTAAAACTATATCGCTAGTTCCTTTCGATCTCTTGCTGTTCTGGTCATCTCTGTCTCTGATGCTGTAACCATTGAGATTGACCTCTGACTCCTCGCCAACTTCCACCACCTCGATTACAGAGCCTATTGGTGATGAGCAGGCCACCTCCTCAGCGAAGACATTCATCTGTCAGCCGCTGTAAGTCGAGGTCGTCTCTCGTCTGCCCTACTCTTCGTGGAAGTTTACGCGTTTGTGTTTAATGAATGGCCTAAGCTTAGTAATGCTAAGAAGCAATACGAAAGCTTGGCTAGCTGGTTAATCTGAGGTGATCTTCAAAAGAGCTAATGGCTTGGCCTAGAGACTGGATACCTGTATTGCTCTATTAGTCCAATAGACTGCTCCCATTGCTTAATTGTAGAACCAGTTTCAGTACTAAGAAACTTCAGCTTTCTACAATGCTTAATAATTGCTAAAGACGAGCTAGCCCTGTTCAAATTATTAATGAATGGCGAGGAGATGGCTGTACGGTTAGAACATGAGCATACGGCTATACACACGAAGTTCCTTTATCATGGCTGATGATATTACTCATCGCTGAGATCCGCGGGTTCAAGTTTTTCATTACTGATACATTTCCGGTTGCTGTCATAAATAAGTAGTATATAAGGCGAAAGAAGAACCACCCCTCTGTCTGAAATTCTTTGATAATCCATCGATTTAACGTAATACGACTACCAATACGTTACATAACTCAACAGAATATAAACAAGCATCATGTCTTCACTTGTCGGTAAACCATTCCCAGAAGGATTCCACTTCAATTATGTTCCTTTCGACGAAGAAGATCAGAAGAATCACCTCTCGTGTAAGATTCCAATCCCATTGAAACTCACCCCAGAGTTCTTCAAGGGCAAAAAAGTGGTGATCACCTCTGCTCCAGGTGCCTTCACTCCTACATGCACGCTCAGCCACATTCCTGGCTATATTGAGAAAGCTGGTGATTTCGAGAAGAAAGGCGTCAAGGTTATCGTCGTTACAAGAGACAGTCCTTTCGTCAACAGTGCTTGGGGGAAACTGTTAGGCCAAAGACCACCAGTGGAGTTTGCGAGCGATCCAAGTGCTGAATTCTCAAAATCCATCGGTTGGACTGTTGATGCGGGCGAGAATGGCATTCTCACAGGTAGATATACGATCATCGTAGAGGACGGTATTGTTACTTATGCTGAGTTGGAACCAAGCAAGGGGGTTACTGTTTCGGGTGCAGACGCTGCTCTCGCTAAACTGTAATGACGCTGCGCAACGAAAACGGTTTATACAAGTACTCTCTATAGCTCAATCTCATAATTCGATGTATGAATAATGTCTTGTGTGTTGAGTGTAGTAGGATCCCTCGATTCTTGTCTTTTTTTCTCCGCTTTTGATGGACCTGCTGTTGCTGTAAAGATCAATTAAATTTCAGGTAGCTTCAATATCACCGGAAAAAAAACTGCTAGTGCTGAATCAAGTGAGTCTTGTGAGGATTGGCACAACGAACAAAGCCGCATAGTCAATAAAGCAGTTAAGATGAGCTCGTTTGATCCTTCTATTCCGAATATTCTACCGCATCAGAAGATGTATAATCTCCAGATTGGAGATAGGTTGTTCGTTGTCAGGTGCGTATTATTTATATATATGTATAGGTATATATATATATGCCTATACATATATATACTCCATATTTTTTTTTTCCAATGGATGTCTGTTTTAGCTGTCAATCACTAACTTCCCTGGTTCAAGTGGTGCTTCTCTGTCGTCAGATGCGCCATCTTACTTCACAAACTATTTCCTCAATGATGCAAACAAGGACAAGGTTCTTTTCATAGATCGATCACCGGACGTTTTCCATCTCATAAATTTGCACTTGCAAGGCTATCACATCGAGATTCAGAACGGTGATATATTCACGAAGCTGTACTTGGATGCTATATATTATGATCTTCCAAGACTGAAAGAGTCGCTACTGAGTATGGAAAATTACTATGTGACCGTTGGGAATACGAACTTCAAAGTTTCGAAACGACTCGTTGATCAACCTGGTAATACGCCAAATCTCTTTTCGGTCGCGACTCAAACGCTATACCATGACATTGCTCAATTGATGAAGGAGAGAGACTGGATAAGGCCACCACCCCAGGCCCCAGTCACCATAAACAGATCTGCGGATCTGTTCCAAGACCTGATGGGCCTTTTGCAAGGATCCGCTATCGACTTGAGTTCTGATGTCCATAGACGATCCTTGATAAAAGAGGCAAAGTACTACGGATTCAACAAGCTGGCGAGCCAGTTGGTGAAGACAGAACTCATATACGATATGAAGCACCAAAAGAACCTTGTTGTTCCTCTGCAAGACCTGAACAAAAACTCTCTGCTCATGCTTCCGAAGCCTGATCCGACCATCTACTTTTATAGGGAGTCTGTTGACCCGCATCCTATACAGCTGGTGGTGCAGATCGATTCATCTGGTTTGAAGTACTCAATGGGCGCCCACCGGCTCTCAGTGTTCGGTGAGATTTCTACGTCTCTGAAGCATCTGTTTGATCATCTATCGAATCTCCCAGAGAAGCCGGCCACAAGTGCGAACCGCATCCTTGTGATTGAAGTTGTGCAAGACAGCCATCTTGACGCGGATATCACTATCGATGGCGAAGCTTACGATCTCAGAAAGCAACGCGACTACGCTGAACTCACCGTGTTGAAGTCTCTATGGAAATTCTATAACTACAGAGACGACAACAAGATCATGGCTCGGCCAATCAAGCTTGTTGCTGTCCAGGACGAGAAGAACCTACACAAATACGGCTGCCAGTTCATATAGCTTGTACGCGAGTACCTGCTGGCAATGAGATAATTCACAATAATGAGCGTCGCATCCTCACCGATGTAGAGTAAGTAGCGTGCAGTGCAGTGTAGTGTTAGTGTTAGTGTTCTGTCTGACTCAGCAGTACGTAGAAACCAATAACAGTCCTGGATTGAAGCTTAAAAATTCTTGTGCAGATTTAACAATCTGAAGGGGCTGAGCTGAGGCAAGAGGAACCAAACAAAGATAAAAAAAGAGTCAATATCAATGTGTAAAAGGAACTTTAACAGTGGATTCGCTAGGTTTCTTTGCTTGCTATGAGCAGTCGTCTGATGGTCAACTGGGCAGTGTAGCTTTGTGTCTAGAATGCACCTCAGCTAGCGGGAAGTCGAGCGGAAGCCATGCAAAACTCGTTTGTTTGTGTAGGTCGATGCATATGCACACCTTCAGAACTCCTTGAGAACGCCTTGAGAACGCCTTCATTTGTTTTCATTTTCTTTTTCTCCTGCCTTTTCTGTTAGCGTTGGCGGAGGATTCTCAAAATATGAAACAAATAGAGTGCTCTGGAGGGGGCCCCCGTAAACACCACCTCTCCGAGATACAGGAAAGCCTCAACTCGCGCCGAACAAACACAACGAGAACGACAAAACCAAAATCTCTCAAGTTGAAGAAGATACAGTGTTACAAGAGCAAAGAAATACAAAAAAAAAAATAAAGACAAGAATAACGGTATCAAAACTCCTCCTTGTGTGTATTTGTAGCTATATAAGATGCAGTTCAGAGACAGCTTAGAACAACAAAGCGACACCGGCAGCGATAGCAGCAACAGCTGGAACAGCTCTAGCGGCACCAGCTTCGTAACTGGAAACTTCAGCAGTTGAAGAGTAGTTAGAAGCTGAAGAGGTGGCTGGAGCAACAGTGGAAGCTGGAGCAGCAGAAGTGCTCAATGGGCAGTAGGTGGTGTATGAGGTGACAACGTCGCTGATAGTGGTGGTCAAGACAGTGACACCGGTAGTGACTGGGGTTTCAGTGCAAACATCGTTTGAACAAGAGGTGATAGTGATAACGGTAGTTTGGTTGGAGAAAACTTCAGCGGTAGAAGTAACGTTAGCGTAGCTGGCTGAAGCAACGGAGGCAGCAGCGGTCAAACCTAAGACTTTAGTGAATTGCATTTTTGATATACTTGATTGTAAGCGAATGTAGTGAGTTGGTATCTAAATTAAAAAATATGAAACGTTACGAATCACAAAATCTTGGAGTGCTCTGGAACCTTTATATGTATTTTTTTTTTTTCAAAGCTGCTGCTCGACTGACTCTCATGAACAAAAGTTTTTTTTTTTTTTTAACGTTTGATAGCTTACCGCCTGCAGGGCTTGTTTACATTTCAGACACGGTGTGCCTCTTTTGAAGTAATGTATGCGTCAGAATGCATATCTCGGCATAATCCTTACTCTTTTAAGCGGCTTATTTGAAACAGCGAACCCCAAAACGGAAATGCTTCCTTTGGTTGTCCTGGATATATCCAGAAACTGCAATACTCCTCTTTTATTTTTTTTTACTTTTGCTTGACCTTGCGATTTCTAAAATTAACCCTCACGGTGAATAGGCCGGGTCGAACTCTACATTTTTTCAACATCTGTAGTATGAGAGAATACACTGCTCTTTCTCTCACTCTCCTTCTCTTACTCTTTCTCTTTCTCTTTCTCTTTCTCACTCTCTTTCTCACTCTCTGTCATCGGGAAACCAAAACAAATAGAACGGAATAGAACACCAGACGGTACGGCACTACTTTAGAGGTCTAAAACACATAATCCCAGATTATTTGTAATACACACACACTCTCTCTCTATATATATATACAAGCACACTGTAATACGGTTCAGTGCTTTTTCTTCTTTTGTTGTTCAAGTCTCTAACCCGTATGACCGCCTTCGTTATTCGATAAACCCTTTGCGCCAGGAGTTTTCTTCTCAAGATACTAGTGGGTTTTGCACCATCTGAACAAGCTCATGAGAAGAGCTGATTGCTGGTGGAGCAAGCCTGCTCGCTTACGAAATCAAAACAAATGCTATTAATATCATTATGCAGCATGTAGAATGTAGCTCAGAGTATGTGTACCGCGTATCACAGGCCTATCATACGAGGCCTAAAGTAACTGCGCATCAATTTTCATGCACGCAGCTCTTTTGAGATTAGCAGGCGGGAAAGATTTTTTTTTTTTTTTGCTGGCAGAGGAAGGAGGGAAGGAGGGGGCGGAAGCTCGTGCTGCGAAGTCACGCTGGCGGCTCGGCAGGCAGGCAGGTAGGCAGGCAGGCAGACCTTTTGAGCTCGCGCCGGATCACTGATTTACCGCCCCGCTGTGCAGAGCGTATCTGAATGCTTATAGATAACGGGGGGCGGGGGGAACAGACTTTATTCCAAGGCTTGTTACACAATTGTTAAGGGGAGAAACTTAGCCAGCACAGTACGAGTTTGTTTTTTTCTTTTTTTTTAACCGGTTGCCTGACAAGAGATCCTGAGCTTCGAAGAGAGACGTGAGCCCAGGCGCTACAGAGAGGCGAATGCTGAGGGCACTGGAAACGGGCACAGACACCGGCACGGACGAGAACATAAAAACACAAGAACAGATCCTCGTGTGCTGGTTTGTTACTCAGCAAGACGCGAAGTAGCAACTCTGCTGAAATTAGCTGTTGGTCAGCGTTGGTATCTGATCAGTCATAATGATACATCGTACATATTACATTCCATATGTTTGGTTCTTTCCACTTTCGTGTTAATGATGTTTTTGCTTTGTTTTTTTTTTTCTCTCTTTCTCTCTCTCTTTAGGATTTCGTGAGAATTCCGCGATTCGGTAGAGAATGAATGCGGAAACGAGAGAAAGAAAGAAAGAGAGAGAAAAAGAGAAAAAGAGTCCGCACGGTTTTCCTGCCAGTAACAGCAATACTTTTTTCTCTCAATGACGTCTGAAGTGGTAACTCCGATCCCACCAATGCCTATCACCTAGCTACCCTTCATGCAGCAATGTTTATCGATTGTTGCAAGAATCAGCTAGCTGGTGGCTTAAGGACGTTACAGTGCTAACGATACCCACAATGTGTGTGTGTGTGTGTATCAAGGCTAAGACTGCAGAGAGCAAAGTTAGATCAGTTAATAAGTCTGTCACAGATACAGTTAGTTCCATGAGATCCCTATCTCAAAAACAGGCCTACGAAAACTCTCTGTGGAACTGAGAAATAAAAACAAAAGAAAAAGAAGAAGAAAAAAGACCCTCTGTTTTTCCAAGTTCCCTTGGTTTTATTCTACTTCTGGTTTCTGTTTCTGACTCTGGTTTTTTCTTCTGAATTTGGCATAATACGAGAGCGCAAGTAGGAGCTTCTCAGAATTGTCTCTCTACTGGTTTTCTGTTCCCGTTTCTTTTTTTTTTGCTCTCTCGCTCTCTCTCTCTCATAAGCATCCTGACGTAATATTTTAAATTCTCGTAAATATACCCCTTTAAGGATAATTTCTCCATTTAGCAAAGACATGAGCACAATGCGAATGAAACCGGGCTTTATGTCGAGAACGGCTTCCAATGGAAGGGTCAGCTCGGGGCTTTTGCAGTTTTTTTTTTACTGTAAGGTTGCACTTGCAGTACCTTCTTGATTTTGAAGTGATTGGATTGCTCATAGATGTAAGGCAAATCAATCATACAGGGATCTTGGATCTTGGATCTTGGGTTTGGGGTTTGGGGTTTTGAAGCATTATGGGGACTCTCTAATAGTAATGTTGCCCTTTTGGCTGCTGTATATAAGTTCTCGGATTACAATTAGCATGGATGTCTCGATATGCGTAGTACCTGGTATACACTGAATAACTATGTCGCAAATAATTTTGAGCTAATAGAGCTTCTATTCCTCGGGAGCAAAAAAAAAAAAAAAAAAAAATAAACAAAAAAGAGATAATACCATGAATCACTGATTTCAATGGCACCTGCTAGCACACACAGAAGTTTAATCAAGTGTAGTAGAACAGCTACGCGAGGTCAGCAGTCATGATATTCTCTATATCGAGAAATTTGGGTGACCTTGATTTTTTGATTCTTAAACCCTTGAATATAATCCGGAAAGGGACATTGGTTCAAATCTCTCATACGCTCTTTTTTTGATCGAATTACTTTACTTGAACACAGCACAGCAACTTTGAAGAATAATATCTTCCTCGGTGAAGAAGAGTGCTAGTTTATGCTCATTCTTTAAACTTAGATCTCAGAAAAATTGTTATATGTGTTTCAGGATCTTTACAGGAGACGAACGTACTGGTAAATTCTCTTATGGCTCTTGCTACTGATGACCCATCTGGATAAATATCACAATGGTTAATAAATGACATAAATCAGTAATAATCGAGCCAATTGTCCAAAAATGAATGATCACATACTTGTCAAAGTAGAAATCCTCTATTTTTCAGTCTTTTTTTCCAATCGTTTTCGAAATGATGATCTAAGTCAAATTTTTGTATATTCCACCTAAACTATTAATCAATGATGTAATAGAGTTCATATCGAAATTGATTGAGCCAACGAAAAAAATCACACATACACACACACACACACTCAGAACATTAACGGAGAAACTTTCGACTTATATTTGATTCAACATAACCATTCAGTGTGAAGCAAGAGACTGAGACTGGTAGATTGCTAGACCACAGCACATAATCCAATAAATCATACTTTAATCGATTTCATTTTATCCACTGTTATTAATTAGACCAACTGTCAACCGATATTACAACTGATTTCTACCATATTGTTACTACTCAATAAGAATGTCTCAAGAGGAGTTTGTGAGGTGAGTTAAGCCGGACTAGTGTCATATTTACGTCTCATCCTAATAATAATCTCTATAGAACCCAGATATTCGGGACTGTTTTCGAAATAACAAATAGATATACCGAACTGAACCCCGTTGGAATGGGTGCTTTTGGATTGGTCTGTTCAGCAAAGGATAAACTTACAGACCAAAATGTTGCCATCAAAAAAATCATGAAACCTTTCTCAACCCCCGTTCTGGCCAAAAGAACTTATAGGGAGTTGAAGCTACTAAAACACCTAAGACACGAGAATTTGATTACTTTGGAAGACATCTTCTTATCACCTCTAGAGGATATATATTTCGTTACAGAGCTGCAAGGAACAGACCTACATAGACTTTTGACATCTAGACCTTTGGAAAAACAGTTTATTCAATATTTCCTCTATCAAATAATAAGAGGACTGAAGTACGTCCATTCAGCGGGTGTCATCCATCGTGATTTGAAACCATCAAACATTTTAATCAATGAGAACTGCGATTTGAAAATCTGTGATTTCGGTCTTGCAAGAATTCAAGACCCACAGATGACAGGATACGTCTCTACTCGTTACTATAGAGCTCCAGAAATCATGTTAACCTGGCAAAAGTATGACACAGAAGTTGATATCTGGTCTGCAGGGTGTATTTTTGCAGAAATGATAGAGGGCCGGCCTCTATTCCCAGGTAAAGATCACGTTCACCAATTCTCAATCATAACAGAACTATTGGGTACACCTCCTGACGATGTTATCGATACAATTGCCTCCGAAAACACTCTGAGATTCGTTAAAAGCTTACCAAAAAGAGAACCAATTCCATTAACGGAGAGGTTTAAAGGAGTTGAGCCAACAGCTGTCGACCTATTGGAGAAAATGCTAGTTTTTGACCCTAAGAAAAGAATTACAGCTGCCGAAGTGCTGAGCCATCCATATCTAGCACCATATCACGATCCAACAGACGAACCTGTTGCCGAAGAAAAGTTCGATTGGAGTTTCAATGACGCCGATTTACCTGTCGATACTTGGAAAGTCATGATGTACTCTGAAATTTTGGATTTCCATCAAGTTGACAATAATTATACTCATTGATATCTGTTCATATTCTCCTTACATATAAACTATAAACAATGTTCTGAAATAAAATAAAACTTCAATTGGTGGTATAAGAACTGTCTATAAATAATGTATATTCCTATGGAACTGAACCGTCGTTTGCTTTTTATTCAGCATTAACTAAAGAGTAGAATAACCCGTCCTTAATCTTTAACAGGTTCTGAGGTGTATCAAACTCTGCAACTTGACCTTTATCTAATACCACTATTTTATCGCTGTCCATGATAGTGTTTAATCTATGGGCAATTGTTAATATGGTACGATTTTTGAATTCTTTTCTAATGGTTTCCTGCAAGACCTTGTCGGTCTCAACATCAACAGCTGCAGTAGCTTCATCTAGCACCAATATTGTAGATGGGATCAACAAAGCCCTTGCCAAGCACATCAGCTGCCTTTGTCCAACCGATAGATTAGATCCACCTTCAGACAGCTTCACATTCAATCCTTCATTTTCTTTGCTCATTCCCAATATATGGTCCTTTAAGTGTGATAGCTCTAAGGCATTCCAGATTTGTTCATCTGTATATCTGTTTGTTGGATCAATGTTCTCTCGTACAGTCCCTTCAAAGACTTGTGAATCCTGCGGAATGATTGATAATCTATGTCTCAAATCGTCTAGTCCAATATCTGCAATCGGTATACCATCTATATCAATTTCTCCACCAGCAGCTTCGATGATTCTATAGAGCGCCAGAGTTAGCGAAGACTTACCAGCACCGGTTCTACCAACAATTCCAATTTTTTGCTTTGGCTTGATGTCCAGATTTATGCCTTTCAACACTAATCCAAGATCTTCTCTATACCTTGTTGAGTAGTCCTTGAATACGATTTCACCCTTAGATGGCCAGTTTGTAGGAGGTCTTGGTTCAACAATTTCTGCTGCTTCGGGTTTCAATTCACTATATTCTTTGACTCTTTCAACAGAGACTATATTGGTCTCAATATCAACGGTGGTTCTAACGATCCAGTTTAAAGCTTGCGTGACTTGTAAAGCATAGGAAATACTTAATCCAACTAAACCGGCAGTCATTTTACCATACTTCAATGTGATGATACATAGCCCAGACGCACTTAAAATCATGAGAGAACCCAAAAATTCTAATCTCACAGCTAACCAACGATTCGAGGTGATACTTGGGAATAGGGTACTGAGGTTATTGTCAACTCTGGACTCATTGATAAATTTGAATCTTTCCTGTTGTCCAAATCCACGAATTGTGCTAACACCACCTAAGGTCTCTTGGAAGTGCGCAAATATTGGAGATCTTGTAGTTGACTCAAGTCTTCTTAACTCTCTTGATGTTCTCAAGTAGTACTGTTGATAGTATGAGTATAGAATCATTAGAGGGAAAATAATGAAAATAAATTGCCAGGTCGAGAAACATATGACTATGATAGTGAATAGAACTCTTGTAGTGGTACTAAATAAAGCCATGAAGGTTCTTGGTAAAATCTCATCAATTTTGAAAATATCACTCGAAAATCTATTTATGATCCGACCAGTTGGTGTTGTCTCAAAGAATCGCATTGGTGCCCTCAAGACACTGTCGATCATCTGTTCATGTAAGATCTTAGAACCTGCAATAGAACATAATATCCAGACAATCATTGTTTGGGTCAAACTCGCAAGAGCAGAACCCACACCGAACAAAAGATAGATACCCAAATACTTTGCAACATCTGGATTGTAACCAACTCTAGAGTTGACTTCCGACCAATGCTTTAACCAAACATTTCCCAAGACACTTAAGGCCATGGAGAGGATGACGAAAAAGATAAAAAGAAGAACATGTTTTGGGTTACATGCCTTTGCATATTGGATATAAACATTCCATTTGACCTTTCCTTGTTCACGGTGTTCTTTTCTTGATTCTTTAACATCTTCGTCAAATTTTAATGGAATTAAGGCTTCGTCACTTGCTCTTCTTAAGCTTGAAGCATCAGAATTCGACACAGACTCATCGGAAGAAAGCAAATCATCCGTGTTGACTTCTTCCTCTTTGACAACATCATCGTCTTTCCGGGACCCGAATTCTTTGATCAGTTGGGATAAAGCCGTACCCGGTTTATTAACTTCTTCATAAGTACCTTGCTCAATCACAGCACCTTTACTCACCAATGTAATTGAGTTTGCGATTGATAAAACAGAGATTTTATTTGTTGCTAGAATCTTTGTCTTAGTACTTAATAAACCATTAGGTCCCAAGACATGCTGCACCAAATGATTACCAACATGCTCATCAACTGCAGCTAGAGGATCGTCTAATAAGTATACATCTGCTCTCGCATACACTGCCCTTGCTAAAGACAATCTAGCCTTCTGGCCTCCAGAAAGTGAGATACCCTTTTCGCCCACCAGCGTTTCATCACCGTCAGCAAGAATCTTAAGATCAATGGTTAAAGCACAAGCTTTAATAGTTTTCTCATAAAATACGGGATCATATTTATGACCAAAAAGAATGTTCTCCTTGACGGAGCCATTCATTATCCATGGAATTTGGGCAACATACGCAACGTTCCCATGAATTGTAACAGATCCATCAACGCACTCTAGATCACCAAGAATACTTTGAATGACAGCAGATTTACCAGAGCCAACTTTACCAACAATACACGTCAATTGTCCCTTTTTTGCTGTGATATTTAAACCTTTGAGTGCCACTTTATATTCAGGATGGCGCTGCCATAAGAATGTTCCATTGTCAATCTTTACAGCGGTTTGTCCAATGGTACGAGCAGGTGGAAGGTGTGTGACAGCATCCGGCTGAATCTCGCCTGAAGTTAAAAAGCTTCTTATTCTACCGACAGCAACAGACGCTTCTATGAAAGAAGTTATAGCCATTGGAATCATGGCTAGCGGAAAAGATAATAAATTAAACAAGGCAAGGGCAGGGAAAACCAAATCTGTCGATAATGGCTTATCTTGAGTCAAAACAAAAACTGCAAAAGTGGAACAAGAGACTAAAAATGGAGCTATGTTGAATAAAAAGTTGGCAAGGGCCAAGACAACAGCAGTTTTTTTTAAATTCTTCAACTCTTTGTTATTTCTGACGTCGTTCAGTTTCTCCTTATAAGGCTTCTCCCATCCGTAAAGCTTCAAAGATTTGATATTATTCAATATTTCACTAGTAATTCTAGTTCTTTCATCCTTGTATTTCATCTGTGCTTTCTGCAAGGTTTTCACATATTTCACAATAAATGCGTTTAGTGGGATGAGGATAAGCATTATGAACACACCTACCCACATTGAGTTTCCTAGTAAATTATAAAGTGAAACTAAACATAGGATCAATTGGAACGGGCCTGACCATATAATTGTAACGTTTTGGGTACAGTCCTGCAGCCGACGGACATCAACTGACATCAAGTTAACTATATCACCTGTAGCCTTTGTACTTTTGGCTTCATTGGAAAGATTTAGTGATTTTTGGTAGATAGTTGTTGTGAGGGCACCTGAAATATTTATCCCAACATTGAAAGCTCTCAGAAAATACTGCTGTAAAAATCCAGTTTGAAATATTGAGAAGGTGAACATCGTAAGTGCAATCATAAAACCTTTGACCAAAGGTTGTGGCACATCTGAGTTGTACGTATTCACGAATTTGATCAAAATTTTCAGTAATTGAGGTTGAGAAAACTGTAAGAGATCTTGGAAAGCTTTAAACACACCAGCTACGAGCATCGTAGGGCCGTAAGTTTTGACCAAAGTCCAGCCCAAAGATGGCTTTGAGCTAGAGTTGATTTGTTTCTGCCACTCTTTTCCAAAAGTTTCGCTCAGATATTTACTTTTGAAGGTTCTTGGAAGCGCTGGAATATCCTCTTCTGTTAGAAAATGCTTGTAACCTGTTCTCATGAGAGGGGTCATCCACGAGAATGTGAGGATAGAAAAACTATCAGCACGATCATATGGGCTCACCTTAGTAGCAGAAGCATCGAAATGAAGGGCGGTTTTACCTGTACACCATTCCACGAGCAGAGAAAAGAAAGAACTGATGCTGCCAAAGAGTGACAAGATAAAGTAGTTATCAATTTGATGTCTAATACCCAAGTGAACTACCCTTAACAAACCGATATAAGATAACGTGAGCCAGTAAAACAACAAACCACCAAGTGGGATATCTTCATACAAATAATCAAAATAGTGTAGGAAATATGCAAACACCAGGGCAGCTATCTGTACGATTGGCTGGAGGAAGTTGACGTCTTTCAATTCACCTCTATCTTTAACAATAACTGCACTGCCTATGCTTAGCACAATCTGGATACCGACAAGCAACAGCCTAGAGTAATAACTCCAATTCTTTCTATACTTGACGTCTACCAAGCCCATTGTCCAGAGCTTATGGGAGGCGTAAAGAATGAACAGTAAGTTGACTGCACTGAAAAGAGCGCCATTGATAAAGCAAAGCGAGAGATCAAAGTACTCTGTAACAGGGCTCCAGCCATCTTTATTATGACACCACAAAGAGCAGCTGGTAGGGGATATATATTTCACGGCAGATACAACTGCCGCGCCATCAGCACCAGTAGAATTCTGCGGCAGCAGCGAGTCAAAAAACTGGGCGCTTGATGAGTAGTATTCAATGCTATCGTAATTTAGCAATTCAAGACCCATCTTTAAGCAAAACTCAAGAGAAAAGACCTAATCTAGTTTAGCACCAGAAAACAACTTTTTATCTTCGCCGAATCCCTCAACTGCAAAATGGCTCCTCTCAACCACCTCTGTTGATGGATTTCAAGTTTTTCGACCTTGGGTAGCATTTCTAATCAAGAGAATAGGCTTTTAAGTCTAAGGCGCACCAAATCAGGAAAAATCCGAGGAGCCACAGACTGCGATATCTGAAGCCCCGGAACTCAGAAGAGGCTCACCGAGAATTAAGAGGTAGATACGAAAACAGACTCTTCAACAGCTTAAGAAGAGAAGAACACTGCGCTGGAGCACTGTCTGTTGCTGCACAGAGTAATTAGGGAATGCTGACACACTCCATTCAAAATCTGCTGCTACTAAACAATGTGCGTGTCGAAGTCGTGTTTGAAAACAGTCCCAATTTTGCGGACGAAGAAGTGTCTGCAATTGTGAGGTTCAGACATTTAGGTGAGCTCCCAAAGAAAAAGGACACTATTGCTGCAAGCTCAAAGGATCCGAAAATTGTTGAAGGCAGTCAAAAGTCTACTGAGGAGGAATGGTTTGGTAAACGGTTGTCTGTGCAACTGACAAACACAGCTAGATCATTGTTCCTAGAGGAATCCGAAAACAATGAAAAGAAAGAGAATCCGAAAAACAAGCATGTGAATCTATTAAGTGGGTATATTCAACTTTCAGGCGTATTTACATATGACAAGCAAGTGATAAACCATGATTATATACAAGAGTTTAGAAATAAATCCACAATTGCTGGTAGAATTGGCGGATTAGAAGGGCTTGAACTTTCTAAAACCGCTAATCAGAATATTTTCAACTATTTATCTACGGGAATCGGGAGCCTTTTCAGTTCAGAAATTGATGATTTAGGATCACAAAAACTCAATAAATCGGAATTGGACAGTTTTGTTCCCTTTTTCTCTACACCGCAATCACTGCTTTTCAGCGAATTAAACTTGAAACCTGCTGAAGTTGAACAGTTTTATATCAAATGCAAACTGCCAAAAGGTATACCTCCAACCTATAGAGGAGATTCCATTTCCATTGCATATCGTCTTATTGTGGGAGCAACATTAGACACGAATATTCCACAGCCGATGATACTGCGCTTTCCTCTGAGAGTTTCACCATTTTTTGATTCAGATGGCTATCAGCCAATATCAAATCTGGATCGATTTGTTTTGCTACCACAGGATCAAATAAGAACAGAGGGAGCTTTCAGAAAGGATCGGAGAAAGGCGAGCTTCAAGTCGATAAAAAGATTTACTTTGTCGCAGCCTGGGATAATAGAGAACTCTAAGAAGGAGGTGCTCCTCAAAAGGATAGATCACCTTCTTGAAAATAATGAGGAAAAGGAAAACGTTGAGGGAACAACTGAGTATAGCGTCAAAACAGTAAGAGATGCAATAACGCTTCTCTCAGATACGCTTGTAAATAAAAGTGAAATTGATCCTGTGAATCCAAGGTTTCTCCAAAAGGACAATTATACCTTCGAACAGCAAATATCCAAAATACAAAATCAGTATTCAATCAGTCGAAATGGAGAGTTGATTACCGTATTGACGTTTGGGAAGCCATTCTATAAAATAGGGGAAGAAATCAAACTATCTTTTGAATTCACGAATAAAACTCTTGCTGTGACCGGTGTAATGGTGGTGCTTGAGAGTCTTGAGTTGATTAAAGATTCAGTCTCTGTTGATCCAGAATCAACTAAAGCCTATCCGAAGAAGATAAGGTACTACACTCAATCATTTTCAACGTTTAAGACTCGGGTATTAAATATCGACGTACCAATCCCATTGGAAGCCACGAGTCAATTCAAAACAAGTTTATTTGAATCGAGATGGTCGATTTCTCTGAAATTTATCTTGAGTTCTTCAGCGTACTTGTTACAAGTTCATAAAGATGACACAGGATCATTGTATCGCTCAGCAGACAACATGAATGGTAAAGAGTTCAACTGTCGATTACCGTTGACGGTGATTCCATCAGACCAAGATTTTGGTGGGAATATTGTATAAGCTCCGTAGAAATGAGTATTCGATAAACCCCTATTTTAGAATCCTATCTTACGCATTTAATTAATCTAATGATACTAATGCCTCTATTTTTTATGTAGTTTTGTCGATATTGACTGAAGTCTCATAGCCGACTATATGCTGACTTTCTCTTCTTTGTCTTTTTGCTGTTCTTTGGTTTTTTTATTGTACCAACTCCATATTTTTCCTGGCGAGTGTAGCTTTTTGGAAGATGGTTCGCTAGAGATAGTGTGTGGAGTAGCATCTAATTTTTCATCTCTAAGGTCGGGAGTTGACTTCGTGATCTGTTCCTTGGCGCCATCCTTTTGCGGTTGATTTTTTTCCTTCAAACTTTTGCGATATTCATCGAATTTCTTAGCATTATCTTGTTTGAACTGTTGAAATTTCTCACTTAAAGATTTTACGTCATCGAGATACACATGTTTCGGCTCGAATATATCAAATATATGATCGTCTGTGTGCTCGTTGAACAATTTATAATTATTTGTTTCTTTCCATTTCTCAACAAAGTGAGTATTGAAATGCTTCAGATGATTGCTCTCTGTCTCTTTCAACATCAGCTCTTGAGGTGGGGCACCATCAAACTTAGCAAGAAAGTTATCATATTTTACACAGGACAGAAACGCTGTTAAATAATCTTCAAACTGCCATCTTATGTTATCATCACTACCCAGGAAACCAGAGTACCCATCCGTCCATGAGCTGGAAACATCAGCTGATATGGATGAAATCCACTTTTTGTCGTGTGAAGTCAATGTCAAAGCCGGGATGAGTGACTGGTTTAAAATTTCCACTGTTGAGTTATCAAGATTAACTAACACGTCTGCCATACTATTCTTTTGATTTAATATGAGAGCATTTGAAGTACCAATCATATAATAGCTCAATTTTTTCAATTCGTCAAATTGCTGCAACGGCGAGAATGGACTGAAAATACCGCCTTTACCAAATATTTGTAAGGGCAATCCAGCAAAATCTAGTACCGAGTTTCTGTCACTTGATTTGAAACTAGTTGAAAGCTTCAAGTTTTTTGCATAGTTGTCCAATAAAGGCGATGAGCAATCGAGCAAGTTGTTTATCAAATTAGGCATCAAACTTATAAATGCGAATTCTGTGAGACAGAGTTTTGTAGGATTAGAACAATAAAAGACAAGCTTATGCTCTAGCAACATAGCTTTTAATATTATAAGCGCATTTCTTTTTAGTTCTTTGATCAGCGATCTTAAGGATAAACCCGAATAAAAATCACTTTCTTCAATATATGGCGAGCTCTCACTGTATGTTGTTTCCAGATTTTGATATAGCACATCAACAATTGTGGTGTCGCTGAAATTCTTTTGTTCAAAAAATGCCTTTGTAACAACGCTCAATTTTTCTTTGATTTGACCATATATTGGTTGTCTAAGAATCACTACAACCGCCTTTTGAACAGAAGATCTGGTAAATTCATCATCTTTATGCAGCAAGTCTTCTGTCCTTATTTGACGAGCACATGATATTCCAAAAAGTGTTGTAGAATTTTCGTCAACTTCTTCATATTGGCCTTTCTTGTTATAATATAGAGTGAAATAAGAAAAGGTCTCCTCAAACACATGCGCACCATCAGGAAGAGCTTGAAACGGCATATATGGCCAAACTTTTGAATAGTCCACTGCTGGCAAATCATCTGAGATCTTTGATAACTCTACCTCCGGTCCTCTCAAATGATGAAAATTTACAATACAAACACCAAATATCAAATCTTTAGCATTACCTTCAATGAGCGACAATTTCTTGGCCAGAGATCTTTGAACATGGTGTTGGGTTGAAGATTTGGCAGAGGTGTTTTTGAGAGATGGTGGTGCTAGCAACGTCTTCAAAGGACTCCTTGCTTCCTTCAATGGAGCCAAAGATTCAGCATAAGCAGCAGTCTTGGCATCTTCCTGTTGTTGTTGTGGTTGTCGTGGTTGTTGTTCATCGGTAGGTTCACTTGTGTTCTCCGATGTTTCTTTAGCCCAAGGATTTTCCTGAACTATTTCAGTATCCAGTGAGATAGAGGACATTATTGTCAAATACAGATGTCCTCGCTGTAGCAAAATCACTATCCCTAAAACAAAAACTGAAGATAAACAAGAACAAATTCAAAAATCTAGAGTATTGTTATGGTTGTTCTCTCAAAAGTGAACATTTTTCGAAACATAATTATGGTTGGGCCACCCAACAGGACATAAACATCGCTGTGTAGTCATTTTGACACAAAATTGAGAGAATCAATTATGCATCATTCTACTCTCATTTGCAAACAAGCCAGGAGTGGAGAGTCCCAGTAATAAATTATCAGATTTTCATTGACTACTAATAGAAATCCAACCGTAGTAAATTGCATACACAATTATATGTTTTCTGGTTTTCGTATTCAAAGCTCATTCAATACGCTCTCAGCAGCGGAAACAGTAACGTTTGAGATTTCCTTCTCTTTACCGAAGTACGTAATCTTTCCACTCTTGACGACCAAAGCGAATCTGCTAGAAACTTCACCTAATGGTTCGAATTCAGTGGTTGACAAGCCAGCATCTTTAATGAACTTCAAACCCCGATCACTGGCAAATATAATCTCGTTTTGCTTTTGATCGACACCGAAACTTGATGCCCATGCGTGATGTGCGAAGAGATTATCCTTACTGATAACTATAATTTTTGCAGATTTCTTTGAAAACTTTTGAAGGTTGTCTATGTATCCTGGTAAATGTTTGTCAGAGCAAGGAGGGGAGAACGCAGCAGGGACACCGACTATAACATAGGTACCTTTCTGCAAAGAGCTAAAGTCAATAGTTTTAGGCTCAGATGTTTTGCTGTCAACGTAATAGAGCGTATAATTGCTTGGTAGCTCAGAATTTTGTGAAATGGCCATTGTAAAAAATGAGTTATTGGTTTCTTTAGTTGAAAATTAGGTAACCGTTTTTGGTGATGTGCTCCGCTATTAAATAGTTCTTGTAGAATAATTAGTTCAGAGCAATCATGGTGTATTACATACTGAATTATTTAATCAATCACGTAATTCCACATACAATTGAGAGCAACTTTAGAGACAATACTCGGTTCCTTTCCTTAATCCAATAACAGAAGTAGACTCACACTATTTAATACATCACTCAATTATGCATGAGATTAGGCACTTTCTATGAAAAGGACAATTGGGACAGATCATGGCTATTCCAACTAACACAAAGCCAAAATGAAGCTAGCAATTCAATCAAACCAAGGGATGCACTAAAAAAACAATGTTTCGGTGCTTTGATAATCACCTTGACGAATACTCCAGTACGTTGTTGTTCGAGTGTTTTTGATGGCCATTACCTAGCAAGAAGCTCCAATTCCGAATCTCATCGCCCGGATCATCATTCGAAAAATGTTTAGCTGAACGGTGATGCGAATTCAAATACATAAGGAATTGAACCAGCCCAGAGAGACACATAGCCTCGAGATTAGAACATGAAAGTTGTCGCATTGGTATCTGGAGGTAAGGACTCCTGCTTCAATATCCTTCATTGTTTAGCACAGGGCCATGAGGTTGTTGCTTTAGCAAACTTAAGACCTGCAGATACATCTATTCAAGAGTTAGACAGCTTTATGTTCCAAACTGTCGGGCATGATGTTCTCGACTACTATTCGGAATGTATTGATCTTCCAATGTACAGAGGTGACATAAAAGGATCTTCCAAGAACCAAGAACTGGACTATAAACCCACCCAAGATGATGAGATTGAAGATTTGTTTGTGCTTATACAACGAGTGCTACAATTTCAACCAGAAGTAGAAGCGATTTCAGTGGGTGCGATTCTATCATCCTATCAGAGGACTAGGGTGGAGAATGTTTGCCAGAGACTGGGTTTGACTTCTCTTGCATTCTTGTGGCAGAGGGACCAATTAGAACTGATGACAGAGATGGTCAATTCTACAATGGAGGCGAGATTAATCAAAGTTGCAGCTATTGGGTTAAACGAAACCCACTTAGGCAAAAGCCTTAAAGAGATGTTGCCAATATTACTACAATTAAATCAGAAGTTTGATGTTCATGTCTGTGGAGAAGGTGGTGAATTTGAGACTTTGGTTCTTGATGCGCCGTTCTTTATCAAGAGGTTAGAAATTGTGAAATCTGAAAAAGTTGTATCAAATGACCAAGTAGCATACTTAAAACCAATAGTTGCTGTGAGAGAAAAATCAACATTGGATCCAGAGTATCATAACATACATGATATCTCAGTGAAATGGTCTAGATTTTTGCCAAAGTCCAGGGAATTACTATACGAACCGTTCAACCATATCTACGAGACCTTAGAAAAAGATATCCGAGAGCAAGTGAGAATTGAAGAATTGTTCGATTATGCGCACAGAATGAAGCCCTCCTCAACTAAGATAGATAACAAGCTGTTCATTTCAAACATATATGGTATAGCGGAGACTATAGAAGGTCAGGCTTGTGGAGTCTTCCAATTCTTAGAGACAGTTTTGAAAATCTACAAAATTGATACAAGTCATATTCAGCACGCTACCTTACTCGTATCCTCTATGTCAAACTTTGGACTAATAAACTCAATATATACCAAGCATTTTAAGAGCCCGCTTCCGCCATCAAGGGTTTGTGTTCAGACCAAATTATCACAGGGAGCTCATCTTCAGCTGTCGCTGGTTATATTGATCGATAAATCAAAGAAAAGTGGATTACATGTACAAGGACGAAGTTACTGGGCTCCTGCAAATATTGGACCGTACTCCCAAACGGTTCTAGATGAAAACTTGACTGCAACTTTAAGTGGACAGATACCATTAGTACCAAGCTCGATGGACCTTTCCCAAGAGAATGATATATTTAATACGGTTTTATCTTTGCAGCATTTGTCCAATGTTAAACAGGCTGTTGGATGTACAAATCAATTATCAATAGTTGCTTTCATAAAGTCCCCGTCATTAGTGAGCACAGTCGTCCAAACCTGGAAACTGTATGGAAAAGAAGAAATTGGTGAAAATCCAGAAAGTGTACTGCTAATTGCTCAAGTCGAAGATTTGCCAAAAGGTGCTGGCGTCGAATGGAGTGGGCTGTCGTATAAGAAAGTCACCGATCTATATCAAGCTGATGACGGGGATGTGGACAAAGATATTGATGAAACTTTGAAAAATGTCGTTGAAATGAATCTCCAGGATAGCTCACATTACGGTAATTACTCCACCTTTGTGTCAACTATTGCGTTATCCCATGAAGAGTTCAGGACATTCAATTTCAGCAGGAAACTACACTACACGATTTATACAAAACCAGAAAATATCACAAATCTTTGCCTTGAAGAAATCTCAATAGAGCATTTCCCCGTCGCAAACCTTTGGAACTATCAAGGTGAATTACAAGACTACGGTTTGGTTATTAGGCAATAAGAAAAGATCGAGTTGTGGTATTTGAATACACGACTCACGTGATATAATTTTAGGTCTTCAAAGTGCATTTTACTATTTTGCCTTAACATCTGGACACCTCTTACCAGCTTTCAGAGTATGGTTTACGCCGCACAGATTTTCAGTACTCTTTTTTTGTATCATATCTAAAATCATTAACGCTTAAAGAGCTTGATACCGTCAACGCTTTTACTAGTTTGATAGGATAATATCTGCAATAAAAATGACTGCCACTCAAGCACCAAAATGGTATCCAGCTGAAGATGCTCCAGTTCCAAAGAAGACAAGAAAGACTTCTCGTCCACAAAAATTAAGAGCTTCGTTAGTGCCAGGCACTGTTTTGATCTTATTAGCTGGTCGCTTCCGTGGTAAAAGAGTTGTTTACTTGAAATCTTTGAAAGACAACACATTATTAGTGTCTGGTCCATTCAAAGTTAACGGTGTCCCATTACGTCGCGTTAACGCCAGATACGTTATCGCCACTTCCACCAAAGTTGAGGTTTCTGCAGTTGACGTCTCAAAATTCGATGTTGAATACTTTGCTCGGGAGAAGATCTCACATAAGGCCAAGTCTGAAGCTAAGTTTTTCGGCGAAGGTGAAAGCAAAAAGGAAATCAAAGAAGAGAGAGTTGTTGACCAAAAGGCTGTCGATAAGCAGTTGTTAGCTGAAATCAAGAAGACACCATTTTTGAAACAGTACTTGGCTTCCACCTTTTCTTTGAAAAACGGAGACAGACCACACCTGATGAAATTTTAAACATAAAACGAAGCAAGAGCGATGGGTGTGAAAAAGCGAAATATCAACTCGAGGAGTCTGCCCCAGGGACACAACTCGAGCTACACTAATGAATTAACTGATTCAACTACAACACAAAAAGGTAATGTTTTTATATATGATGTATAAATAGGGATTTTGAAATGAATAGTTTCAGCTAAATTTACAAGGAAAAAAAATAAAAAAATGTCAAAAGGTAAATAAGCTGTAGTTCTCTCCTTGTTCAAAGTGGTGATAATTATTTTATCGTTATGGGTACGTGCTTTTACCAACTTGATTTCTTCATCAAAATAGAGAGATTAGATAAATACTCGGGGACGAGAAAAAATCGAATAGGGAACTAGGGACAGCATACCAGCTCAAGGTTGTTGAATTTTCTTCCCAGACAAGATGGGCTATGAGTTTGAAACGGAAGCAGCAAAGGTTGTTAGGTTCAGGAATATGGTATTTGCCGAAAGTCATAATGAGCGTGTTGTGAGGCGGAGAATTGAGCAACGATTGATCCAACGGTTTGAGGAGTCCAAGAACTACCAGAGGTACTTGAAGAGAGGAAGACTCGATCTAATTGATCCAGAGACGAGAAGCCATATTTTCATGCCCATCGATCAGATTCAGGAACTCTATGAGAACTACTATACAGAGATTGAAAGGCAAAACACGCTCAGCAACTTAAATAACCTAAAGAAAAACTCAAGCATTCACACCCGAGAACCTGCAAAGAGACAAAAGATGCAAGACGTGAGGGATCCAGTTAATCAAAAACTGGCACCGACATCAAGTGGTACTCTTCCATCACATCCAGCATTAACGTCGAATCAACCTTCGTCACCACCACCTCCCATTTCATTTGTGCCACAGATGAATCCGTTCTTAATGATACCACCACATCCCCAATCAATGAATCAGTCAGCTGCTCCATATCACTGGCAGCCTATGTATCCATACAACAACTATGGGCCACCACCACCGCTTCCTAACGGGGTTTCACAACCGATATCATCGGGACCGCCACCACCACCTCCACTTCAAGGATACCAACAACTGCCAGCTTTTTTCTATAAAGGTGGTTATGATTCGCATTTTCAGAGACCTCAAGTACCACAACCACAAAATAATGAGAACCAGCGAATAAGTTATGATGAAGAGAGCCCTGGTGATGTTGCGGATCTCAATCCTCAGCAAGCTGCTAGAAATGACGATAGACCATTGATGCCTTATTAACATAATACACGAGTGCCCTATCCAACTCAGGATATACTTCCATCTCAAATTCTACGCGAATGTAGTGTCTCAACGTATACTTCTTCATTACATATGGTAATCATTTGAAAAGGTTTTTAAATCTATGACGCTTTTTCTCTTTTTCTGGCTTCTCTTCCTTTGTTGGGCTCGCAGAGTTTGGAAGAGTGTATGTGTTTTCAACTGGTAGTTCAGGCTGTTTTTGTCCTTTGATTTTGTTATCGGCATAGAGTTCCAATAAATATTTCGGCGCTTCAGTCGGTCTATGATTCAGCCAATCCAGATATAGCTTTAAATCTGGTCTCTCAGCCTTCAAGTTTCTAACTTCATAAAGGAACTGGATTGGATTGAAGAACTCATCTGTTCCTATTATCACATCTTTCTCGTGAGCGTTTGAGAGTTCATATACGCTTCGCAGTTCAGAGTAAGTCGCTCCGCCTGCAATGAAATAGAAAATCCGCTGTCTTGGAGGTTTGTACTGTGTGTTTGTCTTTGCCCAGGAAGCCTTATGCTTTGGATTTTTGAGCGATGTAGTTGATGTTGAGTTTGTTCTTGTTATGTCTTCCTCCAAATCCACAGGTTTATCCTTGATGTAAGGGAATCTAACATCATCTAGCGTGTTTGATAGGATTCTAGAGACTATCGAGTTGATCCCCGGCCGAAATCTTGAAGTGTTGTAGGAATTCTCTGATATTGATTCGTGAAAGACCTCTCTTTTGAAAATCGATTTTGATTTAAGATTGGGTTTCACAAGCTTGAATCCAATTAACTCGAAGTTTTTTAAGAACTGCAGTTGATGCTCGATTTCATCTGGGTCATAAATGCCGATAAAATTGCACAGTTTAGAATAATCCTGCTGGATTAATCCACCTCTATATATGGCATACAGTATTATAAGTCTCATTTTGTCGTTGGTAGTATAGTTTGGATGACTTAGCAGCTGAATCAAGATATCTGACATGTTTCTGATCTTCTCCCCATCGATGTCGTAGCCGTTACTAATAATGTCTTGCTCTAATTCAGCTGCTTCAACTAGTTTCTTTTCTCCATTTATGAGAATCAGATCTTCGATAAGGGTCTTGTGAAGAATGATTCTTCTTCTGTCCTCATCAAAACCTTTCAAATGTGCGACAGCAGACAAGATATCAGCTGTACTTTTAATATTAGATCTATCAACAAATAGTGGATTCTTTGCAAGAAACTCTTCAGTCTTAGTGGAGAGTGTCTTTTGGGCATCGAGAATGTGTAGATGTCTCAGCTGGACCCAATCCGGATCAGAGTCATCTAGCTTGGACTCTTTTGTTTCAATGGTACCCATCTCGGTTTCCGCATCATACTTATAAATATCGTTGTGAATTGCACTACTTAGATCGTAAGCCATTGCTTGGTATGTAAACTCGTGAAGCAGCGGTGCAAAAAGATCAAGCGTACGATCAGCAATGAGGAATACCGAGCGCTGCCGCGTAGACGCTGGTGGGAAGTCTGGGTGGTGACGAGCGTAGTCATCAAGTTGTCCCTGGAACTCTGCAGCAATCATGCGTGGCAGCACAGCTGGGCCGAGATAGGATTCGCTCTCACCAGGGGAATAGTAGCGGATTATGGGGTATTCACCAGTTAGCACACACACATCGACGAGTGCTGAGGCTGTACGTTGGACAGCCTGGGTCACAAGGTCATGACACTGATCATTGTAGTAGATTTGGAGTGCACCAGGTGTGTTCGTTGTGAATGAAGCGGCTTCCTTTGGGCGAACGCCCAAGCGGACTTCAGAACACTGGGCAAGCCGACGTTTGAGAGGCTGATGAGCGTTCATATGGCCAGAGATCTCGGTGGTGAGCCCGGGGAGCAAGAAGACGTGGGCTGCTCGATACCGAGCGGGAATGGCGGCAAAGTCCGCGATGAGACAGTTGATAGAGAACAGCGTAGGCTCAAGAAGATAGACTGCCTCAACCTGGATTTGGTTGGCTCGTCGTTGGTCAATTCGTTCGATAGCTGAAAAATGCTTGATTAGTTATAAGAACCTGAATGTGACAGAGAAATTGCGGCTTACCAGTTACAATGTCAAGAAGCTCGCCTCGTGAGAGGACTGAAAAGACAATCTCCTCGGTTGTTGGGTCAAGAATCAATATCTTGAGCCCATTCTGCGTTTGTACACCTTTAATCAGGTTGAGAATTTCTGTAGTTAGAGGTGTTAGTCAGTAGGGCTCTTGCAGCAGTGTGAAAGACAACATACTCTCTCTCTGAAGTTCAATCAACGATGTCATTCTCGTTTCTTGAAGCACAAATATTGAAGGGCCCGTGGAACACTTGTGCTCTACTCTTTCCCTCTGTCTGATTTCAAAAGTACGAAAAGATGTATTGTTTGAAACTGAACTGTGCTACTTTTCTGATGTTGTTTTTCTCTTGATGTTCAAAATCCTGCTCAAATCGGGAAAAGGAGAAACATGAAATCGCTAGAAGCCTTGACCGAAGTGCCCCAGATATCAATGCGTTGAGCTCAATTGATAGAGCGCATACTGAGACAGTTATCTACTCACAGTGCCAATAGCTACAAAAAGGGTTGATACACATATTTTAGCAATGTCCTCTCCGCCGCCTGTGCCTGCTAGAGATTACAAACTGCATGAGCTGGTATCGAAGTTCAAGTCATTGGCCACAGGGAACAACAGCCGTAGCGGCGACCAAGGATTCCAGAGGACTCATTATAACAATGTTGCTAGTTCTGATAATTTTATCAATTATGAAGGAGATGCATTCAATGTTCCAATATCGAGAGACCCACCCTTAAGCATCTTTTCACAGACCAAGCATCCAACTCAGCTGCCCTCAACGGTCTATAACCTGAATAAACCCGTTGGTACAAACAAGTTCTATGGGAACATGCTATTGGAGCAACAGACACTTCCAGTATGGACGCACCCGTACTCTTTGTGGTTTTCGAAGGACGAGAACTATACAGGATTGGCTGTTTCTCACGTTCAGGCATCGATGAGAGTCACAGGACCTGATAATACCCAGAGCCCGGTCCAGTTCTTCTTTTCTCCTAATGGAATTAAGTCTGTTGTCTTCAGCGCCATGGAGTTTACACCATCAAATGTCTCTTTGGGGTTGGAAAACATCAAACATCTTTCTACAGATATCAAAGTGCAGACCAACCAAGGATTCATTCAGTCACCACTGGTCCTAGGAATGGGGTTCATCACTGGAGTGTATAACAATCTAACACCCGTGCTATCAAGTATTGTTGGGTTTGCATCTTTTAGCAGCGATGGTCTTATAAGAGATGGGATCAAGAAGTACAAAATAGTTTTAAATAATCAAGTAACTTGGGTCCTGTACATCTCTTTACCGCACGGGCAACAAC
Organism: Liangdongia quercuum; assembly: GCA_030579675.1. Lineage (NCBI taxonomy): Eukaryota > Fungi > Ascomycota > Saccharomycetes > Phaffomycetales > Wickerhamomycetaceae > Liangdongia > Liangdongia quercuum. Next base: position 312,036 of record JAKTRK010000002.1, on the reverse strand, counting down.
TGAATCTTGAAATTCAGGATGCTAACCATATTGTTGCAAGTAACACTGTTAAAGGAGCAGTATTTCAGCTGGCGACTACGGATTCACCCGTATATGACCAAGCAGCTGGTGCTTTTGTTATAGGTGCCTCATTGAGTGGATCTGTTTCTGACACTACAGGAAAATATTCAGTAACTTTTGATATTGCAGGAGCTTCAAACTCCGGTTCTGCCCTTGTATTCGCCTTACCTCATCACGTCTCGACCTTTGACAGATCTATGGACCCATATAGGACAGATTTGATTTTGGACACAACAGTTTATGGTAAAGCTACTGGTTACTTAACAAGACGATTTGACTTCAACCTTATCGTCCCCTCGGACATTGGGTTTGATCCCTATTTATCAATTCCTGGTGCAAGACCATCCTATACTTCACAGGTGTTGAGTGAAATCAAACAGGCAGCTGAAGCTGAAGCTGATGCCGATGTTGCAGCAGAATCGGATATTGATTCGATGTATACTTCGGGTAAAATCCTGGCGAAATATGCATGGCTTTTATACGTCACTCACACTGTTTTACAAGACAATCTCTTAACGAATAAATTGTTACCAAAGGTGAAAATAGCGATCCAAAGATTCTCACGGAACGAACAAAAATATCCATTATCATTTGATACTACCTGGAAAGGATTGTTATCTACAGCAGATGGTGCTGCAGATTTTGGAAACTCATTCTATAATGATCACCATTTCCACTACGGATATCATATTATTGCTGCGGCTTTAACTGCTAAGGTAGACCGTGAACTGAACGGTGAAACATGGTTTAACTTGGTGAAAGACTGGGTCAACAATTTATTGCGGGACGTCGCTACACCCAATGAAGATGATCCGTACTTCCCAGCGTTCAGATCTTTTGACTGGTTTGGAGGACATTCCTGGGCTAAAGGTATTTACCCATCGGGGGATGGTAAAGATGAGGAGTCGAGCTCTGAGGATTACAATTTCGCATATGCTGCCAAATTATGGGCGATGATCACTGGTGATATGAAATTGGAAGCAAGAAGCAACATCATGCTTGGCGTGTTAAGGGCATCAATAAATCATTATATGTTGATGGATGATGACAACAAAACACAACCTTCTTCCTTCATTAAAAACAAGGTTTCAGGGATTATGTTTGAAAACAAGATTGATCATACAACTTATTTCGGAAACAACATTGAGTACATCCAGATGATTCATGCAATTCCAATAACTCCAATTAGCTCATTTATGAGAACTCCAAAATTTGTCAAGGAAGAATGGGAACAAATTTTGAAGCCAATCGCAAACAACGTTAACGATGGATGGAAAGGAATAATCTACTTGAATCTTGCATTGTACGATCCTAAAAGCTCCTATGACTTCTTCAGCAGCTCTAGCTTCACTCCACAATATCTTGATAATGGGCAAAGTAAGGCATGGTCCTTGACTTTTTCAGGCGCCTTTTCGTCAGTGTAAAAACAAAAGTCGAATGACCGAGTCTGGAATATTTTATCAGTTAGTAGTAATATAGTATGTGACTATATTGAGATTATTGTAGTTCGGATTAGTTCTGCGGGTGAGTTTAGCGATAATAAAAATTCAAAAAATCTATTTTCAATATTAATTTACTAAGATGAATGGGAAGGTGTCAATCTTTGATGAGCCAGATAATACCTCAAGAGGCTCTGAAGAGTCTTGAACATGAGTATTCTATATTGAGACTTATACATCATAGAAACAAGAATCAGCACAGAGTCTCGATCTGGTGGAAACATCTTAATTCTCTGAAGAGATACCTCACAAAGCTAATCGCATCCATTCATCAATATAACAAAAGTCCGAGCAAACCTTTAAAAAAAAATCTGTTAAGGATTGCAAAGCATTTACATTCCGTTTTTGTGAAGAAGGCATACTGGGCGTTCAATGGTGTGATCGCATTAGGTCAATTTATCACCCTTGGAATGGCACTAATAGCTGCATTAGCCAAAATAGATCACAACGTGCTACAAATAGAAGGAGTTAAGGATACCCAAACAAGTTGTCTTGAGGGTTATAGAAAAGATAAAAACTATAATATGGATCTCATCGAAATGAACGACGATCTAGGAGAAGAAATAACATTCGAAGAGCTTGAAAAGGTTGAGGTCAGAAACAGGGAAATTGAGGAACTTCCCTGTAGGAAAGAGAGCAGCGATGAAAAAAAAAACCTTACACTGAGAGATGATGATCGCCTTGATTATATGAAACCACAACTGAAGAAAAGACATACTTCAAAGACAGATAAAGAAAAGAAGCATAAAAAAAAAAAGAGATCAGCTATTGATGAAATATTCGGATAATCTACGAAAATTTTCACTCAATATCAGGTACCAATTCTATCATAAAATATGAGGATTCTAACCATAAATATACTTTTCAGCCCATTTCGGTAGAATAAAAGCTGCTGAATGAATTTTACTATTGTAATATCTGAATATCGCTTCTTCTTTTATAGTACAGAAAGTACGCAAAGGCTTGTCTAGCGAAATTTCAGGATTTTTTGAGCTCACCATCAAACCCAATTGTCCAGAAGTATACGTTGGAACTGTGGTATATGCATATTTGACGAGAGGAAATACTTGATTTGTAGTCTCTCTTAATTTCTTCAGTAGGTCAATATTCAACCAAACGTTTTCAGATGCTTGCATGATTACTATCCCATCATCGTTGAGAGAGTTATATAAGAGCTCGAAGTACTTTTTCTGGAAAAAAGCTGCAGCCGGGCCTTCAGGATCAGATGAATCAGTTATAATGATATCAAACTTTCTTGTAGAGTTCGCCAAATTCTGTAAATAATCAAAACCATCACACAATTCCACTACGATTTTTGGGTTTTGGAATGCGGTGGCCATTTTTGGCAGATATTTCTTGCTCAGTTCTATAACTGTCTCATCTATCTCCACCAGGACTACCCTTTCAATGTAATCGTGCTTCAAAACCTCTCTCAGGACGCCACCATCACCACCTCCGATGACCAAAACTGATTTTGGGTTAGGATGTGCAAATATTGGAACATGCGTTATCATCTCTTGATATGCAAACTCGTCGCGCTCCGTTACCTGAATGATACCATCTAGGACTAATACGTTACCATAATCTGTACTCTTGAAAACCAAAATCTAGAAAGAAATTGTTAAACAAACGATCTCAAGCTAAACAAATTGTAGCAAATAAACTCACATCTTGAAATTCTGATCTTATAGACTCAAGAATTTCGGAAACTCTCAATTCGAAGGCTTGCCCTGGGAATGAATCATCTGAAACTTCCCGAAACCATCCATCTTTGATTAAAGGATGTGATAATTCGGGCATTAGAGAGAATTAACGGAATACAACAGAGTAATAGAAAATACTGCACTAATTGGAAACTATCTGAAGGTACAAGTCAATGAATTCCAGAGAAAATCGGACAACGAAGGGCTCCTTTTACAGCTTTTGGTGAGTTTCTCATTGACCTTGGAGACTAGTTTTTTTTTTTTTCAGTTCTGCAGATCTTGACGAGAGAACAAAGAGAGTGAAAATGAAGCTTAGATCGGACATCTTTCAACTCAGTAATTTGAAAACCATTAGTTTCATGAAGATATCTAGGACGCACTTCCAGATACGTGAAAGAGAGCACATTCATGGAGATTCCCAGTCGATGGATCGAGCTGAGGATAGATAATACAACATTTATCATGTGACTACAGAGTAGATTAGATTACCTAATAGCCAGATGGACTTATATACAGGCTGGAAAAAAATTTTAGAAAGGAAGATGAGCTTCTAAGAAGCCATTAGAATAAAGGCCATAGCGCTGTAGAGTAATAAAGATGAAGTACAAGCATCCGTTTCAGATAGTGCTATCGAACAGAAATGGCACCCTTCTTTTCACAGCGGCACAAAACAAAATACAAGTATTTGATACCACATCTGGAAGAAAGAGAGGTGAATGGGCAGATGAGGTAGACATTCAAGAGTCAATCAAAGAAAATGTGCAGAAAGAACAGCAAAGACAATTGAAGCTACAAAATCAGAAAAATGAATCTGAGTCAGAGCCTGAGAAAAAGAAACACAAAAGCCATATCAGTGAGGCAAAAGTTCCTACCCCAGGTCCAGGTGCTCCGAAGGTATATAACTACATTAGAAACTTATATCTGACTAACGACGAATCATATCTAATATGCACAACAGGCTCAGATAAGGCTGCCGTTATTTTAGAGCTGGTGCTTGATAATAGAGAGAACATTTTACATCTAATCAAAAGACAACCGTTCCCCAAAAGACCTTCTGCCATTTCTGTCTCATCAGGTAATTCTCAGATAGTGCTCGGGGACAAGTTTGGCGACGTATACTCTACTCCAATTGATTCAAAGCCTGCAAAGAAGATTAATGGAGAAACTGAGCCTATTTTAGGTCATGTTTCGATGTTAACGGATCTAACCATAGGCATACATGATGGAAAGGAATACGTGTTGACAGCTGATCGTGATGAACACATCAGAGTTTCGAATTATCCGAAGGCATTCATAATAAAACACTGGATATTCGGACATAAACAGTTTGTGTCCTCCTTGCTGATACCATCTTGGAATCCAAACGTCTTGATAAGCGGTGGTGGTGATGATTATATTTTTGTTTGGGACTGGATCAAAGACTCAAACCAGTTGATCCATAAGTTTAATATCAGGGATGTAATCGAGCCCTATTTATCTGATGTACACCTGGCTCCATCCAAATTTCAAAACGAAGATAATGATTTGAAGGAAATCGCAGTGTCTAAGATCCTCTCATTATCAACAGCAAACGAATTTGCCGTTCTGGTGGAGGCTACAAGAGCCATACTATTTTTCAAGCTCGATGAATCTGGCAAAATCTTATTAGAGAAGATTGTTGACATAGAAAGCCCCGTAATCTCAATAACAAGCTCTGATGATTATGTGTTTGCAGCAACCGAGGATGAGAATCAGTTGATTAAAATGATCGACATCGAATCCAAGGAGATTATTGATAACAAAGCAATTTTAAATTCACTCACAGCTAGTTCTAGCATCGAGATCGATTGCAGAGAGGATCAATTTCCGCTTTATACAGTGTACCAGCTCCGCAAACGTAGTGAACACTGATTTGTTAGAATATAATAAAAAATCACATTTGATTCCAAAAAAAAACGGTAATTACTCCATTATCATAGCTACTATCTCTTTAAACTTCATAGCTATAAGTATAACCTGCTAAAAACTCTCATTAGGCTAGTAGCGATTTCTAGCTAACTACTGGGATTTTTAAACAAAAAAAAAGTTGCTTCCACTCAGAGTCGAACTGAGGATCGCTACATTACTAGTGTAGCGCCTTACCAACTTGGCCATAGAAGCAGGCTTCGAAGCTGTGTAAATATGGATGATACTAGAAGAAGCATTAGTGTAATAAGATAAGCCGAGAGCTCATTAGCATGAATGAGATATGTACAGTAGTATAGCGAGCAGAAACTCAACCTGTAATTTTGACGCTTAAAATATTTGCTATAGAAAAGCATCTGTAATTGAGCCACCATTGAGAGAAACATTGTTGGTCAAAATAAGAATACCCATATTTTATATACATATCATCGACACATCATCCATTAATTAACGTATATAGTAAGTACACTTAGAGACGTATTAATAAGTCACTTTCTATGGAACAACTTTTCGCATACTCAACACTAACCAGGAGAGTTTTCGTGTCTCTAGTATCTGTTCCTTTCTTTCTTTGTTGGCAAATAAATTGATCGCTTAGCCAAAATGATATATTACTATTGAAAATTTCCACAAGTACCTACAACATGATATTCCTTTGTTGTGTATAAAAACGACCCTTCAAACCTTTTCTTCGAACTATATAAAAAAGTTTAGTTTTTTGCTTTTCAATATTGGATCCCAATCACCATCGATTTTCAACTGGTTCATCTCATAAATGATTTGTTTGGATACCCAGTTGTTTCCCCATATTTTGTCATCTTGCATTATAATAGAGCAATTGGTATCGCTGTTCATCAGCGCAAATCTGATAAACCATACTAGTCTTGATATTTGATTTTCGAAATCACAATGTTTGAGAAATTCCTTCAGTTGATTGAAATGATACGCTAACGCTCTCGAAGGATAGTTTGCAATGAAAGTGTAGTATAGAACTATCATTGAGTTGTAAAAAGCTTTGTCAATGGTGGACTGCGAATGTAATTTATTGGCTTTTAGTAAGACATCTTCGAAATCAGCGCACACTTTAGGAAAATTTCGACTCCTTTTATTTAAGTGAACAAAATATCTTTTGTGGTTAATGATGGAAGATAGCTCCTTGAACAAGTAAACCAAACATTTGGACAGTCCATTCGAAGACTGCTGTTGGGAATCCATATTATCTAGAGTGAAAAATATGTCGCCCTCATCAGGCTCACTATCTTGGACATCGACAGGATCTTCCTCACCCGATGGAGCACCACTGGAGAAATTAACAACAAAGGTTGGTGGGGGATGTTCATCATCTTCGTCATCATCGCCATCATGATCGTCATCTGTTCGGTACTTAGGAATTTTGATGATTTGATCTCTAGGAGTCTCTTGCGAACTTATCTCAATGATCCCATAAGCATTTTGGAATTCCTTGCTTGAAGAATCGAAAGTTTTCAGTAAATTGTAAGAGGGATCAACATCTTCATAGAGGGATTGGTATTTCGATTCGACATGATATTGCGACGAGTTCAGCAAGTTGTTAACTGATTGGTAAAACTCATAGAGTTGAGGGAATGTGCCAGACTCATAGACTTCGTATCTGAATAGATCAGGGTTATAAATCCCCAGTGAAGAGTTTATCATTATCATTAGTATCAAGGTCAGAGGTATGCTTTTCGATTCTTTGATTTCCACCTTAGCTTTTTCATATAAACCGTCTATGCATTTCTTCAATTTTACGATCTCATCACAGGTTTTGGGATTGACTGTGGCCGTCAATAATTTCGAGATCATAATTATGCAATATAAAAGTAACAAGCTTAGCCTAGTTTGGTATAAGACGTAACTACCAAAGTTTTCTTTAATTATTGCTTTAACACCTCTATGGAATGAATCATCGCCACTGAAAATGTGGTGTGTGTTGGATATAAAGTTTGTAATATGATCCTTTAGAGAAGAAGTGAAACTGACAAAATAGTCATGTATTTTGATCTCTAGTTCTGGTGATTGCAGTACCTCTGAATTGGGTTCACTCAAAATCTGATCTGTGAGCTTGCAAAGCTTTGATAACGATGGATGAATGGCTACTTCACGCAAGTTATGCTGAAATAGTTCTTGTGGACGATCAGGAGTCTCTGCAAATAAGAGCTTCTTCACTTTTTTTTGACTAGTCACCAATCTGATCCTTTCCACACCACTGACATCTTGATCATTACCTTTGTCGTCTGATCTTGATAGCTGAACTTGAGATCCAAAAACAGTGAAAGGTCCTACCTTATCAACTCTGTTGTTTTCGAGTTTGCTTATATCATCATCAATTTGTTCATAAAACTTGTAAATATCCCATCTGCACAATTCAACGCGACTTCTTTGAGACGAAGTTTGTTCGTCGAGCTCGGAATGATCTTCAGAATCTGTTCCCATTGTCTTGAGCTCCCCGTTCTCAGGTATTAAAGGCGCAGACCAAGTAAGTTTAACATCATATCCTTCACATTCAACCTTAGATTTTGCACATCTCTTGCAACTAGGTCTAGTAGCATCACACTTGATCTTCCGCCGCCTGCAAGTCCAGCAACCGACAAAAGTCCTTGAATATACTTTGCTTCTCTTTTTCGACCCCATCAGCTGTATGATAGCTCATTTACTCTTCCCTTTCGGACCTGAGCACAAATAAATGGAATCTATTGAGAAATGATCTAAAATGCAATTTGAAACAGAAAAAGTGGTGTTTAATATTGTCAGGCCTGGCGCAATAAGACAATTGGGTAGTGGTTCATCAGGGTGTGTCTATTTAGTCCGAGGCTTTCTCTCCACCGAAAGGTCCCTCGATGCACTACATTTTAGGGCAATTGACTCATCTAAGCTCTGGCTCTTGATCTGCTAATAACAATGGTGTTCGGGTGCGGATGAAGACTAGCTCAAGATCATTATAGAACAGCATTTTTAAGCGAATGGTGCAAGGAGGTTAGGGATTCCGAAAGGAATGTATAACCGATAAAGATGCTCGGCTACTTTTTCTCTCAATGGGAGAGCAAAGAAAGAAGCAGTAGCCCTGAATAGGAGAGAAGAACACTCCCAATAATTCCAAGTTAGTGGTCGGACGAGCAGTTAAGAAATTGCATTGGAGTCTTTTCACATAGTCCAAGCGATTCGGTACTGCCATAGTTCTTAATTCGCCTGTTTTTTTTTTTTTTTTTTCCAACTAGTATCGCTTAGTGCTTCCTGCCTTCTTAGATCTCATCGCTTTGACACATTGGCAGAGACATAATGTTGATGAACTGGTAAAAGCTTACAAGAAGGTAGTGCTGCCACCAAAGAGGACCCACAGCAGACCGCTGAGCTATATAGCTTTCGACGATGGCCACTTTGATTCCCAGTCAGTGCTGGAATTCCCGGTAAGTTACGGCACCCCAGCTTTCGTTTCGCCCAGGCCTGCTTGGATCTCGATAAAGATTGCCTTTAAAGGTAAACAGTTCGGCTTTTCAAGTTTATCAGCGTATGAGCTCAAACACATGACTGTTGTCATTCTCCCACAAGAAATGGATATATAACATTCACCTGAACCATAAATGGAGTCTCTATCTTCGTAGCGTGCTCCAAAGATTCAACGACTGTACACATGTTTCCAAGAACACAGGCACACTTCATTCGGACAAGAAGCGCTGCATTCGTAGCAGTACGCTCAATCAGCGTAGGCTCAAAGCCTAATATCAGCACCGTCAAATCTAAATCGACTCGTTCCAATTTACACACAGCTACCACTTCTGTTGGAAATCGAGAATCCCATGCAACTCCAGGATCAGGTCTACGCAAAGCTGGGTATCTTGACTCGCTCTCCAACAAGCTGCTATTCTCTTACGCTGCTGTGGGGCTTTGCACTATTAACAAACCAATACTCAATGCCGTTATCAAGCTCTTCCCATTAGTCCCTACCCCTATATTGGACTTCTTCATTGGCAAGATTTACTGTGGAGGTAGCTCTCCTGCAGAAGTCATTCAAACAGGAGAAGCTCTTTCCAAAAGAGGCATCAACAACATGATGCTTAGTTTGACGATTGAAGACTCAGAAGGTACCAAAAATATCGATATCAACTACATTGTTGATGAAACTTTAAAATCCATTGATACTATATTGAAACCACATCTCCTCAGATTAATCGAATCAGGAAAGCACAACATTAATGAACTTCCTCCTGGATACATCGTCCTAAAGCCTTCTGCTCTTATTTCCAACCCAGCTGAAGTTCTACTAAATTTTGATAAGACAGAATTTGGTGCAAAATGGAAGCAACTGAATGACAATTGCGCAAAAGTGACACAAAGAGTTATGGAATTGAACGAAGAATTGGCTAAAAAATACCCAGAACGAAAATCACCATTCTTTGTCACTGTTGTGGACGCTGAAAAATTCGATCTACAGCAAGGCGTTTATCGGTTGCAAAGAAGTTTGTTTGAGAAATTCAATCCGATTGGCAAGCCTATTAGTGTGGTTGGTACCATTCAAATGTATCTAAAGCAATCTATGGATCAAATCAAATTAGAAGAGACCTTAGCTGCCGAAAAAAACTATAGGGTGGGATTAAAGTTAGTTAGAGGAGCTTACATTCATTCTGAAAAAGATCGAGAAGTTATTCATAACTCGAAGCAGGATACTGATATTGCATACAACTCCGGTATCCAACACGTATTACAAGATTTGAACAAAAACTCTGAAAGTGCAACTTTAGGTCATTTGGTCGTTGCAACTCATAACGAAAAATCTTCTAAGTTGGCCACAGATCTACTAGGCAGTTCATCTAATGCATATTTCAAGGCTAATGTTGTCTTAGGACAACTATTAGGTATGTGCGACGATGTTACCTATGACTTGATCGAGAATCGCAACGTTAAGAATGTCATCAAATATGTTCCATGGGGTCCAGCTGTGGAGACCAAAGACTATCTTTTGCGAAGACTGCAAGAAAATGGAGATGCCGTAAGAAGTGATAACGGCTGGCCATTAGTCAAAAACGTTTTTGCTGTTTACTTCAAAAGAATTTTTGGTCAAAGCACAGAGTGAACATTAGATGAGTCTACAACTAGCCATAACATAGAGAACATCACATAGAGCAGCTATAAAAGTATATGAATCAAGCTCTTCTGTATATTACAATCATACACTCTATTGCATCTAATCAATTTACTGCATATGATGAATTATTATGAAAGCTGTGGCACGCTGTAGGATGTAGCTCGCCTAATACTAGACATATGTGACCTGTTAAAGAAGTAACGCTTCATGAATCATTAGGTTCAGCAGCTTCTTCGTTATATTCCTGAATAACTCTATTCGTTTTGATCGCATAGAGATCAGTGGTTTGAAACTGTTCTTCAATTTTATTACATGAGCTTTGATCTAAATCAAAGTTTAGATTCTCGAATGAGATTGGATCTTTGGAATCTTCATCGGACTCAGAGGAGTCTTCTTGACGATACTTGGACCTTGTGCTGTAATCCTCAGTGGACAGAGCTGTCTCTTCGAGACCATCAACCATTAAATCATCATCCATATCCTCTTCGTAATCAGTATCCAGATCTACTAACTCTTCTGAAGATTTCTCGTGTTCATAATACTCAATCACATCCATTTTTTCTAAGAAATCTCGAACATGTTTCTGGGATTCACACTTATCTTTTTCCCGCAGCATTTCACATTCTTCAATAAAAATCGAGTTTGCGGTTCTATCATCTAATAATTTGTCTTGTACCGAGTCATCAACTATGAAACCTTCATCATTCGTATCATCATACGTATTTACAACTGCATCGTTGTTCTTTTTGGGCCCCAGTTGATTAACATAGGAACGCAATCGTCCCTTAGTGATAGCCTTACATAACCTATTTGTTTCCTCATACCGTACTTCAAAGCCAAACCGCTCCGGGAGTTCATAACTGTATTCATCTAGGAGTAGTGGTCTATTGTATTCTCTTTGCTTCTTTAAAATTACACGTAGAATTTGAGGAAGTTTGACTTCTATTATTAAATTACCATCATCACCAGTTTCAAAAGGTCGTGAAATAGTAGAAGATAAGCTCAGATTGGATACTATCAATTCTCTAATAATTTCCCTGGTAAGTTTGATGGCTAGGTTTGTAAACAGAGGGAATGCATTGAATGCAACAACCATTGGATAATTCCTCATACCGTACAGTGCTCTAAGTTCCTTGGTTATGTACATAGGGGAGAGGCTTTCCAGTTCTTTGACGTCAAGGAGACACTCATCACTAGCAGAATGAGCGATTTTTTTCTTGAATTTTGATTGTCTCTCATCTTTTGATAAATTGTTCTTTTCACGTAAAAGTAGCGAATACGCTAATAACTCTTCGACATTAACACAGCTAGGATCCATTTCATATGCGATCGGAATATCACTATACTTTACCAATCGCTGCCTTCTAATTTTGCTGGAGGACTTTATGTGTATAAGATTGTCTTTTAGTAACTGATAATAGCATCGTATCTCTACAACAGACTTCGTTGGTATCAATTTCTGTATCTCTTCAATTCTATTGATTCCATATCGACCCAGAAATGTGAAAAACTTTTCCTTCTCCGCAACTGACCAGTGAACGTGAAACATTCTCGTATGGTCTTCTCTATATTCACCGAAACCGCGATGCGAGTCTTGCTTGACGAGTGATATCTGAGATGGCTGTAAATAAGATTCATAGGGCACACCAGTGAAAAATTCTGCAACTTCATCGTTGAAAAACTCAACATATTGATCACGCTTTACATGAAGTGTTCTCATCTTGTACGGTCTCTTTTTTCGAGGCCCATTGTTATTAGATTCAGAATCTGGAGGTGATCTTTTCAGACTTGATCCTGAGAGAGAACGGTTCTCATAAGAACCTGACCGACTTTTGAGAGAAGACGACTCGGTCACTGCTTTTGGAACGTCATCTCGATTTTCTCGAGCCCCTACTTCTGAAACATCTTCAACACCATCAGGTGACGTAGAAGGCCTCACAACTGGCGTCATATGATCCAAAACATGAATTTTTTAAGTTGACTTCTGCTAGACAGATCGAAATCAAGTTTGTTTTTGAAGAGAGGTCTACCAATACGATAGAAATATAAGATTACGTAATATTGAGGTACAGAGATGAGCTATTAGTTATTTCGTTGGGAGACTGCAGGTCAGGGTAGAGAGTCTCTATTTGATAAACCTATCCATGAAGTCCTTGTGCATACTCGAACGTACCATGTTGTTGATATACTCATTGTCCTTCGACTTTTTCAGTCCAACGTTCTGGCGTTTGAAGACACGATCCTGTCTCCAGCTTTTCCTTATAGGTTTATTGGGATTCAGCAATGGGTTACCAGCTAGGGCTGAGTTTTGATTTTCCTGAATCTCTTTTTGTAGTTTAGCTTCTTGGCGCTCTCTCTTGATTTTTTCTAGTTCTCTTAGTAGCTCTTCTTCATCCTCTTCATCCTCACTTGAAGAATCGCCATCGCTAGCTTCATCGGTGCTGTTCTCTTCATTTATACTGGTACTTATACTTTGTCTATCACCACTAATATCGCCCGGGAGCTTTCCCTCTGATTCCAGATTCCTCTCTTTATTCTCGGATGATGTCTGTGTAATATCCTCCTCGCGTTTGTTCTCAGTACTTTCCTTGTCCTCGATGAGATGGCGATCAATATATACGAAATCACTCCCTCTTACTTTTTTGTAGTGTGCTTCCTCTCTTTGCAATAGCTCTTGCTTCAACTCGCTGTATTTGGCCTTTGCATCCTTCTCATCTATTCTCTCTTCGCCTCTATACTTAAGCTCTTTGTGGCCAGGTAACGCCCTCGCATGCACTACAGAAGTGTGCTCTGTGTCCCTGCCTCTTCTGCTCTCAAATGTGGGCCTATGATTTGTGGTCATGATTATCAAAATACGCTCACAGACTGCTAGTCATCCTCTCCTCATCTTTCTCCCAGTTTGAAACTTCTTGTAGGTTATATAAAAATTGGTGTTTGGATGACTTTCAAAAGAAATCAGTCAGTTTTAAATCAAGTATTTAAAGAACAATCACTCTCGGCTTAGCTGCTACAAGAAAAACGTACTCAAACTCCACATTGGGAAGCAAAGAGCTCAGCCAGCGTTCTATAGAGAAACATTCACAGTGAGAGACAGAGGTGTATCTAATATTTTTCTATTTGGAAGAAGAATTTTATAGGCTGCGTTATCCTTTCCACTGGCGCTGGTATTAGACTACTTCAAACAATTTGGTTTAACGTTTGCCCTTAGGTATTTACTCCTATTTCGTCGCTACCTTGCTACATATTTCGAGTATTCGATTTGGAATGGCCGATTGCAGTGATATAACCTCTAACGATGAAGCACAAGGCAATACTATCGAGAGCACTGGCGGTACCGGTACTACGGCTGATGTTGATGCCATAGTTCCTCAGGAGCAGGTTATTACAGTCAAATCCAACCCAATAATAATGATAAAGGACTTTGCGTACGTAGAGAATGAAAAGCTCTACTATGGTGTGCATGACTATGACGATTTATCTGGCGATGAACAGCGATATGATGACGACGCATATGAGGGGTGCTTGAAGGATGGATCTGTAATCGACGGATATTTAAAGGATGGGCCTCCTTGGAGGAACGATGCTGATTATTTGGGGGCACAGGGGACTGCTGATGAGGAGTATGCGGATGAAATACATGGCAAAGCCATTGCGTTGTTTGATTTCGTTCCTGAAAATGAAAATGAAGTCGCCTTGAAGGAAGGCCAGATCATCTGGATAAGCTATAGGCATGGACAAGGCTGGCTGGTTGCTGAAGACTCGACTACAGGTGAAACTGGGTTGGTACCTGAGGAATATGTTCAGTTGATCAGTGATGATATACTACGTGATGATAATGCAAATAATGAAATCTATGATGAAGATGAGCCGAGACGGGTTTTACCGTCTATATTGGCGTCCCCTTCAGAGTATGAAGATAATGAAAGCGATTGGTTAGAGGAAGAGGACGACAAGGAAAGAGACGAAACAGAAGAGCGTAAACTTTTGGAGCTTTCTAAGTTGGATATCAAAGATCTTCCTGCTGAGGAAGCAAAATCATAGGCCCTTCGCATACTTACGGAAACCACTAATTCTGATTGGTTTGTACGATAGCTCTTTTACGTTTGCCTTTTTGTTCTGGTTTAATGCCCTCCAGTATCATTATTTTTGTTATTTTCTTCCTTTTCTTTGATTTCCCTGGTTTTTTATGGTGGTGTATCCTTTGCCTTGTATTTGTTTTACCGATTCTCTATATTTATTATATCTACTAGGTTGTTAGTACAGATGTTTTATTTTTTGAAATTCAGCAAGAAGATTGCATGAATGTCAGATCCAAAAGTTTACTGGCTTTTTTCAAAAAGCTGGTTACTTTTAACTTGATTTCTTGGAACTATTATTATATATAGTTACAAGAAAATTTATCAATGTCCTATATTGATGTAGTTCGAAATTTCTATGTATCAATGAAAGCGACCATTACGTTTTTATTCATTATCGCTTTCAATTTCATCTTCCCAATTATTTTCATTCACGTCATTCTCATGACCTTCTTCTCCTTCTCCACCTAGAGCACCGAGTTCTTCTATTATGACCTGTGACTGCTGTAGGATATCCGGATCAACATCTGCATAATCACTCAACTTTAAGATCTTGTCGACATTAGATCTTGCAATTTTGAGATTTTCTGCGAATTGTTCATCATCGATTGAAACTTTGAAGTTTTCAAAGGCTTCGTGATCGAATTTGGAGTGAGCTTTATCAAATTGTACCTTCTTCACATAGAGGAAGTGAGCAAATCCTTCAAGATAATAACTTTCAACATTGTCTTCATCGATATCCCTAACATTAGATGCAATAACGCTACCTAACTCGTAGAGCTCCAATTCAATTGAGAATCTAGCTAATGTCAATAAAGGCTGAATCAGCTCAATATATTCAGAGCTGACATCTTCGTTCTTGTTAGTATTACTGGTTGCACTATTTTCTAACTCAGTCTTTATTTTTTCGAATAAATCCCATGACTTCTGTAAAGCTTGCTCAGCATCCTTTTTTCTTTGCTGAGATATCCTTATCGATGCCAGCAGTGACCAGCTTTCTGGATTTGTATCATCTATTGTTAATGACTGAGATATCAAGGAGTCACATCTTGCTTCTGCCTCTGGTTCCATACAAAGATCCGTCATCCAGATTTCAATCTCTGAAAACAAACCCTGATTGAGTTTCTTGATATTTGCAGCCTTCTCTGCTAATCCCACAGACTTTTCGGACTCTATTTTTTGAAGGTGATCACTCAAATATTTGATACCATGATCAATCAACTCTATTCCTTTAAACCCACCAACTATTTGACCCAGATAAAAGAACTTCTCGGACCCATATTTGCACTCAGGATCCAATGAGCATGCGTCTTCTAATAGAGAATATGCTTTTTCAACTTTTCCATTTTCTAAATAGGTTTCACCCAATATTTGTAGATATTCAACATTCTTCTTGAACTGTGCTTTATGTGGTTTCAAGAGTTTCAATGCTTCTTTAAACTGCGATAAAGCCAAAAGCTTCCTCGTTTCCTCTATAAGTTCGCTCAGCACCACCATTTCCTAGGGCCTTATGACATATATGCGAGAATCAAGCTCACGTTCTTTTCACTTTCTATAGTAAAATTTACATGATCAGGATGAAGTAAAAATATTTTTTTTTATTAATTACATAATCAACGATGACATTATTGAGCAGAATACAAATGACAGATTAGAATTTCAATAAACCCGGGTAATTATTATATGAAGTATGATGACATAATCATTAGACTAAAAAAATTCAGTTCGAGAGCTTAGAGTGCACAGAGAAGAGAGTATCCAGAGAAGCTCAGGAGCAAAGGAAAGGCTTTGGACTGATTGCTAGGGGACCCCTGTGAACGATTTAATACCAATGGATTACGAGGAGGAGCAGAAGCAGGAAATTGAAATTCTTCAGTCGATATACCCGGATGAACTGACACTCATATCGGATAAACAGTTCACCATCACTCTGTTACTGGAAACCCCATCGGAGAGAAAGCACAGACTAGTATTACATGTTACATACCCCGAGACATACCCTGAAGTGGCACCAATACTAGATGTGACTGTTGGCGAGTCTATAAATGATGATGATCGAACAGAAGGGGAGGAAGAAGAGGAAGAAGATGGAGAGGATGAGGAAAATGAAGATGAACCTCAGCTAGTGCTGATCTCTGAACAAGTTCAATTTGACGATAGCGATCTAGAATATCTCAGGAATAGACTAATAGAGGAGGCAGAGGAACAACTGGGTATACCGTCGGTATTTGCCTTGGCGTCTTGCCTTAAAGACGATGCTGAAGTTTTGTTTGAGAAGCAGATGAACAAGAGACAAAAGGCTTACGACGAGGATTTGCTGGCTAAAGAACGAGAGGAACAGAAGAAATTTTATGGTACAAAAATCACGCCAGAATCTTTCAAGGAATGGAGAGACCGCTTCAGAAAAGAGATGGGATACGATAAAAGAGCCGAGCAAAGATTGCGAGAGTTGCACCATGGTAAAATGACGGGCAAAGAGATCTTTGAAAAAGGTTTGGCGAATGAAGAAGACACACTAGATGAAGTGGCAACAGGGGTTTCAAAAATACAGGTTTGAAAAAAAAAAAGTCGCAACTGTTTATTTAGACAATTTAGCATTTTGGAACAAATCAGCAAATGTATCTTTAGGTGTAGATGTAGATGACTTTTGCGGCGGGTTACAACTCGCATCGAGGGTTGTTTTTAACAATATTGAGTCTTCGTTCTGAGCAGTGATACCGGCAGAGGGTGATTCTTTATCGAAATCTAAGAGGTTGTGAGTGTTTTGATCAGGTTCTGAAGATTTCATAGGGGCGATAGTGGAGCCTTGGAATTCACCAAAGTCATCGTTATCGTCACCGTCATCATCGTCGTAATCGTTATCATCATCGTCATTATTATCGTTATCATCGTTATAAGGTTTGCTGGTTCTAATGGATGTTTCAAAAGTGTTAGTGTCGCTGAGGTTCGAGTCAGTGAATTCTCCAAAGTCATTGTCAGACAAGTCATGAAACGCTGAATCATCGGCAGCTCTGTATCCAGGCTCCTCAAGCTGACCAACGTCGGTGAATCCACTGCCAACGCCTTTATTGAAGTCCGTGTATTTCCCAGGAAGACTTTTCTTGTAGAATATGTAGTGACTCAAGTTATTCCTGACCTCGCTTTTCATATTAGAGTGTTCCAGCTTTGAAGGATTGATGTCCTTTGACTTGTAGTTTGAGTATTCATCCACTTTCGCAGGTACGCCTTCTGCTCCGTTGGACAGTGACTCCAAATTTGAGGTTTTATTAGCGACGCTGATCCTTTTCTCTCTATAGTCCGCATCATCTAGGAGCTTGGTGAGGTCTGCTGCTGCTCTTGCAACCAGCCTATCCTGCTCAACCTGAGATAGTTGTGCAGCTGTCCAATTCCCGGCGCCCGGCGGGCGGTTGTTCAAATCCTCATCGGCACCACCGTAGCGCTCGCACACCTTCTTCACCGTGTACTTGAGGCCGCTATCCTGCCATTGCGATTCATCGACAGCGTTGTGGAGCACGATATACTCTGCCACCTTGAGACATTTGAGCACGATCCTCCACTCACTCCCACCGTTGACGTAACGAACAGCACGTACGTACAGCGCCCGTGAGTGGCTGCTGGAGCTAGAGCCTGAGCTGGAGCTGGAGCTACCGGCAGCAGCAGCAGCAGCAGAGCTAGCAAGGTAGTTGTTAATTCTTGTGCTGAGAATATAGAGCGCTTTAGTGGAGTCAGCCTCTGACTGTCCACCCAGTAGCCTATCAGGAGCGCCACCTACAGCACGACTGATCGCTGCGAGCTGCTCTGTAGAGGGACCCCATGAATCAGTGTTTGTGGCTGCTCTGATGAGCTGTTCCAGCTCTGAGGAGCCGCTGGAAAAAATTGTGTTCTGCGCCGCTCTGGCGGCAGTGCGCATGTCGTACGCAGACAGAGATGGGAGCTTGTTGATGAAAGACGCCATTGAATAGACAGTTGTTCCCGAAAGCAGAGGCTAGAAGGTTGCACTCTTCAATGATAATAGACTGATGGACTGATTTGATTGACCGATTGCCCTTTTGCCATTCCTTACATTTAAGCTTTTTTTTTACGCCGCTCCGGATATTCTGGAGAGTTGTGCTAGATAGATAAAACTTGACAGACAAGTTTACTTACTCTCTCTACAGCTACCAAAAAGAAGAAAATCGAAATGTGGTGCATTTCCTGCCAGATGAATACAATTGCAAAGGCTCCGCTGCTCAAGCGAGAGAGGAGGGACGCCTCGTCATGTGTAGTCAGACGTTTTCAAGCGCCCTTCTTACAATTCCCCGGACTTGGCAACAATCAATTCAGTCTTGGTGGCACCAGAGTTGGAACCCAAGCTTTCAATCTTCTTGACAACGTCGAATCCATCAATGACTTCACCGAAAACAACGTGCTTGCCGTCTAACCATGGGGTTGGGACGGTGGTGATAAAGAATTGGGATCCGTTGGTGTTTGGTCCAGCGTTGGCCATGGACAAAAGACCTGGCTTGGTGTGCTTCTTGACAAAGTTCTCATCTGGGAATCTGTCTCCGTAGATGGATTTACCACCAGTACCGTTACGGCGGGTGAAGTCACCACCTTGTAACATGAATTGTGGAATGACTCTGTGGAATGGAGATCCAGCGTAGCCAAATCCCTTTTCACCAGTGGCCAAGGCTCTGAAGTTCTCAGCAGTCTTTGGAACAACGTCGTTGTACAATTGGAAGGTAATTCTACCTAATGGTTGACCTGCATAACCCAGTTAGTATACACGTGCCAGAAAGTTTGCTGTATTACAGCTTTGCACATTAGCTACTGGACTCTTAATGGAGGGGCACTTTCAACACTGGTATGGTGTTGCAGTTGTAGGCGCTCGATGCGACATACAGAATAAGGCTGATCAAATTCGCCATTGCGAACTAGTTCAAACATCCAAAAACAAAAAAAAAAAAATACTGCGCCTGATTCCACATCCCTCAGCCCAATTAAGAGAACAAGCTTCTGCCATGCGAATAACTTACCATCAGAGGTAACATCGAAGAAGATTTTAGACATTTCTATTTTATAATTGAGTGTAAAGTTTTCAGAAGCGTACAAATAGGAAGAGAGAGGAGCAGCAATATTTGAAGGTTTTCACTTTTTTTTTTTCTCTTTTCCTCGACAATATTCGACAAAAGAAGAAAGAAGAAGAAAATATCGTGTGAATACCAATTATGATTTCCGACCACCTTTATAAGATTTATGATACTCTGTAACGGGCGAGTTCCGACCAAGAAGAAGAAGAAGAAGAAGAAGAAGAAGAAGAAGAAGAAGAAGAAGAAGAAGCCATATCAACGTCCTTCTTTATACTAGAGACTGTTACAGAAACGTGCATTTCCTTCTTTGTTTCTTTGTTTTCTTTTTACAAAATATTACATTGTTTTGTCATAATAATTGAATCGTCAGTATAAATAGATGCAAAGAATGCAGTAGAGAACTTCGTAACCTTTCTCGTGAAAAACCCAAACCATGGAACCATGCTTATATACATATGTGTATAGCCGTATAACCTCGTAAACCCGACACTAATGCACGGGGAGTCTTTTTGACCCGATAGCCAAAAAGGAAATAAGAAAACCAAAAATGAACATCACAAACATCTAAATCTATAAAAATATAACCAATCTAATGATCCTTTTTGAAAGCGTATTTGATACTGTCATAGTACTCTGTCAGGATTGACTTTTTAACTTGACCAGCTTCGCTGATCAGCTTGTCGGTCTCCTTGACAAATTCCCCTTTAACAAGCTCGATTGAGTCATCCACCGACTTTTTAACCTTGTCGAGAGAACCAGAAAGATCGTCGACAATACGATCTCTGTTCTCCCACTTCTCATTGAACACTTCCAACACTGACTCAAACCCAGCTTTGCCTTTTTTCGCATTCTCGCGGAAAGTCTGCACAGACCACTCTTCAATTTTGTTGCAGAGCCTTTGGAACGACGCATAAGCAGTGATTTGAGCTTCTTGAGTGAACACCGTTTTATATGGATCGGTACTGTCCGGCTTGTATGTAACCGTTTCAAAAACTCTGAGCAAGTTGTTCCAAGTCAAGTTGACGCTCCTCAGAGTCAACGTCTTCTCGTTCATATCCACTACCGAAACCTCGCGCACGTAGCTCACATTCGTACCGCCTATGATAACCAGCAGCCAGTTGGGAATCTTCTGCTTACAAGTGATCAATCTCTCAGTCGTTAGGATGGATCGAGACGGATCAAGCTCTCGTCTCAACACATCTACAGCAATGACATGTGTGGATACCTCGTTCGGGTACTTGTTCCAATTGGCTGCAGTAACTTGCTCCCACGGGTAATAAAAATGACATGTGTTCTCAAAAATCTTCATTCTAATTCTTTATCCCACTCACTCACTTCAACCTCAAGAATTTGTCAGTTCGGCTACTTCGTGGCACCTATTTATAAGCTTTTTTTTTATGTCAATTTTTTTGCGGCTTTCTCGAAATTCTAAGAAGCAGCCAAAAGGGAAAAAAGCTATATATATATATATATTTCCAAATTAGGAAAGTTTCCATAAAAAGAAACACTACTAATCATGAAGATCATGAAGACAAAGAGATGAACGACATGAGATAAGATATTTGCGGACCTTAGTTAAAACGTTTTCCGAGTTAATGTCATGCTCACGGGGAGGAGAACTCAAATGGATGTAACTATATGTGTGAACAAGTAGACCTAGATAATTTTCTGTTTTGTTTTTCCATCTTTTAATCTCTTGTCTCTCGCCTTTTTGTACTTCCTAAGCAGCCCTCATCAGGCCGTAACTCGGAGTATTATTATTTATTACTTATTACCGTTATTATAATTATGTTGGTTAGCGATGGGAAACTTTTGAAATCTAGAGTCTCCTCCCTTGTATCTCTGCCTTGAGCTCACGAAGCTGGCGCCTCGAGGCCTGCAAATAGATACAACACAGTTCAATATAACATTATTCAAAGTGTAGGGATTCTTATGGGTACTCTTATTTTTGAGCGTTCTCAAAAACTCTCTAGTGGTCTGCTGTGTGAATGCAAAATATGTGTGGTATGCTAATAGGACCAAAGGGTAAAGCAGAGCCAAGTTCCCATAAATGGCATTGAAGAAAGTCATTGGAATATGATTCAAAGTATGATGGAAACTCAACTTGCTATTTTTTTGATAAGTGAATAGATGATAATATGACAGAATGGATAAATATACAGTTGAAAGACACCCAAACAACAAAAAGCTGAAAAAATAACGGTAATTTCTCTCTCCAACACAGTTGTTGATCCAAACACAGTGGTGATCATGAATGGTTATACATTGGTCGCATCTGGAACAATGAAACGTTCTTGGTGCACGCCAATCACGACATGTATAACAATATTTGACCTCTACGCTCCGGTCATGGCGCGCTGGAAGACTAATCGTATTGAAATACTCTTCTGGGAGATTGTAAGCGTCATCAGTGAGGTGTATATTTCTTGGAACAACCTAAGAATAGGGTTAATTTGCCGTTGAAATGGGCTCAATCGTGTAAAAACTTTACTTACTCCAGGATCTGAAGTAGCTGCTTTCACAAAAGATGCAAAGCAAACAGACCAGCAATAAACAAAAGTTATCACAACACCAGGAGAAACATTGTGCCAAAGCCACTTCGCTCTACAAAAATTGTTAGCTGAAATCTAGCTGATGACTACCAGTCAAAAGAGATCAAGAGAACTTACTCAAAAATACAAAACAAGACAAGCGGCAAAATAACTAGGAAAGCGGTCACCAGAGACCTGGGCTTTGCTTTATTGGCTCTGAATCTCCCGCCAAAAAAAAAGAAAGTCCCTGCACTGTTCCAAGCCTGATAGTTCCTGCTTACTGGAAGTGTATCACCATCATTTTTTGCTGGGTCTGTGACGAGCCATCGCAAGAAGCTCTGCAATGAAGTGTTTCGTATCCGACTATGGGAACTATACCGTCTTCCTATGACTGCCTGCCTTCTTCGTAGTATCATCCTCGAATGCAGCCTTACTTTTTCCTCCCTCGCTTGACTCTTCGGTGCCTTTTTTTGCTTCCTGTGCTTAGAAGAAAAGGCTTTAATTCTGTAGTAAAATCCGTAAGCAAAGCAGGCCACAGAACTTAAGAGCTTGAACTTTCAAGGATCTTCGAGGAAGAGAGAAACAAGCAAAATGATTGCAAAACAAATACTCGGAACATTCAAAGCAATTGCAGGAGTGCGGTCATTCTCTACTGCGCGGCGACCACTGAAGAGCTCCTTTGCTGGGAAGGCCCTTCTATCTACAACTGCTGTGCTTGTGACAGGGTCTATTGCATATATTGGCTTCGACTACTATCTCTCGAAACACCAACAAATCACAACAAAATGGCCGTTTAAAGCCAAGTTTTACACAAACTTAGGCATATTCATGGATGAGGTATTACAAGACCCAGAAGGTGCCGTGCTCTCTTTCAACAAATCACTGAAATTTGTCGGTGAACACCATGGACATGCTGTTGATAAGTCAAAGGATAATGAGAAACATGGTAAATTTAAGCTGATACCACCAGAGGAAGTTGCCACGAAGGACCAAGACTGGAAGAATTCGTACGTTGATGTTGTTATGCGGCTTGCTTTAGCCAAATACGAAGCTGGGGACATCGACAATGCTAATATCCTTGCACATTACTCACTGAGGATACCTATCGATATTGGATCTGTGGATTTGAGATCTGAAACTCTCAGATTAGTCTCTAAGATATATGCAGAGAAATACCAAGATCTAAGAGTATCTGAAAATTACTTGATCGATGCTTTGAAGTATAACGAATACAGAAAAGACCTGATATTTGAAGCCCATGGATCCTATCTACTAAATAGGGATTCAAACATTGATGATGAAGTGACTGATACTCTACTGGACTATGGCTTAATATCAGCTAAAGCAGGCAGATACACAGCTGCTTTAGATATCCTGAAAAATGTTTTGGACGTATTAGGAACACCAAAAAATTACGATCCTATATACACTCCAGCAAAGCAAGCATTAGTGAAAGATCGTATTGGGGAAATACTAATCCAAAAGGGAGAATATGACCAATCAATCATATGGTTCAATGAGTCTATTAGGGAAAAGACAATATCTGATGGGTTAAAGAAGGAAATCCTTGACCATTTGCTCGAAGCTTACGAAAAAACTGGCGATGAACCAAGAGTTTCGGAAATCAAAGAAATCCTAGGATCACTAGATCTTGATCAAACAAGGGAGTCAAGATATCATCTACTTAAATGGCTATTTTTGACTGATATTGATGACTGAAGGGCTGCATTTACATGAAGTTTGAGTATGTATAAACCGAATATGTTATTGTGAATCAAAGAAACACAGTACCAAATAACCAACAGAAGGCCTATCTAGCCTACACGCATTTTTTATATATTGTATATACATGCAAACTAAAATTCTCCTCTAGCTCTATTATCATTATCATTATTATTATTATCATTATTATTATTATTATTGTATTACCATTATGTTCTCTGAAATTACCTATCTATTAGAGCCTAAAAACCAACCACCGCTATTACCCCCAAAAAACCCTTCGCTTTCTTCATCGCTATCACCGTAGAGATTTAGTTTATACTTGTTGTCACTCTTTTTACCGAATAAGTCAATTTTGAACTTTTGTTGATCTGCTGCATTTGAATCAGCTGGTGGTTTGGTAAAGTCTTTCGTAAATGAAAGACAATTCGTAGTATTTCTCGTCGCATTTTCTGCCTCTTCTTTTGAGCGATGATATGCATCCAAAGACTGTTCAATAAGTGATTTGTCAAATAGCGAGGATTGTTTCGTGTTGGGGATTTTATCGGGAGATGACTTCAAATGCGGTGTGCTAATGCTTCTTGAAGCCTGAGCATGCTTCAATGTGACATCTGAGGAATGAGAAGTAGCATCGTAATTATTGTTTGTATTGGTATCCAGTGTAGAAGAAGGTTCACCGAGTTTTGGGAGCTCATCTGAGCACGCAGAGAGATCATCATGTAGACTGTTTGAGGAGCTGTTGTTTGATGAAAGGACATCCAGAGCGGGGACCTTTTCATTTAAATGCTCCATATGGTGGGCACCGTCGTTTATATCTATATTTTGGTACTTTGGGGGTTTCGATCTTCGATCTGTGATAGATAAGTTTTCTATAGGCGAGATGATTTTGTCTTCTTGATCCATAGCCGACATTTTAGGGTTAACGAAACCCTTAGATTTATCAGTCTGTTTCGGCTCTGAGAAGAACGGATTTTTGAGTACAGGACCAAACAATGAGGCTGATCTAAATCTTCTTTGATTGTCGTGGCGTGGTTGTGCAACGAATGATAATCCCTCGTTGTCGCTATCGGAGTCAGAGTCTGCATCAAGTTTTGGTGCCAGCAATGACTGAGATCTTGAGTTATTAGGATGCTTGCTTTTTGATGTAGAAACATTAGTTTTGAAATCCAGAGAAGTATTATCTCTTTGGAATGTAGTTTTAAGGTCTTCGAAGGGATCTTTCAAAGAGTAAATATCAACCTGATCGAACTTCAAATCTTTGATCTCTATATCAGTTTCGACTAATTGCCATATATAGTGCTTGGAATCCGAAGTTATAGGCTTTGAAATAGTCATAGAGGCTAATGGAATTTCAACAAATAGCGATTTCCCCATAAGCTTCGATACCAGACTTCTAACACAAGCACCATGTGTCATCAATAGGACGATATCAGTGGTGTCTGCATCCTTGGAAAGATTGTTGGATTCGTGCTTGATAACAGAAATCAAGCCATTACTCAATCTCGAATATTGATGCATCAAACCTTCGCTGAAAGCACCTGGGTTTCCATGCTTATAGCTCTCATGTAAGTTCAAGATGATATCGACATTAGGGTTTCGATTGAAAGGGATGTTGGAGCTCAAGTACTGTATTGCAGTTTCGAGTAATGTGGCACCGTGGTCGTTGGGAGGGTAGAAATTGATATCTAGGTCGGAACTCAACCACTCAGAAAGAAACTGGTCTATTGATATAATGATTTTGATGCGTTTCTCTTCTTTTTTATGTTTCTTTACTATTTGATCCACAAGGTACTTTATAGTTTGAATGCATCTTAGATAGGGAGAAGAATGAAATTTGAGTACCACTATACTGGAATCGACATGATTGTATATGTACGACAGTAATCGTGTACCCATCTCTGTCGCCTGAACATATCCGTTATTCGACTTGTTTGACGTGTTTTCGAACGTTGCAAGAGGAGCATTATAGGAATCAGACACCATATATCCAGACTCTTGTGTGCCTCTGCTAGAGCCATTATGATGGGGGAAATCGATCGAGGAAATAGTGGACGCCACCTTATCGTTTCTTTGGGCATGCCGGAGCACAAACAGAGAGTTCAGTTCCTTGATGCTGACCCTAGCCATCGGTGTCTTGTGTTGTATTGCGGTGCTATACGTTTCGTATACTGAATGTGTGTTCAACTGTCGAGGACACTAATTTGTAGTGATCACGATAATACACTAATGAGGATGAACTAGTGGTGGACAAACGTTGCACTTCAAGAGAGAAGACAAACCTTCAAATCATTGATGGATATCTAGAAATCTGTTTCCATGTGCTGCTAACAAAATAAACGAAGATGACGTTTGAGGACCGAAAAAAGAAACCATTTACACTTTAGGGAGAGAGCGAGCGCGGTACCCAGCGGACAGAAATTCACCGGGTCGAATTTCCGAAGAAAGAAGCCACTTTTTGGACGCAGAGAAAACGAGCTCCGGTTGGGAAAGACCCAGCGAGCCCAACAAACATCCGCAAAATGGATCGTTTCCAACGAATGCTGAATGCACAGGGCTATGCAGTGCTCTTTCTTACGATGGGCTACCCAATTGTTCTGATTGGAAGCCCTTCAACAATATCTAGCGTTTTCCTCAGCGTAATCTGTACTACAAGCTCGCTTACTGGGTTGGCGTCACATTACCACCTCTCTGCTTGATCAGATTTCGCCAATATACAAAAATGAGCCATATAACGACTGAGTAAATATCCCAATAGTAACTCAGTGTTCAATACGATTAAGTCATTATCAAAAATAGCTACCACGGTATTGAATTACAGAATACCCACAGTCCTTTACAAATAACGAGGCTAGTGCCGCAGTTAAACGACACCGTATAAACACTTGCTGTGCTTTAAATATGGTGATGACTAAAGAATGTGACCAAGACTAGATTTGATCTACTTAAAAACCGATGGGCAGCCCGGAACAGCTACGGATACTTAAAGCCTCACTTCGGAGCGATTAATGCTATCATTATAATCACTATCATTTTTTCTTTATTGTTATTATTATGTTTATTACTACTTTGGTTAATCCTCGGGATGTTATCTTCAAAGCTGACGTAATATTGCAGCAGTGGTTAATGAGACTAATCTCTGAGATAAAGAACGAGCGATTCGTCTTCGAGATTCGAAAATGAAGAGCTGAGACGCAATTGACAAGACTATTTCATTGCTTCAGGAAGCCGATAAGATATTGGATTACAGGTCAATCGAAATCAATGGCAGCTACAGCAGAACTCAAAAGTGCAAACACTCAGCATGACTTGTTTACAGATGAGGAGTTTGAGGAGTTCAAAGACAAAGCATTTGCAGCCAAAGAACAATCCTACAGTCCATACTCCAAGTTTAGGTGAGTCGTTCGTGAAACTTCGTATATTCAGATGATTTCGAGGTTCATATAGCTAACAATGCAGGGTTGGGTGTGCACTAGCATCAGAGAGCGGAAAGATATACTTAGGTGCTAACGTTGAGAACGCATCATACGGTAAGTTCATGTCAACACTAAAAAAAAAAACAAATACACATTGAAGTTTCCGTATGTTCAGAACACATATTGACTTTATTCTTAGGAGGCTGTATCTGTGCTGAACGCTCTGCTATTATCTGTGCAGTTATGGATGGGGAGAAGAAGTTCAAGGCTCTGGGAATTACTAGCGATATGGACGAGATAATAACTCCATGCGGAATTTGCAGACAATTCATTAGAGAGTTCGGTACCAAAATTGCAATCTTCATGTTTGCTAAGAACGGAAAACATGTACAAATGACTATTGAAGAACTTTTACCTTTAAGTTTTGGGCCTGAGCAGCTGAATTGATCTCGATTGTGAAATTCATCGTTCCTTATAACGTAACCGGGCCTGTCTTCAGATACGACAAAAAGCTTGCAAGAAGTGCATATACATGACTATAGACTTATCACACACTCCAAAAATCTAATAAAATGCATGCTGGCATTAGAAATTGTCTTCACTTAAATTTCACTGTAATAAACTAGATTTTTTAATACTCCGTATCAATTAATCCGAACATCAACCTAAGCATAACTTGAAAATTTTTATCCCAAGACATTGTTTGATTGCCTCTTCGCACATTGAGAACATTGAAAATGGCAGAAGAAGTTCTGATCTGTTCTTCTCCAGAGTGTGGGAAAGAAACTACCTCTAAACTGAAATGTCCTGTTTGTTTGAAACAAGGTCTTACAAGCGTTTTCTGTGACCAAGCCTGCTTCAAGAAGAGCTGGCCAACACATAGTGCAATCCATCAAAAAGCCGGAGTTGAATCTTATGACCCATTTCCAAATTACAACTACACTGGATCACTCAGACCTGCGTACCCTCTTTCTCCAAGAAGAGAGGTCCCAAAGGATATCCCAAGACCAGATTATGCATCTAATGGCCAGCCCATAAGTGAACATGTCTCTGATCGAATAGGCAAGATCCCAATTTACAACAAAACCGAAATCAAAAAGATTAGAAAAGCTGCAATGTTTGGAAGAGAAATCCTGGACATAGCTGCTGCTGCCATAAAACCTGGAGTCACTACTGATGAACTTGATGAGATTGTTCATAATGAAACCATAAAGAGAAACGCTTATCCTTCCACACTAAACTACTATAACTATACAAAAAGTGTGTGTACATCTGTTAATGAGGTCATCTGTCATGGTATCCCGGATAAGAGACCATTAAGAGATGGCGATATCCTTAATATCGATATCTCACTGTACTATGAAGGTTTCCATGCTGACTTAAACGAGACTTACTACGTAGGCACCCCATCAAAAGAAGCCATAAACGTCGTTGAAACTGCAAGAGAGTGTCTGAACTTGGCTATTGAACATTGCAAGCCTGGTGTTGCATTCAGATCAGTCGGAGATATCATTGAGAAGCATGCTAAAGAAAACCATTGTTCTGTCGTGCGTACCTATTGTGGCCACGGTGTTGGGAAACTGTTTCACTGTGCTCCTCAAGTTGCGCATTACGCACATAATAAATCCCCAGGTATCATGAAGCCTGGCATGGTCTTCACCATTGAGCCAATGATAAACGTGGGCACTTTCCGAGATGTCTCGTGGCCTGACGATTGGACATCGACTACAGCTGATGGTAAGTTGAGCGCACAATTCGAGCATGAATTGCTGGTTACTGAAAAAGGAGTGGAAGTTTTGAGTGCTAGAAATAAAAACAGCCCTGGTGGGCCTATGAAGAGAATATGAGATTAGAGGGAGCTTAGTATAGAGACCAATTAACAATTTCTCAGAGAGTAATAGTTTGTAGTAAGTAATAGATGTATCTTGTAGTATTGACTTTCTCTACTTTAGTGCTCATAAATCCCGGGTAACTGATTTGACATTTTTGTTCGAGAAAAAAAATGAACGCGACATGAAGAAAAGACGGTATACAAAATTCTAAGTTGACTAGCATAGTATTTCTCCAATTAAAAACAGGCATGTCTTCTTCTTTACAATTATTGAATCCTAAGGCAGAGTCTCTGAGAAGAGATCAGGCTCTGCAGGTCAATATAGCAGCAGCTCAAGGCCTACAACAAGTTTTGGAAACCAATCTTGGTCCAAAAGGTACTCTGAAGATGCTAGTTGATGGTGCAGGGAATATCAAATTGACCAAGGATGGTAAAGTTTTGCTATCAGAGATGCAGATTCAGCACCCAACTGCTGTAATGATTGCAAGAGCGGCTTCTGCTCAAGATGAGATAACTGGGGATGGTACCACGACCGTCGTACTATTAGTTGGTGAATTGCTAAAGCAAGCTCAAAGATTCATATCTGAAGGTGTACATCCGAGAATTATAACAGACGGTTTTGAAATTGCAAGACAAGCTACATTGAAGCATTTGGATGCTTTCAAGGTTGAAAGAGAAATAGATCGTGAACTTTTATTACAAGTTGCAAGATCCTCACTAGCCACCAAAGTCAACCAAGAAGTAACAGAAGTGCTTACACCTATCGTCACAGATGCAGTACTAAGTGTTAAATCTGAGAAATCTGTAGATCTACACATGGTTGAAATAATGCAGATGCAACATGGAAGTGCCAAAGACTCTGAATTAATTAGAGGTTTAGTATTAGACCACGGTGCTAGACATCCTGATATGCCAAAAAGGATCAAAAACGCTCACATCTTAATTTTGAACGTAAGCTTAGAGTATGAAAAAACGGAAGTGAATTCAGGATTCTTCTACAGTTCTGCTGAACAGAGAGAAAAATTAATTGAATCAGAAAGAAAGTTTGTCGATGATAAACTGAAAAAAATTGTTGATCTCAAGAACGAAGTTTGTGGATTGGATTCAGATAAAGGATTTGTTATCATCAATCAAAAGGGTATCGATCCAATGTCATTGGATATACTCGCCAAACATAATATTTTTGCATTAAGAAGAGCCAAAAGACGTAATATGGAAAGATTACAGCTCATAACGGGAGGAGAAGCCCAGAATTCTGTTGACGATTTGAGCCCAGGAATTTTAGGATTTTCTGGATTAGTTTATGAGGAGACAATTGGTGAAGAAAAGTTTACATTCGTTACCGAGAATAAAGACCCAAAGTCGGTTACAATTCTGATCAAAGGTGCTACTAATCATGCTCTGAATCAGACAAAAGATGCCGTGAGAGATGGACTCAGAGCAGTGTCGAATACAATTAAGGACAAAAGCGTTATTCCTGGAGCTGGTGCATTTTTCATTTCTGCCTCTGATTACTTAACTAAAAACTCCTCAATTTTAGCAAGAGGTCGTACCAAGACTGGTGTTCAGGCGTTCTCAGAAGCTTTATTAGTGGTTCCAAAAACTTTAGTCAAGAATTCAGGCTTTGATCCGTTAGATGTCGTTGCGACTTGTCAGGATGAGCTGGAAGATGGTAGAATTATTGGAATCGATTTGAACTCTGGTGACTCCTCTGACCCAACTGTTGAAGGTGTTTGGGATTCTTTCAGAGTATTGAGAAACGCAATAACTTCTGCTGTAGGTATTTCCAGTAACTTGTTATTATGTGATGAATTGCTGAAAGCTGGTCGTTCATCCTTGAAGGAAGGTCAACAAGGCCTTCCATCTGGCCCCCCAGGTATTCCAGGCCAATAATAAATCGTTATATAAACATCGTAATAAGACGTGCCTAATCGTTATATGTGGAAATCCTAACTAAGAGTCTTTTAAGCGCTCTGCTGCCTCTTTGTGAAGGCTCATGACTTTAAGACTGGCTACGTATTTAATCTCTTTGACAACAGCTTACTACAATGTTGCACCTGCTTATTGAGGCATGCTAGCCAATTTCTTTATCATCATTGGGAAAAAGATGAGGAAAGTGAAAGGCTCGTCGAGAGCTGCAAACTTAGGGAATATATATATATTTAAATATATAAATATATATGAATACCCTAGGACCAAGGCATTCTGAAGTATTGTGCTGGTTATTCAATTGCACGCTGCTCAACAGCAAGAGAGTAAAATTTGATATTTCTAATGTGTGAAATTCATATAACAGCACACTGTAGCTTTGTTTTTGTTGATGAACACCTGCCAAGCTTCTAGAAGATCTGACTTCCTTCTTCCTATGTTTCTAGTGTACTCGGACATGCATGTGAAAACGTTCTCGTGCAGGTCAAAAATCTAAATTTTGCTGCAACTTGAATTGTAGGGGAATCCTCATAATTTGCCATAAAAAGAGACAGTTCAGTTTTAGCTGAAGACAAAATCTCGTATACTAGTAGCGGAATGTAGAGCGAGATGTTGCAGTTTGCCACTCGTGTATCGCTGTTTAAAGTGCACGTGCTATTTTGGAATTCCAACATTCAAACTTTGCTGAAGGCAGTTAATGCCGTTTACTCCTCGTATCAAGTTATCAGCAAAGATAACCGAGTTACCTATTAAATCTTTGGAAAAACTACAAAAAGTGTAGAATAAAGTTGTCAGATCGAGGCGGGAGATGTTTTTTTTTTTGCCTGCTCAAGGCCAAGAGTTGATTTTTGAATACATCTTGCATAGCTGTACATTTGAGTGAAATTGTTTGGGCGCTCACTAGGCGCAACCAGAATGCTGCAGGTTATAGATATAATTTAAGTTCTTGCTTTTAGTAAATCCGCCGAAAAATTGATCTACACTAATAAAGAATAAGTCCTAGAGCCTTAGAAAATAAATATTCATTGGCGTTGTCAATTAGCTCTGTAAGTTTTGAAAGGAACCTTTCCACAATTCATAGCCAGAGAACCGGGATTATGCTACCAAGAGGAGCAACTTCGGATAGGTCGCGAAACAAATTAGATTTGTATTGAGAGTAAGCACGAAATCAGAATGTGTGTAGAACAGTCGCAAAGTGATTGAGGTTCCCCTTTCGTATAACTGTCTCACAACAGCATATATTGGATGCTCTACAACGCAAGACTAAAGAGTTGCTTCGATGGAAATTTTAGATAAATATGATGTCACAGAATACAAGCTGCATAATAGTGCAGAAGCAGGGTATCTAATAAAGACCAAAATATTGGAAATATTAATAGCTTATAAAATAAACAGCCCTTCCAATACAGTGACTAATAACCTACTCAACTGTGAAAAAACCATGATTAGACTGGAGTATCACTATGATTCTATATGTAGCCATAACCTCCACCTCTTGAGGGCAAATTAGGGCGCGGATTTGCTAGCTTACAGTGAAGCAATGATCAGCCTGATACAAGCAATAAATACCCTATTTTTTAGCAATTTTCTTATACAGTTGTCCTACGTCGATGAGCATGCAGTTCAATCAGAAAGCATATTCTAAAATGCATCTGATAACAAACAACTCAATCAAATGATACACGGAGAAATGCTGGGATAAACCTCTGGAAAAAAGGGGCATGTGAATCGCAAGTGCAAATCTGAAGGTAGTTGAGAGCTTTTTTTTTTTTCGTTCGATCAAAAACATGACTGGGTAAAAGGAATCGCTTAGACATACTCCATAAATAGTATCCGAACCTTACTGTCGAGAATGTCTTGTAGAAGTTTCTTTGGAGATTTCCATGCAGATGACGGCAGGACATAAACTGAGATGCAAGTTGAAATAAGCAGCTTTCAATAGCCCTTTAATACCCTGAGGTCCTCCGCAAGTATTACGACATGTCACTTTAGGAGCGCAGAATATTATCTCTACCACACATGTACTTGCGGCGTTATTTTGCATCCAGTTTTCACACGCAAGGATATTGCAGAAGATGGACCAGGAATCTCCAGGCTGAATAAAGTTCATGATCCTTTCAAATTGATGGTGCCTCAATAGAGCTGATTGAAGTTATCCAATCGGATATTTTGTCCCGATATAACTCACAATGTATGGAAGGCTCTGGCTTATAAGTTTATAGAATTCCAGCTTTCAAAGTCTGACGCGAAGCATCAGTGTAAGCCATTTCAGAGTTAAAATCACAGAAACAACAACAAAAAAAAGACAGAAAGTAGGAATCATACAACCGGAAATAGAAGGAAGTTCTTCAAACAAAGCAAGAAAATTCGTGAAACATCACAAACTAGAGAGTGAAAGATGTCATTTGAAAACAATTTAGTTGATCCAGTAACAATTCAATGGAGTGATAACGCTGGAAGCACTCATGGCAGAACTCAAAGCATTAATATCTATCCTGAAGTCGTCCTGGCTGAGACTATGAACGATTCAGATATGACCCATAAAGAACATAGGATTGTAATACCAAAAAAGAATTTGGATGATCAGGTTTCGACAGGATTTTTCGGTTTCAATGAGGACAGGGAAAACTATAATAAATATCCTTTAGCTGATATTGTTCCAGACTCCCACACGTACACACATAATTTCATAACAGGCAATCGCGATTTCGCAAGATCACCAGACTCATTTAGGGGTTCAGCAGACAGTGCTTCTTATCCCACATCGCCATCAACTGATTTCAACCAACAAGCTATTCCTCAACAGTTAAGATCAATGAATATCCATAAGCTCAACCTTATCGAGGGTCCAATGGATTCAGTTTCTCTCACGCACAAAGCAGCATATACGTCATACAACAATCTACAAAATTCTCAACATCTTTCTTCTTATTCCAAGAGACGTGCATTTTCCCTTTCCAATCCATCCGAACACAGAGAGTCGAGCCCTATAACAATTGATAAAAGCAAGAGGTCAAGAATGGGTTGTTTAACTTGTCGCCAGCGCAAAAAGAGATGCAGTGAGTCAAGACCAAAATGTTATGAGTGTGATCGTTTGGGGCTGAAATGTGTATGGCCAACTCCTGGCTTGGAACATCGTAATAAACCAAGACACATCAGAGTGAATGAGAACATACATTTCCATCATTACTTCGGGAATATTCAAATAATAAGAGGAATAGTGGAGAATAAATGAGCAGCTTAAAGAACCCCACTCTCCACCTTCCCGTTGATAAGCTCATAATTGAGCTTGAATGCATTCCTTAGATAGCACGAAGCTTTTCAAACTTGACTGCAATTCTACTGCTTTAGCCCTTTCATCTTGTTTCATTTTATATATCTTCTCACCATCAGGTCACTAACTAATATCTCGTTTCATCAAGCAAGCAGCTTGCAGCCTCTCAGTCATATACCTTCACTTCTATTTAGACCTGCTGAATCAAAATGACAATAATGAGTTTTACGTAGAATTCACATATAATTCTTTTCTGAGGTAATCTTGCACAAGAACAAATCAGATCTGTCAAATTTGAACCGGGTAAAATGTTCTTCCCTTCGTTCCATTTTGCAGTGCCTTGCAAAATGGAAAGATCAAAGAAAAAAAAAGCATGGAGACACACAGTCTGGAAACTATAGAAGGTCAAAGTACACTCAGCTCCAGCTGAATACCGCCATCGTACGCCATAATAACAAACAAGAACCTTTATCGCCGCTCGAGACTACACACCTCAGAAGATCTGACAGAGCGCTTAGTCTTCATTGAATTAAAGCCCATCTTTAAAGGACTTTCTAGCTGTGTCTTCAGGTGCTGTTCAAGGGTCATTTGTTATGCGTTCCCCAAGGCACGGATTCCTGCTGTGTGCAGCGGTGCTGCTATATAATGTCATAATGATGGTGAGCTCTTCAGATCTGGTGTCGGATTCTAATGAACGGATTATAAGAACTGTTTCGGGATCAAGAAGTGATGCAAAGATTGATTTGGGTTACCACGATGACGAGAAAAGCGGTAGAAATGTCGGACTTCATACAGCGCACTATCATCGGCCCATACAAGATTTTGAGGTGTCAAATATTTTACTAGCATCAGACGTTGAGGGCTCTTTGCACGCTTTGAATAGAGAAACGGGTGAAGTTTTGTGGTGCTTAGATCTGGATGCACCATTAGTTCAGGTGTCTACAAACTCCTCAAACAGTACAAGTGGCTCGGATATCAAATGGATGGTGGAGCCTTATGGGGATGGGAACTTATATTTTTTCAACCGGGAACTGGGCTTGAATAGACTACCGGTGACCATTAGCCAACTTGTACTGCAAAGCCCATTTGCTCTTAACAGTGACGACAAGATATACACCGGCATAAGGAAGTCATCTTTATATTCAATCAATCTGAGAACAGGAGAAGTAATTTCTTCGTTTGGGTCAGGACTTGATAACGAATGCAAAACAAATAAGGCGGACAAACAGAACGATGTGATGCTAGTCGGTAAGACTACATATGAATTGACAATTCATTCCAGAAACGATATATATTGGAATGTTACCTATTCGACTTGGGGTCCAAATAACATAGATGTTGACCTTGCCTACCAAAATAAATACCCTTTAGATGGAACCTATATCGCCCCGTTTCATGACAACACATTATTAGCCATTGACATCAATTCCAAGATAGCAAAATGGGTGAGTAAGCTACCTAGTACAGTCGTGAACGTGTTTGATGTTTTGAAAGATTATCGATCTGATGATCTCTTCACGAAACCTAAAAATTACCTGATTATACCACACCCATTAAAAAATCCAGATAACATGGATGATGAGGGAGATCTTGGAACCTATCTAGATCAAACCAAAAATCATTCCTGGTACGCTATGTCAAGTGAATACTATCCATCACTGGTTAAGTCGGCACCAACATCAAGATATTCACTGAGTGAAAGATGGAGATCCGAACATTCGTTAAATACACCAGAACTGTTTGACGCCGCTATAACTGGGGTGCATTTACCAGATGAGAACAACCAAAGGAATTTGTATTCAACGAGCGAGCTAATTGGCTATCCTTCCGACTTACAACGACACCATCATCCGAAATCAAATGATATTGATAGTTACAATCCACCGCCGAGATCGGACTGGCTTGGATTGCCCTCTTCATCTAGCCCAATTTTACAAATCGATCCATCTCCAGGTGATAACTCGAAATTTTTGAGTTCAGTTTTTGGGAAGTTTCTATACAGATGTTTAGAAAACTTGATAATGGTATTGGTGACAGTATCAATTATTTACGCTTTCATAAGGTTGCAATGGATTCCATCTATTGACGTGATGCTAAAGAACAATGGCCTCGAACTAAAAGAGTTGAGCATAGACCAGACTGTTACAACAAATGATTCTACGGAGAGTGAGAGTGCCGGAAACGAAAAGAAAAAAGAAAACGAAGTGACGGAAGAAGATAAGAAACGTAGCATCAAATCTGAGAAGATAGCCAATGCAGATCAAGAAGATAACGAAGGTAATGAAGTGCTGAATAAAGACGAGATAAGGGATGAAGTGAGGAAAGAAGTTAAAATTATTGAACCTCCGGAAGATGAGAGATTCTCACCAGAGAAGAGAAGAAGAAGAAGAGGAGCCCGGGGAGGGCGTAAGAATAAAAAGAATAACCTTGAACCAAATGAGGACAAAGCAAAGCTTGAAACAATGAAGTCAGAACTGCAAGACTCAGCTTCACCTGCCTTGGCCAACAATAATGCAAATGATTCGCTGAGCGGATTAACGTTATCAGATTCAATATTAGGCTATGGGTCATATGGTACTGTTGTCTTTAAGGGCGTTTTCCAGAATCGGGACGTGGCCATCAAAAGAATGCTGATCGATTTTTATGATGTTGCAAGTCATGAAATCAATCTACTTACGGAGAGTGATGATCATCCTAACGTTATAAGGTATTTTTACAGTGAGACAAATAACAGATTCTTATATATAGCCTTAGAGCTCTGTTCTGCTAGTTTGGAAGATGTTATTGATAAAACCGAAAAGTTCCCTGAACTGATAAAATTGATGGATCCCGTTAATGTTCTTGAGCAAGTAGCTAGGGGATTGCATCATTTGCATTCATTGAAAATTGTGCATAGGGATATCAAACCCCAAAACATACTAGTTGCACAACCAAAGAAATTCAGAGGCAAATCAAATCAAGAGGAGTATTACCCAGTCAGGATTTTAATTTCAGACTTTGGTCTTTGTAAGAAGTTAGAAGCTGATGAGAGCTCGTTCAGAGCGACTACCCAACACGCAGCTGGAACATCTGGCTGGAGAGCCCCTGAACTATTAGTTGATGAAACGAATTCTACATACAATTCCTGTTCAATCTCCAGTGAACATTCTTTTAACACTTCAACAAATTCAATCGTCGAACCCTTGGTTTTTGACACACTTTCCAAAAGAAAACTCACCAGGGCTATAGACATTTTTTCACTTGGTTGTGTGTTTTACTATATATTAACAAATGGGTCCCACCCATTTGGAGATAGATATATGAGAGAAGGTAACGTCATCAAAGACGAGTATTCACTTGAGGCACTGGACATCTTACCAGATAATGTCATAGAGGCAAAAGATTTGATCTCGAAGATGATTAAAAGAAATCCAAAACTAAGACCCAACACAGCACAAGTTTTATGTCATCCATTTTTCTGGAATAACGGTAAAAAGCTGGAATTTCTATTGAAAGTTAGTGATCGATTTGAAGTTGAATCGAGAGACCCACCAAGCGAGTTGTTGATGGCTCTAGAAAGCATTGCCTCCGATGTCATTGGTAACGATTGGTGCTCGAGATTTGATAAGAGTTTTCTCGAGAATTTAGGAAAATATCGGAAGTATCATCCAGATAGAATAATGGACTTGCTGAGAGCTTTGAGAAATAAGTACCACCATTTTAACGATTTACCCAGAGACCTGTCAACAAAAATGAGCCCATTACCAAATGGATTCTACAATTATTTCAATAAGAAGTTTCCAAACTTATTCATGGAAATTTATCATGTTGTTGAAATCAATCTTTATGACGACGCTGTTTTGAAGTCTTTTTTTGTTGGAAGGGATTAATATTATGAGACTTGTTATTGTTGTTTTTCAATGTTACTTATCCAATTTTCGGGTTAGGTATGTAACAATTAGATATGTTTATTGGTTCAAAGGAGTTTAATTTATACAGAACGTTGCGCTTCAATTATTTATCATGTGTAAATTATTTCGTAGATTCAAAGTGTCGAATGAAAGGCAAGAGTTGAATTTGTACTAATCAGAAAATATAAAAACTTGAAGAAAGCCTAGATTTTCGATCTTCAAAGGGAATAAGAGCCCCCCCAGGACCATGGAATAACAGAATGTAAATAGATAAAATTATTGGTTAAAAAGCTATCCTGAAATCTCGCCAAGTATAATAAAACTCCAAACAAAGATCCTGCCCCAAGTGAAAGCCCAGGCACGGTGGACAGTCAATCAAAATGGCGAACTGCAGCAGTCAAAGCCAACACAGCGCTACCTGATCGGAAGATACCTGTTCTAAAGGATCACTCTAGAGCTAGCATATCCGAAAAGGATGCAGTTTCAATATCACCTTGAAACTTTAACGGTCTTTGACATTAATATCAATGACAGCGCCAAAGTACCCACCCTGAGGCGAAGGGTGAAATTCGAGATCGCTTAGCGGCATGTCTTCTTTCTCTGCTGTCAAACCTTTTTTGCACCAAGTCAAGCATCTTTCTAACTATAGGAGAGAGTTTCTGTGTCGGTCTTTGCCAATAATCTATTTGGTGATGTCAGTTCTATACTCCTTTCTTTTGAAGCTTCACCAGTACCTTCGTCATCCTCACATTTGAAAATCTTCCTCATCATTTACGATTCAATCTACAATACGAAAATCAAACGGCTCAAAATTCACCAAATGGTTCTACTTCAAAGTAGAGAAATAATAAAAGAATGACAGCATCAAATGTACCATCATTTCTCTTAATATTGATATATCAATTTTGATCATCATGCACACAGATATTTCTTTCCCCAACCTATCCAGTTATTCTTAGTGGGAAAGCTTCAGCATTATGGCTCTCTCCAAGAAAGATATGTTTCTGTACAGCCTTAACATCAACACTAATTGTTTGGGAAATTCATCGTTTATGACAGTATTTGACGCATGTCACCGTCAATGCTTCATTACACCTTTTTCAACAAGGTATTTTTTCATTAAGCTGACAGCTAAGAATGAAATGTCTCGGGAGAGGTGTTCAATCACAGCACCTAGGGAGGCTGGAAGCTTCACCTTGACATTAAGCTCGCGGATAAGTATTTTGGGCAAATAAGTGGTTACCAAGAGCCAAGATTTAACAGTAGTTCAATCACATACAGCACTGCATGAACTATCTAGAACTGTAGAAGTATTGCAGTTCCCGTATCACACAGCTAGGTTTGTCTATCAACTATCCATAATCGAGCCTTGGGTGCTAAGATGCAGCAACAGAACTTTGAAGTCAGCAATGCATCTCACTTTGTGGTATCGATGAAAATAATAATGGATCATGATGCCGCCCATTCTCGAACTTAGAGTGTGAAGTCACACTCATGATGTGGCACTCGAAGTTTTAAACTCAAAAACCTAGTATGATACTTCAAATCTCAGTAAGTAGGATATCCCTGCCTTTGAATGCTAGCAATATTTGAGAGAGCGAATCAAGATTGGATATCTGAACACATTTCACTTTGCGCATCGCACTAAAAGCTGAAAGTGTTTTTGAAATTTTGCCCTATGATATTCAACAAACACGATAGACCCTATAGTAACAACGTCTTTTGCGCTTAAGTTTTGGTTGGCGATTTTTTGCTGAGAGAAGCTTACACGTATACCAAAGCAACTAACCAACAACCAATCCTTATCTGACTTCGATGTTCCGACCGCTTAAAATAGTGATTTGAAGAGTAGATCACCGATACTGAGGCCATGAAGGTTCGAAATCTTCCTCATTTGTTAAAAGTCTCTTGATGCACGCCTGCTTAAATGAAAATGCACATCATCCCTATGAATCTGCTGCTTTGTCCTTGCATGAGCTCCTAGAGAGCAGGTGAATATCAGTGGATCTACAACAGGAATTTAAGCTCACGTCTGTGCCAAACTATAGACTCGTACACCTCTCAATATGTATCTTAGGCAACATTCTGCAATGTTAAGATTAAAAGATGTACCTTTGAAATTTTATAGAAAAGACATGAATTATTTTGCAAACAACAGACAATTGGCTGAATAACAAATGATAATCAATTTAACTACCTGAGAAATATATCGGATGTGACATTACTGAGAAGTTATTTATGATAATTACGGAGAAACATTTTTAGCGCTAAAGCGATCCAAATTTAACGCACATGTCTTATGATAACACAAAGTGAAGAAGCAGCTGTAGGAATCATCCTTTCATTTGCATTATGCGATAAAACTTCAGCCCTTGATGCATCGCATCGTGGTGCATCTTGCGGATTTTTCAAAAATACTGCAGATGCTGATTACTTATATTATGAATCCAGAAGCGACATCATATTGTTATTATTATTAAAATAAACAAGTCTAGAGGTGCTCATTATTGAATCTGGTAAATGGTGGGTAACATTTACTCAGTTATTTGCAGTCAGTTTAGCGGACTTCAAAGTGTTAAGAACTTTACAGACTTAACCTTAATTCTTGGGCAACTACCCGCGGAAACCTGATAAAAACCGTGTGATGGGTTGACAATAGCGAACAACAAGTAATCTAATAACGTTGGGGCAAATTTTCACATATTAGCATGATCAACAGATATTATTGTTTTGTTAGAGAAAAACAGAACTTATTGTCTTGTTAAAGAAGTTTTCTCCATAACTGAGAGCACCACAACGCCTTTCGAAGATACAGAGACTTATACCAACTCAGCCGTGCTCATGTAGTGTAGCCTGCTTTTGAGCAGCCAGATTAACGATCCTACTAATTAGCACTGCTCACGAAGAAAGTGTTGCTTCATCTTATAACAAATCTTCTAATACAAGTAAAGAACTCATTATTTTCAGCAGCAGCTACGAAATATTTAAACAAGATTCGTTTTTAATCAATCGAGAGCACTATTGATCTCACACTGACCTAATACGTATATCGCGGGAAACTGTTTAGAAATGACCCATACCTATCTTTCTTATTCTCCTTAAATTAGCCCTCATGGCATATGCCTTCTGGCCCATTTCATCCACACTACGACTGGATTTTCCAATACGCCTTTGCTCATGTACAAATATCGCTTTGTCATGCTAGGCATTTCGTACTGAAATAGTAAGTCATAATTTGAACTGTAACTATCTACAAACACCTCAAAAAAAGATGTACCACAGCTCAAAAGAAAACAGCCAATTGAGGGATAAAAGTACAGCAGAATGATACTCTGCTTCAAATGAAGTGTCTACCGAGCGTCTGCATATACAAAAATCTGTTGGAACACTCTTCTGGGATATTTGATACGACCACGCTTTTGTCGCCCCGAAAGCTAGGTGTTGTTTAAAATCCAGCTTGTTGATACCAAGACTTAGGTAAAGAAACGGCTGCTCGGCGAATTTTAGACTTCTCTCTTGAAAGAAAAAATGTCGTCTCAGAGTATTTCCCTAAGGGACAGACAGATAGGTATGTACAACCTGGAATGCTATGCCAGTTTATCGCACGTCCGCTAATGAGATTCATAGCCTCTCTTGAAAGGATGTTGCATCTTAATCTCAGTTCTGGCAGTTCTGATTTGACTTCAAGTTTGAACGGGGAAGAGATTATCTGGAAAGTATTGGTTTTGGACTCAAAGAGCACAACCATTGTCTCTTCTGTATTAAGAGTAAACGATTTGTTGAAATGTGGAATAACGATGCATACTTTGATCCATACCTCGAGATCTTCACTACCAGATGTCCCAGTAATCTACTTCGTGGAGCCAACCAGTGAAAACATATCAAAAATATCCCAGGATATTAAAGAGGATAAGTATTCTAGTTTTTATATCAATTTCACTTCATCTCTCAGCAGAGATTTATTAGAAGAATTGGCAAAATCCGTGGCAATTACTGGAAAATCATCAAAAGTTCTTCAAGTATATGATCAATATCTAAACTACGTTGTAACAGAGCCAAGTTTGTTCTCATTGGAAATTCCTAGTGTCTATGCCCAGTTCAGTGATTCTAAAACTGCAGAGGAGAAGATAAATGAAATTGCCGAGAAAATATCAGATGGATTGCTTGATTGCATCATCACGATAGGCAATATACCGATAATACGTGCACAGCCTTCAGGTCCTGCTCAACTAATTGCAGAAAAGTTAGACCAAAAACTACGTGATTACGTTATTAGCACCAGATTCAATACTAGTCAAGATTACTCACAGAGATTCGTGTTGATATTATTGGACCGTAATATTGACCTTGCTGCTATGTTTGCACATTCTTGGATTTATCAATGTCTAGTCGCAGACGTCTTCAAGCTTGAAAGAAATACTATAACAATTGAAACCGAAGAAAATGGGAAAAAGGTAAGAAAACAGTATGATTTGGACCCCAAAGACTTCTTTTGGGCCAGAAATTCCCAATTGCCCTTTCCTGATGCTGTTGATAATGCTGATACTGAGCTGAAGAATTATAAAGAGAAAGCGGCTGAGTTGACTAAGAGTCACGCATCATTGGATGGCTTTGACGGTAAATCAGATAATACTCTACAACAAACAGTTAACCAATTGCCTGAATTAACCGCTAGAAAAGCTATTATTGATATGCATATGAATGTTTTGCTATCTTTGCTGAATGAATTGAAAAGCAAAGGACTGGACTCGTTCTTCGAAATTGAACAAAGTCTAAGTGATCCAAAGTCAAAAACCAGATTTCTTGAAGTTTTGAAAGATGATGGAAAGGAAAACAATCTAGAGGACAAGTTGAGAACATTCAACGTTCTGTATCTGACTACTGATTTACCAGATGACTATGTGAAGACTGTAGAGGAAGAGTTTGCAAAGCACGAGAACTTCGATTCTAGATCGCTGAAATATATTAGTCAATTGAAAGACAACTTCAAGTTAAGGAACTCTTCAATTGTCTTGGATAGTTATGCTAAGGGTAATTCTAGCCATGCAAATCAAGGCAATTCTTCTGCTTTATTCTCAAACCTTTCTGCAAAGTTATATACTCTAGCGGATGGTAAAATTACTGAAGGTGTCGGTTCTTTAATCTCTGGTATCAAGAGACTATTACCAGAGAAAACTGAGATGCCCATAACCAACATCACAGAGACAATTATGGATCCTCAAAATGCAAGTGAAGAGAGCTTGAAAGTCACAGATGAGTATTTATATTTTGATCCAAAAATTGTCAGGGGTTCACATGCCAGAAAACCGAAAAGACAATCATATTTAGAATCTGTTGTTTTTGTCGTTGGTGGTGGTAATTACCTAGAATATCAAAATTTGCAAGAATGGGCTAATCTGTCAAGTTCACAGGGTAATAACAAGTCAGTTGTTTATGGTAGCACTCAAATTTATTCGCCATCTAAATTTTTGAGAGAAATTTCACAAATAAACTAGAGTTTGAAGATTTGTATAATTAAACTTATAAAACAGTTTACAGGTAAATGGTATTCAGTAAAAACATTCTTTTTCACTATTACACTAATTTACAAATTATAATTGCGAAGCTAGCTTAGAGATAACCTTTTGAGTTTTCTAAAACTGTAATACTTCTTTTAGCATCTAAAAACAAGTCTTGGGCTTCTTCAACATCACCTACTGAGATTTCATTGTGACCTAGAGTCTTGGATAAAACACCTGCAGGAGTGAGTAGCTGCAAAACATAACGTAAGGAAGTGCTTGTTCCTAGAGTTGAAAGTTTATCAAGAGCATCTTGGCCAATTGGCAAATTCTCAATCTTAGCCCTCTTTTCAATGATAACTTTGATTTCTTCGACTGAATAAGGTAGAGTACGAATAATTAACAGTCTATCAATCAAGTCAGGTGGAATACCATGTGGAGCCTTGATATCATTAGTACCTCTTACGGTTGTTAGTCCCCTGTTTGAAGCCAAAACAACTATTGGGGCTATAGATGCTTCTAGAGCTCTATTTAGATAAGTAAAGATCTCAATATCTAGCATGTGAACTTCATCAATGAATAGAACACCAGGAACCAGTTCAGCGACGCCTTGATCGATATATTTTTGAACAACTTTGTTCACTTCTTGACGTAGTTTTTCGGTAATTTCCGTTTTTCTTGGCTTGAGCAACTGTCCCATCATTGAGAGCACATCTTGTCCCCCTTGAGGTCTAGAGTTAGCAATATCCAGATCATGCAATGTGATATCTTGAACAATTTCCTTCTTTTTATGAACATCACCTTTAGGTAATGGCACATATTCTTCAGCTTCTAAATCAAATTCGGTGGCATATGCATCCGATCTCCCAACTCTTTTAACAGCCCCGGTGTTGGATTCGATATATATAACATCGCCAATGGCAACTTTCTCTTTCTGGATACTCTCATAGATACTTGGGTCTAGTCTTAAGGTTTTTGTACCTTTTGCAGACTTCAATCCAACGATAACATGAGATATGGTTTTACCATAACCACCAAGCGGGTTTTCGCTCTCTTCAGGCGTGAGTTCAGTTACTTCACCCTCATATACTTCTTTGGTTTCTTTGATTCTCAACCCAATTGATCTTCTG
Organism: Liangdongia quercuum; assembly: GCA_030579675.1. Taxonomy (NCBI): domain Eukaryota; kingdom Fungi; phylum Ascomycota; class Saccharomycetes; order Phaffomycetales; family Wickerhamomycetaceae; genus Liangdongia; species Liangdongia quercuum. The sequence goes on along the minus strand of JAKTRK010000002.1, from coordinate 267,366 downwards.
AAATTTTCCATCAATGCTTCAGTTTTCTTGACTTCGACAGAGTATAGTTCGGATCCAACAATTGGAGTGAATGGAACTTTAGGGCCCAATTCTTGAGAGATCGCTAATGCAATTGCAGTCTTTCCTGTAGCAGGTCCACCAGCTAATAGTATAGCTTTGCCACTCATCTTTTTTGCCTTGATTAGATCCACTATGACACCAGCTGCTTCTCTCGCCTCTGTCTGACCAACAAACCCACTGTCATTTGGCTTAGCTATTCCGTGTTCATCAAGACCGAGACCTTTAATATGCGTATGAGTCGCAGTTCTAGAATCTCTAGAGTTGCTGTCCTTGACCTCACTGATTTGCACCATCTTCGCTGTCCTTCCTATTCTAAACTGGTCCTCGTTCCTGTTGTGTTTTTGGTGGATTTGAAAGATTTTACGGAAGGAGAAACAGAGAGAAAAGAAATCCGGTAAAACTCACGTGAATATTTGCCAATTACCGGAAATTACCCAATGTGAAATAGGATGTATCCAATTAACACCTAATATGGTAAAGTACCTAATAAGGGAAACTCAAAACACAAAAAAACTCAGGTCGGAATCAAGAAATACAGAAATCATAGAGCTAACAACAACAACCAGGTAGCAATACAGAGAGAAGATTCAGGGGGAAAGACAATTGAGGAATCACACAAACACACGATATACATCCACCAATATAGAAATCTGGTCTCGAATATTCAAAATAGATAGTTTTAAAATCATTCAGTACCTCCTCCGCATTTGATACCTAAAAAGTTTGAAGTTCAAGCTTACAATGGCGTCCCTAATCACACCCCCATCCTCTCAGTCATGTGAAAAGATCGAGAGTAATGATGCTGATGAGTATAATACTAAAATAAAGAAGGAGATGTTACCAATAACTCCGCCAAATGAACGCATGCTTGAGCTGAATGAGAAGAAAGACAATGCAAGGAAATCCTCTTCTACGAACTACAAGAGAAAGCCAAAATTGAGATACAGACCACCAAATGGAACAGTGATGAATATTAGTACGTTCAACAAGGACATTCCGATAATAGACCAAGATGATAATTTGGACTATCAGGATGTTAGTTTTTTACATCATGCTTTCAAGTATTCAAAAAGAATGACTGTTGTGACCGGTGCTGGTATTTCGGTTGCCTCTGGAATCCCTGATTTTAGATCGTCAAACGGATTGTTTCAGGGATTGAAAAAATCGACATCATCAGGAACCACGGGAAAGGCCCTATTCGATAGCAATCTCTATAGAGATTCTGAGTCAACTGCAAAATTTCATGCTATGATTAATCAACTTTACAAAATGACGAAAGAGACAGAACCTACAGAGTTTCACAAGCTAGTGAATAACATTTCTGGGGAGGGGAGACTTTTGAGATTATACACCCAGAATATCGATTGTTTGGAGACGGAGTTGCCTCATTTACAAACTACGGTACCGGTGACTTTGAAGCCTCCTTATCCACCAACCATTCAGCTCCATGGTACAATAAGACATATGTATTGCACGAAATGTCGTTGGAATGCTAAAATTCAACCTGAAATTTTTGAGGGAACAGAACCACCAATTTGTCCTGAATGCATAGAACTAGATGAGATAAGGAGAATCTCGGGGAAAAGATCACAAGGTGTTGGATTTTTAAGACCACGGATCGTATTATACAACGAATTCCACCCAGATGGTGAACATATCGGACAAATATCTACTCATGATTTGAAATCGAAACCAGATTGCTTAGTTATTGCTGGCACTTCATTGAAAATTCCCGGCGTTAGGATTCTAGTCAAGGAATTGGCAAGGGCTGTTCACGCTGCCAAAGGTTGTGTCATTTGGGTCAACACTGACACGCCATCTATGAGTATTATTGATTACATCGAGTATATCGACTTGATCGTTGTCGGGGATTGTCAAGATGTTGGCAACATTGTTGAAAGCTATGATCGCTCAATCAAGAAAAAGCCACGTTCCAAAAAAGCAACAAAAGTCGAGAAAGTGGCAAGTACGGTAAAAATATCTAAAAAGAATTCGATGATACAGACAAGTTTGGAAGAACTTATAACGAAAATCAATGAGTCCAAAAAATTTGTCGATGTTTGAATGAATTTTACAGGTGTTTGATACTTCTTGTTTTTTTTTTTTTTTTTAATAAATGAACTGTCTTTTTATTACTATGGAAATGCATCATCATCAAGCTCTACTTCATCGTTTGGCTCCTTAGGTTCTTGGCCCTCAGCCCATTGCGTAACATCATCTATGTAACTCAATATTGTAGCAACACTGTCCGGGTTTTTTGCTTCCAAAGGTAAGAACTGCACCATTCCGAAATCATCAACCAGATTTGCAATTGACTGATTCAACTTTGCAAATCTTGGGTTCATTTCTTTGTTAACATCATTTAGCAGTAGCAGAGGATCAGGGTTCAAGAATTTCTTGAGCTGCTTTTTCGAGTATTCATCCTTGATCAGATCCAATTTCGATAAAATGTTGATGTGTGGTAACTCTAGTAAAATCATGGCAGACATTGCACTCAGCGCTCCACTGAAGAACTTCGACTGGTCTATTATAAAAGGCGCTTCCAACAGATAAGCTGCGCACAGGTTGAAGTTCATTTGCTGTTGCAAGTGTCTCACTATTGTAGGAAGTACTGGGATGTGGGTATACAGCTCGATCTGGCCCGGACAGTCGAATATCAGATACTCATCGTTATAGTCACCAATTTCGTCTTCTAACCAGTCCAAATTTTCTAGCAGATACTCAAAACAATACACAAGCCCTCCATTTGGCCCGAGCTCTAACTCTTCCATGACATCTTGTAGAGACACTAAGTCTCTGATATCTATTGTGAACTCATAATCGGTAGGTTGGGCAGCAGGATCAAGATTTACAATATGGGCTCTTCTACCCACACTCTGCATATGTGATATTATGGCATTGCAAAAGGTGCTCTAGATTACAAATATTAGTACTCCTTTCGTACGACAAGAGCCCACAACCCCCATCATACCTTTCCCACACCAGCTGGACCCAATACCAGCGTTCCGACTCTAGACATTCTACCCCTTCTGCGATTATCCTCAGCAGTGTATCGTTCTCATGCTAGGAAAAGTACTGAATTTTTTTAATCAAAGATTGGCATTGCTATAGGACACACACAGACATATATATAAATGTATATCCATATTGGGAACAAAATAGTCACGTGATCTAATCATATGTGGTTTTGGTAGCGATCCGATCCAATTTGCAGTGTAAGAGGTCCTGGTTGCGATCATATCTAGCAGAAAGCACCGTTTCCCGTCCGATCGACTGTAGTTAAGCTGCTAAGAGCCTGACTGAGTAGTGTAGTGGGTGACCATACGCGAAACTCAGGTGTTGCAATCTCTTTTATTTTTCGGTTGCCGGAATGCTTAAGTTTACAAAAGATGTTGCTGAATAGCGGTGATGAGTGACTGTTGTTCTACTATCATTTAATCTTGGGACATGGCTGGTCTCAATGCCTCATAAAACAACTGCTATTGCTGTTAAGTTATCAACGCTTCTAAATAAAATGATCCAATTTAGTACCGATACCGATACCGATCCCCGTGCCACCTTTACGAGACAGTGACAATTCTAGTCAGTTTCATAAAACTCGTCATAGAGGATAAATGAATCTATGGTTCTCAATGTCGGTGAGATCGAGCATTGAGAGATCGATTCCATTCTTATTGCGATGACTGGTCTCATATCCCGTTTCGTGTGAGCTTTTCCTTTGCAGTCTGTCCCTGTTTTTTCTACTCAAGATGAATCTGATCGTCTGAAGGACTATAGGCCCGCAGAGGTAGGAGCCAATGATAATAATACCCCAAGCGAAACGATATCTAGGCTGGTCTTTTGATCTCCAAAGCTGTGGGGAAATGATGTTAACGGAGCCGTAGAGAACTGACCAAACGACGGTTCTCACAAGCTTTTTAGAGTATCCAGCAGCAGAAGATTGACACCAGGAGAAGGCAGAAATGAACGTTACACCGTTTGCATGAGTAAGGAATATTCCTGCAAGAATACCCTTCTTGTGATGGAATGGTAGTAAGGCTGCAATGAGCCCACCAGTGAATGATATTGAGGAGAAGAGGGTAGCGACATGGGCAGTTTGAGATCTGGATCTCTCGAGGCAAAAAGACCCAACGAGCGCTAGCACGACTGTCCAAATTGCTCCAACAATAGACACCACTGTTGATGATAGATTTGAAAATCCCAAACTCTTATAGATGATTGCCGCTTGGAAACCAATGTTGTTTGAAAGTTGGTTCAAAAAGACAAAAATTCCAAATAACCATGTTATTGGGTCTTTGAGAGCTTCAACAACTTGATACTTTTTTATTGTCTTTTGCTCAATTGATGAATTTGTCACCTCTTTGATCCTCTTAATCACAAATACACGCTCTTGTACCGTAAAGAGAGTATATGTTGCAGGGTTATCAGGATAGAAGAAATAGGCAGCGGCAGATACAGCACCAGACATGGATCCCATGATGAGCCAATAAACTTTCCAAGGGCTTATTCCACCCACGAATTGCACGCAGTATGCCAGGAACCCACCAGGGATTCCCTGCGAAAGACAACTAATCCAAAAGATTGGATTTACGATCGCCTGCTCAGAAGGAGTAAACCACATTGCTATAGTATGTTCAAGACAAGGAGTCACACCAGACTCAAAGCAGCCCAATACGAACCTGATTGCTGCCAGCTGCTTGAAATCTTTAGCAAAGAGGGTCGAGAATGTTGTTAAAGTCCAAATGAGTGTAGAACCGGTGATATACCAGGACAGAGGAATTCGCTGAAATATATAATGGGAGGGAATCTGAAAAAGCATATAGCCCGCATAAAATATCGTTTGTAGGTTGTTGTACCTCTCTTGTGTAAGCTCTAGATCTTCAAACATCCCCAACAGACTCGCGTACCCCATTGCATTTTTATCAAAGAACAGCATGAAGTTGACCGCAGATACCATTGGAAGGATTATAATCCATAGCTTCCTTTTGATCACTCTTTCGATCTCAGGTGTGAGCTCACCAGTAGACTCACCGTGCTCCTCTAGTAGTTTTAGGGTAACATCCAAATCTTTGTTGTTAACGATATCTAAATCATTGTCGAGCTCATCAAGCTGCAGAAGAGGGCTATTCCTATGGCTCATAATGCCAGACAGACAGTTACTTCGTAAGACGTACCTACGGTTATCATTTCTATACAATATTTCGTCAATCTTTTAAGGATTTCTCACTCTCTTTTACGGTCGCTGTTGTGGCACTAATCCGCTTTTGACACAGTTTTGAAAGGCACGTAAGAGTCATTACTATTACCAACCGTGGATCAAAGTTGCATGTAACATATCTTTGACTTGGTGTTCGACTTCTCTACAAAATAAGTTTTAAACGCTATGAATGATGTATCAGGGTATTATTCTGCTTTACGACACCAGCAGCTCGAACTATCACTCTCCACTTGGATCCAGGCTTTAACATTGAAATTTTCAAAGACTTTTTGCACTCTCTTCTTAATGATTGTAGAATTCTCGCCATCCATGAACTGAATGTGGATGTAGCCTATAAGACTGTAATTGCCGGAGTGGTTCTCCGTGTGCGGTTGATCATGGTGATCACCATTGTCATCACTATGGCTGTGAGGTTGCCCATTCTCCACCAAATGATGAAGGTCGCAGTTGTGGTTGTGCTCATGAATATGCCCATCATCTTGCTCATGGCTGTGTTCATGACTGTGTTCATGACTGTGTTCATCGTGCATATCCGCTTTTGACTCAATCTCAACTGAGTGAGAGTGTCCATGCTCTTTTTCCTTCGTTGAATTCCTTGAAACGCCCGTAGCAGGCCAGAACCTGGGCGTAGTATACCCGGTAACGCCAGGCGTCATTGATATTTGAGATAGAATATCTCTTAGAGTCTCATCTTTCGTATCATCCAAGTTTAGAAGTAAGTTGAAAGCTGTTGACTTGATTAACGGGATAGCGCTGACAAAAATCAACACTGCTATGAGTAATGATGCGATGGGATCGAAAACGTTGAAATCAAAAAGTTTGGTGAGTAGAGTGGAAGCAACAACACCAGCAGACCCTAGTGTATCTGCAAGAATATGAAGAAAGATGCCTTTCATATTTTCATTGTCAGCGCACTCTTCATCATTATTATGTGTGTGTGAATGCCCATGCGAGTGTCCGTGTCCGTGATCATGCCCATGATTAAAGGCAAATATACCAACAATGTTAACAAGGAACCCCAAGAAAGAGACAATCAACAATTCTCCAGTTTTCTCCAAAGATATAGGATTTATGATTCTTTCAATGGCTTCCATTATAATGCCAGCAACGATTCCAACCAATAGCACACCATTCGCAAATCCAGCAAGAGTCTCTATTCTTGAGAGGCCGAAGGGGAAAACTTCACTTGGTGGCCTTTTCGCTAAGACACCTGCAACCAACCCCAACGCTAGAGACGTGCAGTCGAGTGCCATGTGCAGAGAGTCAGATAGTAAACCCAGTGATTTTGATCTGAATGAGTAGATAAATTGAACAAACATGAATGAAGTGTTTAATAACAGGTATGAGAATATTGCTCGAGTATCTTTATGTGATAGCAGCTCGTTGATTATACTTGTATGTTCGACATGACTTGGAATTAGAGCGTTGGATGCTGACTCAAACAGAAGGGGATTGACCTTTATCAATGAGCTTGAGACTATGAGTATGACCTCGGTAATGCTTTGAGCTTTACTGTCTAGAAAATCACGATTGAAGGACAAAATCTCCAATAACACCGAAATTGCACCAGTGATTGCTGGTGCACCTTGTCTGAAATGGATAGTCTGTAGATCAATCTTAGAGACGTTTAAGATCAAGCCGCACCCGACGGCAACCATGATCATACTCAAATGTAGTTTTGCATGGTTCCATATTAGAAATAAAGAGCTAATTGATAGTGTGCATAATGGAAAAATCAAGTCATTCCGCGCCAGCTGCAGCTGAGTGAAATCTCTCATACAGTTTCTTATTTGGTATAGTATCACGTACGCTAATACATGAAGCAAGCAGTTAGAGTAATCAAAAACAAGTTCAGAGTTTTCAGAGGTGTACAACAACTTGGATAAATCAACCAATAAACTGACCAGCAGAAACGGTCTATTTGAACTTATAATAAGAACCAGTGTGAGGACAGAGGTTCTAAGCGACCCTAGTATACTGTTAGCAAACAACAGCCCGAGTAACGTCAAGAACTGTCTGTTCTTAGCTATTTTACTTTTATAGTTCTTGCTCATAAGGCTTTGATCCTCCAAGATTCTGTCTCCTGTAGTGCACTTAGTCGCAGGGTCTGCATTGATGTAATTGCAGAGGATTGTCAATCCAGACGAGAGAGATATGGGAACAAGTATGATCGATATTATGGTGGGTTCCTTCCCCGTCGCTGTTGAGATCAAGTTCGAAGCAAGCAGTAAAGTTGGATATGCTAACAGCAACGGCAGATGTGCAAGGTCGAAGAAGCTGCCTGATCCCACCTCACAGCTCGGCGAGGTATCAACATGCGGTATTACCATATGAGAAAGACTTGGATCAGTATGTCGCCCTGCAGCACAAACCTAGTGGATACCGAGAAGACAAAACTCAAGACGTCTTCCTGTTAAAGCTGAATTATGTCTCGTTCTGTTTTTATGTGTTTCGAGCTTCAATGAGACTGAATGAAAAGTCCCGCCACGTCTCATAAACACTGGACTCAGGCTGGAGTGAGACTACAGGACAGGACTACGGAACGGGACTAGTCACTACAGCTTATTTGAGAGCTTCGTCTTTCCAGGGTATGCTCTGGAGCATGGGAACAAGTCATTAATAGTAGTTATTTGGATAATATTCAGTGGGGCAAGACGCCAAGTTGTTTTCTTAGATCATTTATGTCTCTCTCCATGTATTTTTCCCAGTACACAGTGATGAGCGAGGTCGCCTGAAGCCCGTTGACAAAACTATCAACCATGTGAACGTGGTTCTTGCGTTTGTCAGAGAGTTTGAAATAGACGAGGCACGCAAGTCCAGTCATTGGAAGCCCTGTGTTTCCAAACTCGAAGGCTTTGACGGGCAATTCTCCAGCCAAGTCGATCTTCGAGCCCGTAAGAATGTGGACAATGTCATGAATCTGTCTGTATCTAAGGAAGACATATGCCAACTCTTCATCGTCAATGAATCTCACAGGTGCCCTCTCGTCCCCGCTGTTCGTGAACTCGTAATACTGGTAACCCAAAGTGTTCTTTGGTAACGTCTTCAGCCATTCCGGATCAAGCGTTGAGGGATTCATAAGAGGTCTTTCACGTAGGAGCCGTCGACCTTCTGCAGTGGCTAGCATTCTGTCTCTCAAGGCTTTCAGAATAAACTCGAAGGATGTCACCTCTCCAAAATTGTTGATATGATATCCTACTTGAGGATTGAACGCTGCGCCTAAACCAGAGACGACTAGCAATATTGCCCTTTCCACTGTAGTCAATTTGTATCTACCATCCGGGTACCTGTTACTCACTACCTGCCGGTTTGTTTGCAGCTGCTGATCCAAAAGAGATGGCTTCTTGTCCTCGAGATTGGCGATCTGATCAGCCAGTCTGACATCTCTGGAGAATGCCAAACTCGCTAAAGCAGCGACAGCTGAAAACACATAATGCCGTCTCTGCTGCTTGAGCAAAGAGACTTTACCAATTGGCGCAATTCTCAGCATTGTGACTGTACTGGAGTCTGTGTTTTCCCTTTTGTTTTTGTTTATCCCTGTTCTATTCCTGTTTATGTTTCAGTTTTTGAGCTTTGGCAGTTTGAAGATGCGTAATTTTTTCATTAGAGCTTCGGGTACTATTTATTTGTCTAACTGGGAAATAAAGACTCGATAGTTGATTCTAGACAGGAAGTGGCTGCAATCACCGTTATTCGTATTGGACCACCTCCAGTAGCAGCAGCAGCGTTGCACCGGTATAGATGAGTACAGCAATATATCCTGGGCTACCTCAATCTGAAGTTTCTCAGCTGGAGCAAGCGAGCAAGCAGAAACAGCAGAGATGGCTTGTAGATAAAATTATCAAGCCAGAACTGCCCAGCATCAAAGAGGCATTGGGCAAATGCATATCCTTGATAGTGGAGAGTGATGACGTAAAACTGCCTATAACATCATCGAGGACTGAGCAGGTGAAGGGAATCATCATTCGGAACTCTACTAGGATTGAAGGGCTCGATCTAAACCTGAATTTCAAAAGCTTGAGCACAAAGAAGCTACATTTGAAGCTGAAAGAGTCTGTGGAATTGGACCAGCTCAAAGAGCTTCTGAACTATATGAATCAGGCTATATCTGACACCCACTTAATATCTCAAATGGATGGCACTGATGACGAAGATATACAAGGGTTTATGAAACAGCTCAATAAGATACTGCAAACCTTAATAAAGTGCAACGTTATTCTGAATAAACCAAAAGCATCACTCATGTTCCCGCAGCACAAGATTAATCTTCAAGAATTGTTCGAGGACCCAGATAAGAAGTTGGAGCAATATCAAAGACGGCTAACTTTGGACTTCTTCTTGCTAAACAGCGAGATATCAATGGAATTTATAGCACTAGAAAATGTCACCGAGTCACCATGGTGCGATATAGACCTCACTACGGGGCAGAGTCATATAGATAAACTGCGTGATGACTTGAAACATCACAGGACTAATTTGAACGATATCTTGGCACAGGATAAGAAGAAACTTGGTCATATATTAGGGTTGAACAAGTTTAGCACAAACGATTATTTGACAAGGGGGATAACATTTGACGATCGAGTCGTTATTGAAGCAGAGAAACTATTGATCCATTGCCAAGACCCTAATTTGCTTAGCGTTGGGGCCAAGTTAACTGGTTTAGAGCGCATGGTTGGTAAAATGTATAGAAACCTGGATTTAGCGCTGATGTGAGCTTCAAACTTGGAGGCTATTTCATCTTGTCACCATACTCAATCTGTCTTTCCTTCTCTGTAGATTTATGCTGGATAGCTTATACTTTAAACGATCCTTCTTCAATCTCAATTGTCGCAGTTTCTCCAGCTCTTCCTCTGTCGCGTCCACACTGCCTGCGTTTGTCGATTGGTGATGTGATTTGGATCCATTGTAGTCGTTTCTAAAGTTGTTTATACGGACATTATTCAACTCTATCTTTGAAACTAAACTAGAGTTTTTCCTCTCGAGTTTTGAGAGCTTGACCCTGATCGCTTCTAATAGCCGAAGTATCTTTGGCTCGACCTCATATACGATGTTTTGCTTTGCAGAGTTCAAATCAAATTCCGGTACCAATGTAAATATCCTCTTTTGTTTCAGAATATGTTTGAGCCTATGGAAATCCGCAGCAAGAGGGTCCAGAGAGTCCAAACTGTTACTCATAAGGGACACAGATGTTGATAGCGACGAGATACATCCATCAAGGGTGCGTTGGTTAGGGTACGACATACTTCTCTGGTTGACCTTCCGATTTTTGTAGTTTCTTTACAATTTCTTTCGTGATTTCCGTGTTGATTTTGTTTTGAATTGTAAACAACAATACGAGCTCACCTTCTCTGAAAACTACAAACATTCTTAAAGAGCACATCTATTACCGGAACTGAATATTAAGGAGACAGGAGGTGTCGCACACACAATAACCGTGGGTATAAGTCTTCTTCATGTGTAGAGTATACGTTAGCAAGACGTGCCATTGATGTGACGCCGAAGAGTCTGTACGGAGCAGAATAAACTGTTTGAGAGGCAGTAATAGTTGCAACTACAGCTCATTTGTCGAATGGTCGCCTGTAAGAGGATGCTTGGAACTTACCTAGTTTAAGTTGAGTATTAGGTCATTAGTCGTATATAATTATTTATAGTGAGTCAGTAACGTTATTAGAATCGAGAGTTACAGGGTCTCTTGGGACTCAAATGTCTTTCTAGTGATCTCCAGCAACTGGGAAACGTCCTCTTCATCATCAGAGCTGTTTGCAACAAATTTATCATGATGCAAGTTCCTTTCTGCTAGGCATATATGACATTTGTTGCTATCTCGTAGTCTGATGGCAGCGCCCTTGTACTTCACTTGCGAAGCTGCTGCGTGCACACCATTTTCTTGTGAAGAACAAAGATTGACGAGATCAGTTGATCGGTTTCGCACTAGGTTAATCACTGAACCCTCTACACTCGAGCAAGGGACCTCACTTCCAAAAGAAATATCACACTCTGACTCTTGGCCAGAATCTACGAGTGCCGAGTTCTGATCTTTTTCTTGGAATAGCTGACTCAATGTCACCGACGCTTCGTCTCTTCTTTCGCTTTGCAGCTCAACCTTGGAACTTATACGCCGGCTCTGTAAACGTTCCCAGTCTTCTTCATCGACCAAATCTGGTCCTTTACTGGCTGAATCCCATAGTCTCTCCTGCTGGCTTCCAGATGATGTTGGCAGAGAGACGCAGCTTCTGGAGTAATGGCTACCATGGACCATGAAGCGTATTTTCCGCCATTCTGACTCGGTGTATACGCAACCACTGCATTCATCAAGCTCCTCGCTGAAAGATGGTACTCTAGAGCTGGCTCTCCACTCAGGTTGACGCAGCTGGGGGTTCAGCTTTTGAGGTTTACCCGATAGCTTCCTTATCATCTGATCCGTTACAGAAAGCTTCTTCTTCTTCTTCTTCTTCCTACTGCGTATCGTCTCTTCCTTGTGCTCTTTTTTAGCAACATATTTCTTGACGCCTGCGCTCTCTACCTTAGACCCGCATTGGTATTGTGCATCTGCATCCTCTTCCTTCGCTATCCTGAACCGCTTGAAGAGCCCTATGAACTTTTTCCGCTCAGCTTCCTTGAGTTCAAAGTCGTCAATCTTTCCCTGTATCTGGGTGGATATGAATACCGGCTCATCGCTATCATCAGACATACCAGCACATCGGTGATTCTAGTCGTGTTGTGGTTTGTTTTCAAGTAACTGCTTCTTTTTGATCTTCTGTTCGTCTTTTGCCCTTTTTCCGCTCAAGCTTCTGCCAGTTTTGATCGTGTCTGCAAGTTTCGCGTTTGAAGAACCAGCTAATTTATTCGAGTGGGAACACGAGCAAAGAAGAGCGAGGGAAACTAGAGGACATTGGGAAGAGCAAAGGGAAACAAGAGATGCAGGTGGATACTGGCGGATGCGAGGATACCAGTTGCGAGATTGCGAGCTCTTCTGCGAAAATTGGAGCTACCAAGACTGAAAAACAGAAGCAGAAAGAAGAGGAACGAGCAGTAAGAGAAAGACAGAAGGAAGCAGAAAAAGCAGCAAGAGAACGTGCAAGGGAAATTGAGAGACAGCAGAAGGAGGAACGCCGATTACAAAGAGAAACGGAGAAACGCAATAGGGATGCAGAGAAGGAGAAAGTGAAGAAGGAACAGGAAGCCAAAAGAGAGCAACAGAGAAAGGAAAAAGAAGAGAAGGAGAGGTTAAAACAGGAGGAGAGGCAGAGAAGAGAGGAGGAAAAACGCAAAAGAGGAGAAGAAAAGAAAAGAGCGGAAGAAGAAAGAAAAGAAGCCGAGATGGCAAAGATAAGGAAAGCTGAGAAGCTGAAAATTTCTAATTTCTTCAAACCTAAAACTGTGGTAAAAAGCTCTGCTTTCAAGCCCTCTGAAGTTGAGAGTCAAAGTTCTGACTATAGCAAGACTTTCCATGAATTCTATTTGAAAAATGGGGCAGACCTGTCGACTTTGAACAGATTGGATAAGGATCAATTGATGGAATCCATCAAGATCTTTGACGAAGGATTGAAACAGAAATCGCCTGCTCAGCATTTCTTCATCACAAATCCAAATAAAGCGTACTCGTATCAGGACGAGTCTTCTGCAAAATACATATACTCTAACCAATTAGACGGTGCACCATTGGGATTCAAGTTCCTAAAGTTTTACGAGAACATCAAGACTTACGATGGGTCGTTCACCAAGCCCATTCCGGACGAGGTGGCATTAGAACCTTTCAAAACCAATGAATGTTCTCATTTCGTCGACTGGGATAATGAAGCTGACGAAGATGAGGAAGGTGAAGGTGAAGATTTGGGCGACGATGACGATGAAGAAGAGGAGGAGGACGAAGACGAAGACATGGACGACTTCCTCGAAGAGGACACGGCAAACAACCTAAAGAGGAAAAACATTGGCCCGCTAGTGCCACAAATTACCTGGAAAGACCCACAGGACAATATATACAAAATCGAGGTTTTAAAGGCCAATGTTTCAGTTCCAATAGACCCACTTGGGGATTACTGGTCGTCACAGATACCTACTCCTACTAAGAATAAGCCTGAGGCTGACAAAGACAATATTGGTAAGAAGACAGATGACACTAAATTCAAAAAGGCCAAAACTTTCATAACGGACAAGTCTGACCTGGAGACCTTTGCACAGCAGGTGAACGAGAGCGATTACACACTGTCTACAATGGTGGAAATCTTAAAGAAGCAGCTTCCAAGCTACACGAAGATGACAATCGAAAATACCTTGAGAAATCTAGCCAAAAAGGTCGGTCGCAAAGCCGCAGAGCGCAAGTGGGAGGTTGACAGAGAACTCTTGAATAAACTCATAGAGTAAACCTTTTTTGAGAGAAGCCTGCACCCACTGCACCTACTCCCCTTTAGAAATAAGTCACCTTTGAGATGAAATGAAATGATATGAAACTGGTGTTTGCAATCTTTATATTTTTTTTCCTATTCGGGAACTGTAATTAAACGCGTATCGAAAAATAATTTTCGTGTAAATTCAAATCAACAAAAACAGAGCAGAAAAAGAGAGCCGTAACTAGGAACTCCGTATTATCAGGGAAGGTTGATCTATTGAGACACGCTGACTATGTCCACTCCTAACGACAATGATTCTGGTCTGAACCAGGACTCGAACGAGAGAGAATCAAACGAGAACAATGACAGCTTGACCCAAGCAGATTCATCCAACCAAGCAAGAGGAACAGTTCCTTCATCTCCATTATTCATTCCCCCTTCTTCAGATACCAGGGAACAAACAGAACATGGGGTGTCATCTCCCCTATTTTTCCCATCCTCTCAGCCAGCATCAGAACAGAATAGAAGTGGCGGGCTTACGCCAACCGGTTCACAAAATATCAGTTCTCCCTTAGCTTATACATCATCATCATTCCAAAATTCAGACACACGGGTTCCTCACAGAAGATCAGACTTAAACACAGACATCAGATCAGATCTGGAGGCTAGACGCCGGGCAGGGCATGATCGAGTCAGAAGAGGGGATGTTCACTCATCAGACATTTCCTCGCCAATGAGAAGAAGAACTTTTGAAGATGCGCAACTTTCTTCTCAGACTGGAAATCTTAGCTCAGACTTGACGGACGAAGGAACTGAGCCTTTTAGAGTTATCTGGGGTACGAATGTGAATATTAATGAGTGCTCAAATGGGTTCAGAAACTTTCTGATGTCTTTCAAATTGAAATACAAAAAGCTCCACGACAACGAAGAGGTTGACCCCGAGGTTGACGATAAATTTTATTACGTCGATCAACTAAACGAGATGAGGGAATCAGGGACCACCAATCTGAATCTTGATTCTGAGCATCTTCTAGCCTACTCTCAAACTAAAAAATTATACTATCAGTTGATCAACTATCCACAAGAGGTTATCCCAATTATGGATCAAGCCCTAAAGGACTGTATGGTGTCATTGGTTATTGAGAACGAGTTGAATTTTGACATAGCAGAGATTGAAGGTAGTACCTATAAAATCAGACCTTTTAATGTTGATACTAAGAAGGGAATGAGGGAGTTGAATCCAAATGACATCGATAAATTGGTTTGCATCAAAGGTTTAGTATTAAGAGCAACGCCGATCATCCCTGATATGAAATTAGGCTTTTTCAAATGCAGCGTTTGTGATCATACTCTTACAGTGGAAATTGACAGAGGTGTAATTCAAGAACCAACTGTTTGTCCAAGACCAGTTTGCGCTCAGCCAAATTCAATGGTATTGATTCATAATAGAAGCACGTTTGCAGATAAGCAAGTTGTACGTGTTCAAGAGACTCCAGATATAGTTCCAGATGGACAAACACCACATTCTGTTTCGTTATGTGTTTATGACGAGTTAGTTGATAGTACAAGAGCAGGTGATAGGGTAGAGGTTACTGGTATCTTCAGATCAATACCAATTAGAGTCAACTCGAGACAGAGGGCATTGAAAAGGCTCTTTAAAACTTTTATCGACGTCGTCCATATCAAGAAGATTGACAAGAAGAGAATGGAGGTTGATACTTCGATTAACTCAGGAACGCCATATCCTCAAACGGATGTTGACGAGGTTCGAAAAATTACACAAGAGGAGGTGAAAAAGATCAGAGAAGTTGCAGCACGACCAGATTTGTATGAATTGCTGGCTAGATCTTTGGCACCGAGTATTTTCGAATTGGATGACGTTAAGAAGGGTATTCTACTCCAGTTGTTTGGTGGTAGCAATAAAACCTTCAAAAAGGGAGGAAGATATAGAGGTGATATTAACATCCTCCTTTGCGGTGATCCTTCGACCGCCAAATCACAATTGCTACAGTATGTTCATAAGATTGCGCCAAGAGGTATCTATACCTCTGGTAAGGGCTCATCTGCAGTTGGTTTGACAGCTTACATAACAAGAGATATTGACACAAGACAGCTTGTTCTTGAGAGTGGTGCGCTGGTTTTATCTGATGGTGGTGTATGCTGTATTGATGAATTTGATAAGATGTCGGATATCACAAGATCGGTCCTACACGAAGCTATGGAACAACAGACTATTTCAATTGCAAAGGCAGGAATTATAACAACACTTAATGCGCGAACCTCTATTCTAGCCTCTGCCAATCCTATAGACTCAAGGTATAATCCAAATTTACCAGTTACGCAGAATATTGATCTTCCACCACCTCTTCTTTCAAGATTTGATCTGGTTTATTTGATCTTGGACAAGGTTGATAAAAGAATCGATAAAGAGTTGGCTAAACACATCACAAATATGTATCTTGAGGATAAACTACAGAATGTTTCTGAGACCGAAATCTTACCAGTTGAATTCTTAACATTGTACGTGAGTTATGCTAAAAAAAATTTCCATCCAAAAATCACACAGGAGGCTAAAGATGAGCTTGTGAAATCTTATGTGGATATGCGAAAAATGGGTGATGATGCAAGAAGCTCTGAAAGTCGTATAACCGCGACTACAAGACAGCTAGAAAGCATGATCAGATTAGGAGAGGCGCATGCAAAAATGAGGCTCTCCAACCTTGTAGAGCTACAAGATGTGCATGAGGCTGTTAGATTGATCAAATCAGCCATCAAAGACTACGCCACGGACCCGATTACAGGCAAGATCGATATGGATCTTGTGCAGACAGGTCAATCTTCAGCTCAGAGAAGAATGGCTGAAGATCTAGCGAAGGCGGTAGAGCAGCAGATCAAGGGACTGAACACCCCTTCGATAAATTTCAATGATTTGCTCAGACAGATCAACGAGACTTCACAGGAACAGATCGAAAGTGTCGAGTTGAGTAATGTCCTCAAGCGACTAGAACAACAGCAGAAGTTAGTGATAAAAGGAGAGGGATCTCGAAGAGTCATTATACCGGAAAAGGTATTGTATCCGTAAATAATGATTTGACTAAACACTAGTTTTCCATGAGTCTGTGCTGTAGTTGCTGCATCTAATCTGAATATGTATGCTTCCCAAACCGGATCGACTTTTGTTTTCAAGAAAACAATCAGAATTCCGAAAGTAGAATGCAACAAAGTGATGCGGTAACGAACTACTGACAAGCAAAGGCAAATTGGTGGTTTGGTGTTCTCTGTCCAAGGATTTTCACATAAGGTTTATCAGTATAGAAGATATAATCTCAGAACGCTTCGTCCCTGCTCTACTTTCTAGCTCAGCTGAGGTTCTTTTATTGGTCGAGGCTGTAATATTATGGTGCTTCAGAGCGAGACAGGTAATGTCTTGCTAAGCACAAATGTCAATCGAGGAAACTTGGATCAGCGACACAATGATACCAATACAAATGGAGGAGATATGGTGGATATTTCAATTGGGGTTGAGAAACCTGTATCAAGACGTCGATCTAATTCCAAAGTGTACAACGGCGGGAGTACGAGCCAGAGACAGATCAGTGGAAACAACACGAGGAATCGACCTGTTGGTTCTGCTGATATTTCTATTACCTCCAGCCCTTTAAGCACCACGAATGGAAGTAGTTCCTCAGCCAAAAAGATAGCCAGAGAGCAGTTTGTTCATCTTTTGATCTTGGTGTCTTTGAACGAGACGTTTGATAGAAGAGCACTGAAAATACCTACATTTCCTGATGCAATAAAGTTGGGAAGACCAAATAACTCTCAGAAAACACCGAACAAAGACAATGGCTACTTTGATTCCAAGGTGATTTCCAGAGAGCATGCTGAGCTTTACGTGAAAGAAAACAAGTTGTATATTAAAGATTTGGATTCATCAAATGGAACATTTTTGAATGGGATACAAATTCAAGAAGAGCGCGAACTTAATGTTGGCGACACTATTGATTTGGGCATTGACATAGATACCGAGAAAAACAAACACCAGCATCATAGAAAAATCAGTTGTCGTGTTGATAACATTTTAACAGTCCCACTTGACGGTGCTGCAGATACAGCGAAATTCCTTTCTAAAATAGCGAAAAACCTGAAGAAAGAGAAGCAGCATCAAGAATTGAACCCATTTGATTCTGCATTATTTGGAGATGTGACTTCGGATTTGGATGATTTAGCTCTAGGAATGAATCATAATCTTTTATCGGGAATATTTGTTAATAACAACATAGGGACGAGCTCTAACCTCACAGAATCGGTAAAGATTTTGATAAATCAACTACATTTAGAAAAGCTGAATAACCTCAAACTTGAATCGATTGAAAACTTTTTAGATAGGTACTCAGATGCATTATCAAAAGATGAACAGGTGATTAGATTGAATTCTTTAAAGCGAGAGTTGAAAGAAAAAGAAAGTCATATAACTAAGATGGATGGCACTATAGAAGATCTAACTCAAAAAGTAGATAGCTTGAATCAAGAGATAGAGAAGAATCGAGAGAGCCTGAGAGAGAAGGATACCAGAATCACGGAACTAAAGACCTCCTTGGAGGAAAAAAACAGGGATCTGTACGATAAAGTTTCACATCAGATAAGCAGTTTGCAAAAGAGAGTGAGTGACAAAAAAGCTAAAATTCAGCGCTTAGAGAAAGAGAAGTTTGAAATCGAATTCCAATACCAAAAGACTATAAAAGATCTAGAGTACAAGAATGAAGAAAAAATCAACGAATACAATGATTTGAAAAGAACTTACACGGGATTGGTATCAGCCTCGATAGATTTGGGGGAGTTTGCAGATGATGTGTGTCAATTTTTTGTTGTCCTCCTCATTTCATCAGCAGCAGGAGCGATATTGTTGCTTTTGATTTTGTAAAAATCTGTCAACAACTCACTTACGATAATTTTAATGGTATAATGTTGATAATAATATAATGATATATGTACATTCTGTAACGCTGCTTCTGTGGTTCTGTTCTATGATTGTTCCAGGGATAGCAGTATACAAGTATGATAAATATAGGATCGTAGTTACTGGACCTCATTGTCAAGGTCTAAGCCCTCAAGATCAACGGTCTCTATCTGCTCGATACCAAGATTCTTTGCGAATTCACGTACGAACTGCGTTGCAACATCCTCCACTTTCACATTAACGTTTAATGCTTTCATACTTGTTTGGATCTTGTCCTTGAGTCCACAAAAAACGAATCCAGACTGCTCAACCTGCGGGATATCATTGCTTACATTTAATGAAATCCCATGGGAAGTTACATTTCTTCTAACTTGTAGTCCAATACTAGAAATCTTTGTTTTGTCATCGACCCAAACTCCAGTGTTCACAGTTCTTTTTGATTTAATACCGTAATGATTCAGCGTCTTAATAACAGAGTCTTCCAACATATTAACGAAACATCTAACAGTTAAACCGCTGAAATCTTTGAGGTCTACTATTGGATACACCACAAGCTGACCAATGTTGTGGAACGTGATCTCGCCGCCTCTATCTGCTTGATAGAAATCGTATCCCGTTGCCTTCAACCTCTCAATATCCTCCTGATCAAGCCGGTACTTTTCACGACGCCCTGCAGTGAATATATTGTTGAATTGGAAGCTAAGAACAATTGGAGAAGGTTTCATCTCAAGTATTGTCTTCAGCAGTTGTTTCTCGTAGTCATTGGAAATCAGACCCTTTCGATCCATCTCCTGGCGTCCGTCGTCGATCTTTCTTGCCATCTTTTTGAATTGAAGAAATGCCGAGGTGAATGATTCTTGAATATCCAGCCCTTTCTTGTAATCCTGTGGAACAGTAAACCTCAAGTGACGAAGAACTTGAGCCGATGGCTTATTTGGCTTGAATCTTGAAGGACTCTTGCAAGTAGACCAAGTCTGCAAGTCACTGACAGGTACCTCTGAAGCAGTTGCAAAGCCTCTTTTGAGTTCCTTGCATGCCTTGAAAAGAACTCTGCGAAGCTCCAGCATCTTTTGCTCTATTTGTTGATGTAAATAGCTTTTTCAGAAGATGACGAATATTTATGTGCATCATCAAAATTAAGAATTGAAAATAGAAGCGGAGCCAGAATGGCTGAGAAGAAAGATGCACTGCTGAGATGGCTTCTGGAAGGGAGTTCGGGAAACTTTAGAATCTCAGACAGCATAGAAGTCAGGGAAACAGCTTTTAGTGGCCGTGGAATCTACACCAAGAAGGACATATCAGCACCCACTACTATTATTAAAATCCCACCATCCAAGTTACTCAATTTCACTACTGCAGTCGTTCACATAGTGTCTTGGAGTGATGGGCTCAGAACGCTCCCTGAGGAGTACCGTTGGATCAAAGCTCCACAGCCTAAAGATAAAAGGCAAGATAAGATCACCGAATTCTACAAGAGCATCGAGTACCATGAACTGTCAGCATTGACATCATTCCAGTTGCTTGGAATGTACCTGTCCCTAGAGAAGCTCAGAGGGAAAGATTCTTACTGGCGCCATTTCATAGATATGTTGCCTTCGATGGAGGACTTCAAGCTTGTGCCACTGGTATGGAAAATACGTCGTGATGACGAATATTTTAACCTTCTTCCTAACACAGCAAAGAGAATCGCTGATAGTATGCTTTCTAAATTTGAGCATGACTACGAAGTGGTTGGTAAATTTCTACGAGAGCACGCCGCTTTGATTTCGATTACGAAGTCAGACTTTCTTCAAAACTGGATGTGCATCAACTCACGTTGTCTATACATGGATATGCCTCAGAGCAAGACAAATGACGATAACTTCACGATGGCTCCATACGTTGACTTCCTTAATCATTCGCCTGATGAACAATGTATATTAAAAATCAACAGTTTGGGTTTCGAGGTCAAAACAACCAAGCAATATAAAGCTGGAGAAGAAATTTATCTTTCTTATGGTGCCCACTCAAATGAATTCCTTTTGTGCGAGTATGGATTTACATTATCAGAAAACCCGTGGAACGATGTGGATATCACAGAGGAAATCATATCTGGAATGAGTGAGAATGTAGTTGCATTTTTGAAAGAGATTTCATATTATGGAGAGTATACGTTGAATAAAGAAAATCTAAGCTTCAGATCGGAAATAGCATTTGCAGCTATCGAGGAGACTGATACAGACTTACAGAGCAACAGAAGATTAAGAGCTTTCATTAATGGTGTCACTGATGGTGCTCTATATAGGCGTCGAATTCAAAAAAGACTAGCTCTAATTTTAAGAAACATTAGAGCGAATTACACAAAAAAACTGAATTCGCTGGCAAGCTCAAATGACCCCATTATTCACGTTATTGCAACTCTTTACAAGGACGAACTAAGGATTATTGATCATCATTTACAAATTCAAGACAATGCTGCTAGTCGTTAGCTCTGGTCCTTCGTATATACATATATGCCAGGTTTATAGAACGACTGAACGTCACTTCAAGCTGTTGTCTATTCTATATTTCTGTAGAGATACTTGTGCTTTGATGAGATCTCTCATGAAATGATTTGTGTGCGCTCTGATGCCATTTTTGGCTCCTAAATGCGCCAGATATCCGTTAGTTGTGAATAATTCCTTAGTATTTAGCACGGAGAGATTTCTTCGTAGCCTGGTTCTATCTACTCTGTCCGTTTTCATGATGTTGAGAACAACCTCAAGTAACCTCGATGGGTCTAGTGCTACCTTTGATATTGGGTCACTTGCTAAAAGTGGATCTGCTTTGCTAATGATGTAGATGGATTCTCTAATGATACGATTGCAAATATCGCTGATATGCTCCAAATAAAGTAGTTCACCTTCATAACAATCAAAAAGATGCGTTAGTGGTCCAATACATGCACGTATAACTAATCTCTCATACTGGAGCAGTGAAAAATCTTTATAGTTATGAAAGGTTGCATTCAGATTCTGCGACTCTGAAATCGATTCAAAAAGCGGCTTGTGCATAGTTTCGGTATCTGCCTGTGTATATTCTTCGATATTTGTCAAGTCATTGGGTATTTTGGCTATAGATAGACGTCCTGCATGAATATAGTTCGCATCAAATGTGCTGGTTCCAGTTAATCTGATGCTACTAAATGCCTGATAAATATTTGGTCTCTCTTCAGGAATCTCCCATATCTTTTCATATATCTCCGTGATGGCACCTCTGTCATCTTTAAGTATCACAAGATTGCTTTCTGGAGTAAGGCACTTCTTATACTTTGCAAGCTGTTCGTCTAGCCGTCCAAAATTATCAGATACCACCAAATTCTCGATCTCAGCATGATCACCATTTTTCAAACGTGGCGCCTCCGATGCTGACATCACTGCGGAAGATGATTCATTTGCAACTGTGCTTCTTGTATAATCCTTAATCGTTATCTTGGATTCGTTTTCAAGAAACTGCCTCAAGAGCTTATTGGAGCCAAGTAAGAGAACGATGGAAGGATCAGTGTTTCTTCTAACCGCGGTATGTGACAGCTCGTGGATCATGAACTTCGAAAGATTACCACAGCCCAGAAAGTAGGTTTGAGGAAGAGAAGCCATCATTCTCTTTCATTCGCAGTTTTAATGTATTTTGAGCTTTGAAGTATCCAGGCTTCATTATATTTTTCCTCAAATATTTTCTATTTTGATTTGTGACAGAATAGCTGTAAGTCTGAACTAAAGAGGAATACAAGTCAGGAATGTTGATTGTTGGATTAACTGGAGGAATTGCCACTGGAAAGTCCACGGTGTCTGAAAGATTGCGTGATAAGCACCATTTAACGCTAGTTGATGCAGATGCTATTGCACACCAGGTGCAGCTGCCTGGAACAAGACCATTTAACAAGATTGTCGAGCACTTTGGTCCCAAAATCCCTGACTTATTGAACGAGGATGGTACTTTGAACCGACCAGCTTTAGGAAGGTACGTATTTGGTAAACACGAAGAGCTCCTTGTGTTAAATTCAATCGTTCATCCTGCTGTTAGGCTTGAAATACTCAAACAATTGTTCTGGGCGTATATTACATTTCAGAGAATGGTGATCTTGGACGTACCGCTACTGTTTGAAGCCGGCCTGGATAAAATATGTGGAACAACTGTTGTTGTTATTTGTACAGAGGAGGTGCAGCTGGAAAGACTCCTCAAAAGAAATAAATACTTGACCCTTGAAGATGCAAAGCAAAGGGTGCATTCACAGATGTCAAACTACTCAAGAATCAGAAAAGCAGATCATGTTGTTGACAATAGCACGACTATAGATAGCCTTAACGAGCAAATTGACGGAGTTCTGCAGGAAATCACGCCTAACTTATTTCTGTACTTGTTAGAATGTTTTCCGCCTTTTGGAATTCTATCTGCTATTGCTACTTTCATCATACGCAGACTTTATGAATGGGATAGCTTGAGGGCTAGAACGGAATAATTACGGTGTCTAGACTAAGGGTATACGTTATGATTCAAATAATATCATGAGAAATCCGCGTCAATCATCAATTAGTATACTAGCTAAGAACGTTATATATATCTCCGAGACGTGATACATCTCTTGATGTACGCATGTGAAGAACAGATATAATTTCTCAACAAATTAAAGAGCATATGGCACTCCAGATTTCTCACATGTACAGACAAGTTTGTATTTTGAAGCTTTCGGGTACCCAAACACAGAATAATGGATCTTATACTTGCTCATAACTTCTAGCAATTTAGTTTCTCATGCGCTTTAAGCATTCAAGCACCATGCTTTCGCGAACAGAATAAAAAACCGTTGCCTCTTTCCATAGTCAACTCGAGGGTGAATTGTGTATAGCCTACTTCATGCAACTTATTATCCATTCGAGGTCACGGTTGTAGTATCAATCAAAAAGAGTAAATTCTCTATTTTGGATGATTTCTGATTTTCAGAGCATAAAGGGAAACTACCATCTCAACGTTGAAGATATAACTCGACAACAGATACTGCTAACTAATCATTTTGAGCAGAGGCTGCCTCGAGAACTGCAAAGAGTTGAAACAAACTGTGATCTGTCTTATTTGGTAGTGGCTTTTAAGTGCCTTCGATCAGATTTCTATCAGTATGCATATTGTTGCCAACAGCGGGAGCACTTTGGAGGATCGAGAAGCCAGGGATAATCATCTCTTTAATACTAGATGATGTAGGGAAAGTAGATCGAAAAAGTGTTTTATTTGATATCCAATGTCATTTCCTTTATAGCAGCAGCATCATCCATTGAACTGAAATTCTCCTTTTGATAATAATACAGACCCTTCGTAACAAAAATTGTAATTATGGTGGTATTTTGGTGTGATAGGGATTATTCCTATTACTGAGGACAGTAATTTCAGCGTCTTCAATGAGAGCTTAGCAATTGTGAGAATACCGTGACATTTCACTAACAGCGTAAGTGTTTTAGGTTCCTTTTTCATTTGACAGTTCATTATCACTGTCGCTATAATTAACATGATCCAGATCATCACCTGCTCCATCTAAAAGAGCCAAAATGCTATCATCACGGTTCTTATTTGTCCCATCCTCTGGCTGATGAATATGTGTATCGATCACTTCTTTTATTTTATCTTCTACTTCTGGTCTAGTCTGTTCCTTTCCATCTTCATTTTCACTTATGCTATTGAATGTATGGTTTAAATTCACCTGATCGTGAACTGAATTGTCCATTTCCAGGTCCTCCTTATAATCATTACGGTTGAAGTATTGAACAGTAGTAATCAAACCTTCTACTGGTTCAAAAGGGCTGGCTTCTGTTCCCCGGTTCATTAGCTTTGATTGCAAAGATTTGCTATGGACATCATCGAACCTTACCAGCTTTATCAGCCCTCCTCTAATCTGAGCAGCTTCTTCTCTTTCAAACTCCAAGATGTTGCTGAAATCGATGAGTGTAGGATCTTTCCAAAGAAGCAAACCTTCAGTTTCATGAATTCCACTGGATTGCCCGTTAGTTCCTTTTAGGATTTTCGCCTCTGAATTTTCCATCTCTCTGGCTCTCTGAACTCCGTTTGCGCTGCGAGAGTGCTTTTCTGATGGGATTTCATGAATCGTTTCCAAATTCACGAAATCGAAACGTACCTTCTTATTTCCAGCAGAATTACGGCCAGTACCAGTGATAAGAATTCCCTTAGTGCTCTTTTTCTCGGACAATGGTTTAGGAACTTCGTCTATCTGGAGCGAGCCAGTGATATTATCCAATGGTTGCTTTCTTTGTATTGAGATACTAGGAGCAACTTTATCCTGCTTTCTAACCATATAGTTGTTCAAGCTCATCTTCGATTTATTTCCAAATACGCCATTAGTATTAGGCTTGGGAATATTTTTCTGGACGTTCATAGATCTTTCAACTTCCGATGGTTTTGTCCCTAATATTGTATTTACAGATATTCGTGGTGTTAAATCTGATGATGGAACTGGCAGAGATGTAGATTGAAGATGAGGAGATAGATGTGGGGTATCGCAGGTGGAATCGGACCCCAAAATACTTTCAAGAAGCGAGTCCCATCGTCTATTAGATTTACGCAACAAAACTAGGAGGTCATATAATTTCAAGCTTTTCTGCTCTTCCAAAGTAAGCCTTAGCACCTTCAAAAAACTAAGAAATAACTCGATATTTTGATTGTGCATACATTTCACATCGTACGCTAGCCAACTTACCAATCTTAACATTAACAATTTATCATTTTCAAGCTCTTTGATGACTTCTTTGTCTTCTCCAAAAAACACTATGAACTCTTGAGTGATTAGGTATCTAAAATCAAATTTCTCACCGTAGAACTTTTTGTTTACATTCACGATAAGATTCTTTATAACTGCAGCCTTGTCTTGGGGACTGCAAGCTAGTATAGAAGAAAATACACTCTTTATCCAGGCACTGATGATCTGTGCGCTGGAATTCTTTTCTCTTAAGGCCATCATAATCGATGAAACATTTTTAGTAGAATATTGCGCCTTGATATCTGAGGTGAGATCCTCCTTCTTTGGTTCGTCTACTGTTTTCCCAGTATTCACAGTTGTATTTGAATTTTCGAGTTTTATCCCTTTAGTAGCTGCAGATACTCGAACGATAGTTTGAGAACCAGAAGTCTCAGAATCTGAAGACTTAGAGTTTATTTGCTGGAAACGGACTGTGTCCTGTATAGTTTTTGCATTTTTTGCATGTTTTATGTTCGTTGGTTCATCAACGGCTTGGCCACCTATTTCCTCAACTTTCCTTTTGATTGGATGCCCTGAACCAGATGGGGAGCTACTCTCAGTAATATTTGAACTTGTTCCGTTAGTTGAGTTATCCTTCCCAAGACGTTCAGCTAGAATAGATTCTGAGAAGTCTTTGGTTCCATCAACATCACCTTCGCTTAATAGCCTATCGCCAGCTAGTATTCTCATTTTTCCGCGGAACTCAGGGTTTGTGCGAAGCATTTGAAGGATCGTCTGATAGAAATTATCTTTTTTGAAGCACAGCTGGCGGTATCTTGTTTCAAGCTCGCTATAGTGCAAATCCTGAGAGTTTGCGTGGCTTAATTTCTCTTCTGTCTCTTCTGCCTCCTTCTTGCAGAGGATGTAACCGTCGAGAAGCGATGAGAAGCTCAAATTGAGATCTGCATTTGCAAGAATTGCTAAAAAAGCGTCATTAGTCTTGAGCTTGTTGCTTATTTGTCTATTCAACAGCAGGGAACACTTACCAGAGCTGCCAGATTTCAAGATGTAGCCCTCATTGACGATCTGTGGGAATGGCGGCTGCTTCCTGGTTGCAGAGGTGAAGGAGTTGCTGCTTGATTCTGCCTTCTTCACGTTCATTCTTCTGACTTGACCCCTAGCAGGCGCGTTCTCGTAGTTTATATTACTGGCCTTCTTGACTCTTTATTGTATGTCTCTTGTGCAGTTCCTGACCTCGAGCGCCTTTGTAATTAAAACAACACAATAGGAATGAAGCTTCTAGAATCGCTACTGGAGATAGTCGTATATACAGAGAAGAACGGAGCAGTGCTGTCGCCTAGACTAGAGCAAGGGGGGATATCAATATAGTTTAGAGGGACGTATAACAGAAGTTGGGGAGGCAAATGCCACGATCGCACTATAATAAAAAAAAAGGATAAGCTCTAGAATCTCTTAGCGGATAACAAGACCAACAGGGCACGAGGCGATAATCTGCTATAGGAAGCCTCAGACAACAGACTTGAAGTACACAACAAACCAGACTCCAATAAGAAAACGTATTACGAGTCGCGCGTCTACCTGGTTCTGATTGTGCTGGCTTCGTGAGAATGTTCCAAAGGCGCTTTTCTTCTCCCTCCTCCGCAGGAAATTGGTTCTGCTTTTATACTTTCCAGGCCTTCTTCTCAGCGCTTAAAAATCTTCTATTACAAAGGAAGACTGGAGATTACCCTCCTTTTAGTTTTTGAAACATCCAAACACCTCTTTAAGTATATGTAATATGCTCTCTTCCAGTTTCTATCAATATACGGAAAATTTTTCAAATCTCATCTAAGGTGCTGTATTATAATAGGTTTTTTTTTGGGAGAAACAACTGAAGAGATCAGCCCTTGAAGCATGAAGGTAGTTTTCAGAGCCATTACATTGGCAAGAAACACTGCTATACATACCCCTGTGGCAGCAAATCGAAACTTAGTTCTGGTGCACAGAAGATTCCAGCACAGTGTAACTGGCTCGAATATCAATATCAATGAGCCGAGCTCATCTGCTGACGCTTCTAAGGCTGAAGGCCAAGCTGAGAACCCAACCAGCACCGTGGGCTCTAAGCCCATCGACGGGGCAAAAGCTGATCCAGTAGAATTTTCTAAACCTGCTGAGAGTGCTAAGCAAACCAAAACCAAGCCTCTAGAAGCCGAAACAACAAGCAGTAAACCTGAGCCTGCTGTTGATGATTTATCTATTGATAAGTTTCATAGAGAGAATGATTATTTAGGAAAGGACCTCTATAGTGGTTTGAGAATGGCTGGTCTTGAAAATTTCACACCTGTTCAATACGAAACTTTGAAGCTCGCTGCCACTGGTACAAGTATTGTTGCTAGAGCCAAAACAGGTACCGGTAAGACATTTGCTTTCGGTATTCCAGCCTTGAAAGGTGCCATCGAAAGGAATAGTAAGGACAAGAAGAAAATAGGCAGTTTGATCATAGCTCCAACTAGGGATTTGGCTTTACAAATTTGCGAAGCCTTGGTGAAAATTGCAGATCAAAAGCCACTCCAAAGACACCGTCTCAGAATATTACCGTTCGTTGGTGGTCAAGATAAGAGAAGACAGCTCTATCAGCTACAATCTAGAAACCCTCCTAACATTGTCGTTGCTACACCTGGCCGTTTGAATGATCTTTTAGACTCTCCTGGAATACCTAAGCTTTTCTCTGAATTGCAGGTGAAAGTTCTAGATGAAGCTGATAGACTATTAGATGCCAATTTCCAAAGGGAACTTCTGGATATGGAAGACAAGTTAATTGAAGCTCGTGAAAAGGAACCATTGTTGTACTTGTTCTCAGCAACCGTTGATAATGTCGTCAAGTCATTTGCAAAGCAATACATTGGCGACAAGTTTACGTACATTGACACCGTTGATGAAAATGCACCAGAAACTCATGAACTGATTGCACAGTCTATCGTTTACACTCCAAACTTTTTTTCCACAATTGCTGCTGCTGTAAAAATCATTTCTGAGGCTTCCCAGTCGAGCTCAAATGTCAAGGGTATTGTGTTTGTGCCAACCGTTAAATCAACTCAATATGTTGGTGAAATTCTCAGATCCATAAGCCCTGGTGGGCTTGATGTCCACATCTTACATGGTAAACTTACTCAGTCTGGAAGGGAAAGATCTGTCAGAAACTTCCGTAGGGCAAAGTCTGGTCTTTTGGTCACCACAGATGTTGGAGCTAGGGGAATGGATTTCCCGAAAGTGACACACGTTATCCAACTTGGGCTTCCTAGTGAAATTGCAGACTATATCCATAGAATCGGAAGAACAGCAAGAGCTGGCTTGTCTGGAAAGGCAATAATGATATTGTCTGATGCAGAAGTTCCATTCCTGCGTGCACTAGAAAGAAAAAACATCAAAATATCCGAAACGATCACATATAAAACTGATGAGGATATTGAAACTCAAATTGCAGATACTGTCAATGATAGACATGTTTTCGACATCGAAGATGTATATCAGTCACAATTGGGTTACTACCGTAGTATTGTTAAGACTTACAGATTGAAATCAAGACTGTTGTTGGAAGACGTTGCTGAATCTTACAGAAGATTCAAAAACGACCCGGATATTAAACTGCACGTTACGAAAAATTTGTGGTCAAAGATTTGGGGACTATCTTCAAGAGAAGCAGCGTCATACTTTGATGTCGGTAAAAGCAACTCAAGAGATTTTGATGAATTTGATTCAAAAGACTACGGATCGAGAGATTATGGGTCCAGAGGATCCAGATCCAAAGACTACAGCTCCAATGATTATGGCTCCAACAATTACGGATCCAAAAGCTATGGGTCGAAAAGTTATGGGTCGAAAAGTTATGGAGACCGCTCTTATGGTGGCGGCTCCAAAAGAGATAAAAGAGGTTTCTCGGATGGTAGGGGATCTTACCGCTCTAACAAAAGAGGTTTCAATAGCGGAGATTCTGATGGATTTTAAGCAGAAGAATTTGCCAGCTAATATGCTTTTTTGATGATCTAATACTGTTTCTTAAGTAAACAATTTGACTTAATCTGATTTATGGACTGAATTATTAAGTTTGTTGAGTGGAAATCCTGATTCTTGGATAACGATTGTACATTATTAGCGTTTTGTTTTGTGAATATTGTTTAGTGTTGAACAATCTTATTTGTACATAGTGCATAAGTTGCAGCTTTTTTAACATGATTATATGTATATATGAGAGGGGCCAAATCCAGACTGAGAAGATCAAGTCATCTCTCATCTCCCAATAATTTTATGCTTTAGGTAGTTTTCGTTTCGAAGCCCTCAGAATTAAAGATCAAGCACTGTATATAATAAAGTAAATAATATGAGCATGAAGTCGGTGTTCGGGTGTACTGATCCGCGATGGTAATCTAGTACTAAGAACACGAGAACTAAGTATCGGCAACCAAGAGAACGGAATGATAGAGGGTTAAACAACTCAATGACTTCTAAAAGTATCACATATTGTGTTTCACAAGACCTCGAAATACCGTTCAGAGTGAAAATATCATCTCTGGAAGGATCAAAACCTTTACTGAGAGAATCAACCAAGCTAACAGATCCTTCAAAAGTTCAGACGCTCTCTAATACGAACCCATACTCTGATCTATTCACATCTGCTGTTGTCACTTTAGATGGAAGACCCCTCACGATACCCATCACAACATCGTATACATCTTTCAGAAACTCAAGACGTTGGAATGAATGGCTAACGTTGCCCATCAATATAAATCAATTACCTTTCAATTCTAAGTTGAGAATCCTAATATGGGAATTTAGTAACTCTAACGAAACGATCTTTGGAGAAGCAGAAGTAAACATTTACAATGTCCTTGAAGATTGCACTTTGAAAAGAGGGAGGCAAAAACTGAATGTTGTAGTTCCTGGAGAGGAAGAGAAAACGTCGCTCGTGGAATCATATTCCAGAATTAATGAACTCGAGCAGACTATAAAAAAGCACGAGAACGGCGACATATTAGCAGTGGACTGGCTGGATAATATGACATTTCGAAAGATTGAGCAGATCAATAAAAATCAGTCGCATGGTTCTGAATTTGTGCTATTTGTGGATTTTATACAGTTTGATGTGCCTGTTGTGTTTTCAGGTTTCAAATACCCACCCCCTTCAATTCCTGTTCACGTTCCACAAGATCAACAATCAATCTCACAGCCCAAAATTCAATCGGGAAGAGCTTCTACTCTCAAGATTTATGACCCGGAGCAGTATATGGTTGACCCAATCGAGGAAAAATATAGGAAGCTGGAGCGTAGTCATAAGGATGGCCCATTGGATAGAGAAATCAAGCCAACCGCAAAAGTCAGAGATGAATTAAATAGAATATTGAATTATTCATCTGTACAGAAACTATCCCAGTATGAAAAGAATTTAGTTTGGAAGTTCCGCTATTTCTTAATGAACAATAAAAAAGGATTGAACAAATTGGTCAAGAGTGTCAATTTTCATGATGACTCCGAGAGGAACGAATTGCTAAAGCTCTTGAGTAAGTGGGTCGAGATTGATATCGAGGATGCGTTAGAACTTTTGGGGCCGGGCTTCAAGAACATAGCCGTAAGATCATATGCTGTGCACAGACTAAGGAAAGCTCACGATATTGAACTCGAATTGTATCTATTACAGCTAGTTCAGGCCCTAAAATACGAATCGACATCTGATTCCAATAATGGTGGTGTCAATGGAAGCAGTGACTATACGATTGTTGAATTGAACGAATCGACTTCTTCATCAGTTCTTAGCGCATTGTCTCCCTTAGCTCAGTTTCTGGTAGAGCGAGGGTTTGCTAACGAGAGATTAGGAAGCTTTCTATATTGGTATCTGAATGTTGAGGCTAAGGAAAAGCCGAAATCCATATACAGAAAGATATTGGATTATTACATGAGTAATCAGAACAATAGAGGCCTGCAAAAAGAAATCGAGTTTGTTGATACTCTCGTTAAACTCTGTGTCAAAATAAAAGGTTTGCGAGATTCAACGCCCAAGAAAGCAGAAGCCTTGAGGGCAATTTTAGATGCCAAATTTAAAAGTTTTGAGCCAATAAAGCTACCATTAGATCCATCAATTGAAGTATGCGGTGTTATAACAAGTGAGAGTTCTGTGTTCAAAAGTTCGTTATCTCCTTTGAAAATCACATACAAGACTACTG
This sequence comes from Liangdongia quercuum, assembly GCA_030579675.1. Lineage (NCBI taxonomy): Eukaryota > Fungi > Ascomycota > Saccharomycetes > Phaffomycetales > Wickerhamomycetaceae > Liangdongia > Liangdongia quercuum. The sequence goes on along the minus strand of JAKTRK010000002.1, from coordinate 235,883 downwards.
ATGGTGGAAAATATCCATTAATGTTTAAGGTTGGTGACGATTTGAGACAAGATCAGCTAGTGATTCAGATTATACTGCTGATGAATAGGTTGTTGAAAAATGAAAATGTTGACCTCAAATTAACGCCTTATAAAATCCTTGCTACAGGGCCGACAGCAGGTTCTATTCAATTTATTCCAAACAGTACCCTCGCAAGTGTTCTAACGCAGTATCATGGAATTCTACCATATCTCAGATACCATCACCCAGACGACCATGAAGAGCTTGGTGTTAGTGACTGGGTTATCGATAACTTTGTCAGATCGTGCGCTGGATACTGCGTGATAACTTACATATTAGGTGTTGGAGACAGACACCTGGATAACTTGCTTATATGTCCTGATGGTCACTTCTTTCATGCTGATTTTGGCTATATTTTAGGCCAAGATCCAAAGCCTTTTCCGCCATTGATGAAACTCCCTCCACAGATAATCGAGGCTTTTGGTGGAGCAAGCTCCTCCAACTACAATAAATTTAGGAATTACTGTTTTGTTGCCTATTCCATCTTGAGGAAGAACTCCAACTTGATTCTCAACTTGTTCGAATTGATGAGAGACTCAAGCATTCCGGACATCAGCATAGAACCGGACAGGGCTGTCTACAAAGTGAAAGAGAAGTTTTGTCTCGATATGAGCGAAGAGGAAGCCATTATACACTTTCAGAATCTTATAAACGACAGTGTTAAGGCTCTTCTTCCGATGGTTATCGACCGTCTTCATAGTTTAGCGCAATACTGGAGAGCTTGAAACTAGCAGCATTATTAAACTTTATGTATCTAGGTAGAATACACATCCGGGTAACTTACCACATTTAAAGCCTTCGAGAGGTCTTAGCCTGTAAATGAAAGAGTCCTAGTGTGCTACATCGTAATCACAACAAAGGTGATGAAGACATACAACTCGTCAGATGGTGTGGACCTCCGCAAGCCGAGTGCCCGTGTTGTGAAAACACAATTCTTCATCGCTTTAGGACTTGGCATCATTGCTGTACTTGCCTTCTCTGTGCTACGCAAGGTGTGGTCTAAACTATACGCATCGCGTGTCTCCAGAAGGAAGGGATTGCAAGACATATCAAAGGCTTCGTTTTTCGCATGGATAGGCGTGATAAACAGGATCACAGAAGATGAGATTCTCGACCGAGCTGGCTTGGATGCTTTCGTATTTCTCGGGTTTTTTAAAATGGCGATAAAGTTATTATCGCTCTGTGCGTTAATGTCAATGATTGTTATCTCACCCGTACGATATTATTACACAGGTCGCTTTGACCAAGGAGATGAAGGTGAAGAATACTACTCCAAGTTCTCATCTTACGGATTTCCATTCAAGAAGCACAGTGGGGAAACAATATCCTACAAACCATATCTTTGGATGTACGTAATTTTCACTTACGTATTCACTATATTGACACTCCATTTGTTAATTAAGCAAACAAAACATGTTGTCCAAGTCAGACAGAAATATTTGGGTAATCAAAATTCAATTACAGATAGAACGATTCGTTTGTCAGGTATTCCTCCAGAACTAAGAGATGAAAAAAGACTTCGAGAGCATATCGAGGAATTGAATATAGGAAAAGTATCATCAATAACAATATGCAGAGAGTGGGGTTCTCTCAACAGACTTTTCAAACAAAGGGAAAGAACCCTGCACAAACTAGAAGAGAAGTGGGCAGAATATCTTGGACCTGTTGGTTTTGGTGCTCTCAAAAATATACCCGTTAGAGGACGAGTGAGAGAGTCATTTCAACTGGAACGTAACACAAGTTTTCCTCGGTACCATGATGACCCCAACGAGGAGGCTAGCGAAGCTACAGTTTCTGATAATGAGAGTTCACATGCTGACACATCTACAGGATCGTTTCTAGACGATGATGGTGAGTTGGAAAGTTCTCAAATAAACCAGTTGACTAGAGCAAATGCTGCTGTAACCCTCATACCTCAAACTCACACATACAAAAGACCCAAAATTAAAGTTGGCTTGTTTGGCCTTTTTGGCAAAGAAGTTGATGCTATTGATTATTTAACCAACCAGCTGGAAGTCCTAGATGATGAGATTCAAAGATCTCGGCAAAAACATTATCCTGCTACGCCAACAGCGTTCATAACGATGGATACGGTTGCCAGTGCACAAATGGCAGCACAGGCAGTTCTGGATCCCCATGTTCATTACCTTATTACCAGACTGGCACCAGCACCTCACGATATTATTTGGGATAATATTGTTTTGTCACGTAAAGAAAGGCTATTCAAGATATATTTCATTACAATCATCATAGGCCTAATATCTGTCACTTTAATCATTCCAGTTGGTTATTTAGCTACTTTATTGAATCCGAAGACGATAAAGAAATTTTGGCCAGGGTTAGGTGATTTCTTGGAAAGGAACGAATGGGCTAGAAACGTTGTCTCAGGATTGCTGCCAACATATTTGTTCACTTTATTGAATTTTGCGATTCCTTTTCTATATGTATGGTTGTCTTCAAAGCAAGGATTTATCTCTCATGGTGAAGAGGAGCTATCTGCAGTCTCCAAGAACTTCTTCTATATATTTGTCAATCTATTCCTGGTCTTTACAACTGCGGGTACTGCTTCAAATTATTGGGGGTTCTTGAGTGACACCACCAAAATCGCATTTCAGTTGGCTCAGTCTTTGAATGATTTGTCATTGTTTTATGTGGACTTGATCATCCTTCAAGGACTAGGAATGTTTCCCTTCAAGCTTCTCTTATTTGGAAGTATACTAAGGTTTCCCTTTTTCAAAATTGGTTGTAAGACGCCAAGAGACTACAGAAACTTATACAGCCCACCGATATTCAATTTTGGACTTCATCTACCTCAACCAATTTTGATCCTGATCATAACTATTATATACAGTGTGTTATCGACAAAGATATTGGTGTCAGGTTTGATTTACTTCGTTATCGGGTATTATGTCTACAAATACCAATTGATGTATTCTGTTGTTCACCCACCACATTCCACAGGAAAAGTATGGCCTCTTGTGTTCAGAAGAATTGTTGTTGGCGTTTTACTGTTCCAGCTCACGATGGCAGGCACATTGGCAGCATTCCAAGAGGACGGTTATCTATTAGCTTCAATACTCGTGCCTCTGCCGCTTGGAACCATTCTATTCTTATGGAACTTCCAGAAAAACTATCTGCCTCTGTCTTTCTTTATTGCCTTAAGAGCTATAGAGACTGATAATTTCTCCGCAGATATGGAGGACTCAGTAGGTGATGGTATATATACCCCAGTTCAAAATGGGCACCATGCTTTGAAGAGCAAAACTCTGGATGAATATAGAGAACAAAATCAAACTTATGAATATCCGTTCCTAGTCCAGCCACTGGATGGCCCTTGGATATCCATAGAAGGTGATGAGATTGTATGTGCTAATAGCGAAGGAACTGTACGAAAAAGAGTCAGATTGCTGGAGTGGGAGTGAAAAATCCTTGAGAGACGGTGATGTTGTGTTTAGTTATTTATTGTGTTTTTCTCAACTTTTGATAATTTTTGTAGCATTCAAGTAATCGTTGGTCACTTGAGTATACATATACCTCATAACTCATCTATAAGAAGAGCTAGCATAATATGAGAAGGTATCTATATAAAGGTGCACCTTTTCCCAAACATTGAGTAGCTCAGTTTCCATGTATTTGGAACCCAGTAAGTAATCTCCTCTAGTGACTATTATTATTAAAAGTATCCTAGTCACGATAAATTTTAGGACAGAAACAAAGAAGAATATAGTGAATGACTCGGTAAGTGTACAACCAGTAATGATCCTCAAGGACTCTGCCAAATTCAAATCTGCAGCCGAGCTTATCACGTTCGTGATGGTAATGTTGTTGTATGGCCATATCAACATCAATATTGGAAACAATTTGGTGCCCCCCGATAACAGTATGGTGAGTGAAAGAATATGTCTTGTAGATGATAGAGCAGCAGCTCTCGAAGAATGTTGAGAGTCACTTGGAAACCATTTGAGCCAATGTATTATCAAGTACACGACAACGAGATAGGTTACCAGATCTTCGATGATGCATTTCAATGAAAAATACAGATATTGCAAGAGAACATTCTTCTCCAATATTATATGAATTACCAAGTATGGGTTTCTTAAGATCCCCGAATTGTAATTTTTCTCTTCATAAGCCCATGTCAAATAGATCTCAAACAGAACCATCAATAGTCTTATCCTGTTGATTTTCTTATTTTGCAACAGCCAGTTTTTGATCGATTGAGCGGGATTCTGGATAGTTGTATATGTGGATTCACAATTCTGGTACTTGCTGTTCAATAAATTGAATACCAAATGTCTATAGGCCTGTGGTTTCAGAAGCAGAACATCTATAAAAAGAATTACATTGTCAAACTCGACATATTTATCTGCAGTTCTTGAACATTTCGGACAGTCTGTGAGTTTGATTTGACCATTTTTGTAATCCGTGTAGAGTGACCCAATTGGCTCACTGCACTCGACACAAATCATGGCTCTTGCTGTTCATAAAATCGAGTTCAATGTTGTTTCTGGTAGAAATAATGGTTGGTCCAGTTGTTTTTGGTGCTCTGATTTTTGAAATTGATCTGATCTTTTCAAGCTTTCAACTTTGAAGAATAGTTAGTTCAACAGGTAAAATAAGAAAAAGTGGAGCTGATGTCCAGCAGGAAACCACCATGTCGCTTTTTTCAACAAGGTATGCATTGCTAAAGGATTTCGAAAATATTATCGTGCTAACAATTTTTCTCTGAAGGGAATTGCAGGAAAGGAAACAACTGTCCGTTTCCACATGTCTACGACAATAACAGCTCAAAAAACAATGTCACAAAGGTACAAACGCTGCAGTCACAAGTCGAGTCATTCTGCTCTAGCTCAAATTTGGACAGGAAGTCGCAGGAGGTTAGCGAAGATATGAAAGCGGCATCAGAAAATCTGTTTACCTCATCTTATGGCCTTGGTTTTCCTGGTAGCGTTAACCTCATAAGCGGAAGGGACTATTCGTTCGAGGAATCGAGATGGGACTACTATCAGGCAAACCAGACCAACTCTCTCCCACAGTATGAGACACAGATCTATGCAAGAAGAGCTGATATGGAGAAGTGCATCGCTTTTATCAAGAAAGATACTTTAAAAGCAGCTAGATACACGCAACTGGCTACCCAGTCGTCTTATCAAGGAAACAATACTCAAATGAAACCCTTCATAGATTTCCCTCTAAACTTAGCGCAAAACTCTCTACCCACAAGTAACCCCTTTGGCTCTTTGACTTCTGGAAATAATCCTTTTGCTTCGGGAACAGCTACTGCAGTACCGTCTGCTAATTCACCCTTTGGCTCTGCAGCGTTGATGTCACAGAATAATAACACAAATTCTGTCTTTGGAAACTCCTCCTTTGGGACTAATAAATTGGGTGCTTTTGACAGTCAAAAAGGTAATGCGATGATGTCTACAAGTGGAAACAGCAAAGCTTCATCAGGCTTTGGAAATTCAGTATTTGGCACCTCAGGTTTTGGTACTGCTGCTACTGATGGCAGTAAACCGCTTTCATCTTCTGGATCTGCGTTTGGAGTGACCCCATTAGCAAACAATTTGTCTTCTCAACCTACCTTTGGTACTTTTGGACTCCCTTCTAACACATTTGGAAGTCAAAAATCAACTAATACTAATATCAATGGTAACCTTGCTACCCATAATGCCTTCGGAACTACATCATTTTCGTCAGGTGCATCTTCTCTTACAAATGTGCAGACAGGACTGAACCCGTCACCTTTTGGATCAACCACAGCTTCTACTCAACCCGGATTTGGCCAATCTGGGTTTGGTCAATCTGGATTCGGTCAGTCTGGGCTCAGTCAATCTTCATTTGGTCAATCTTCATTTGGTCAATCTGCGTTCGGTCAATCTGCTTTTGGCCAATCTGCGTTTGGCCAAGCTAAATTATCTTCGCCATCATCAGGAGCGTTTGGAACTTCTAACTCTACTAGCACAAACAATACAAGCTCATTGGGAATATCTGATTCACGCCCTACACAAAATCCTTTTGGTAAACCTGACATTAGTTCAAGCAGCTCGGCATTTGGACAAGCAAATAGCAGCTTGAATCAGTCAAACTCTCCATTTGGTCAATTGAACTCTCCATTTGGATCAGCTACAAATGCAGCTCCTCAACCATACACCCCATTTGGTCAACAACAGCCCCAGAACGCTTTGGCTTTCGGACAACCCGATCAGCAAGGTACATTCGGTTCACAACCAGCTCCGTTTGAACCAAAGTTAAGGCAAAGTGCCATCGAGAAAGAGCGTACCGTAGAGACGGAACTGGGAGACTCAGTTAAAGAGCAGTTCAAAGCCACAAAGTTCACGCTAGGAATGGTTCCTGAAGCAGTACCGCCATATGTATACTGTTAACGGGACAAACAACGCTGACACTCATGACCTGAATAATTTTAAAACTGCAATAATCATATATATCACGATCATATACACGTATCAAAATATCTTATAGCACAGCCTCTCCTTGTTGACTTCTATAAACGTTATATACATCTAATATAACAGCCCGATGTTGCACAGACAGCACGTAAGATTCTCTGTAAGCATCAATCATTTCGTGAATTACATCCTCTTTGAGTTTTCGGCCGTCACAAATGCCTTTCAGTTCATTTTCCAAGTTCTTTCTAAGAAATGGTTTCGTTAGAGAATTCTTCAAGCTCAACTTATCAAAAGAGTCAACAAGTGCCATTCCCAAAGTGGTTGGTATCAGCAATTTTTTGTTTCCAGCTTTCGTTTCAGTTATATAATCTCTCTTTTTAATCTTGTCGATATGTTCAGCAATTGTAGCGTCGGTACCAATCCCGTTGGCATCCATTAAGGCAATTAACTCAGGCTCCGTCATGTGTGAAGGTGGTGCAGTTTTACCGGTTTTCAATTCTGTTGCACTAAGTTTCAGTTCTTCATTAAGCTCAAAAACAGGTATTTGAGTAGTAGACTTCCAAGTCTGATAGGTATAAACGTCAAGATAATTTGTTTCTTCAACGACCAGTCCGGAAGCTGAGAAAAATTCAGACCCCCATTGAAGTTCAACTGTTGACGTCGAACCCTTTGCATCTTTCGAGCAGGCTGCTAGGAAATGCCTCACAACGAATTCGTATACTTTCTTCTCATTCTGATTCAGGTTTCCTCCATTTGTGAAAATGACTGGATGGATAGGCGGGTGAGCTTTATCATCATGTCGACCTCTTCGTGGAGCCTGGAATTTACCAGCGCCTTCGTCTATCAAAGAACGAGCATACTGGCCCCATCTATCGCTCTGTGTTTGTTTGTCAATGAGCTCTTTCAAGTTCATCTTAGCTGGGAAAATATCAGTTTCTGTTCTCGGATAAGATATGAACCCATTCTGGTACAGCTTTTCGGCGCATGCCAATGAGTCTTTTGCACTCATCTTGAAATATATTGCGCAGCTTTTCTGTAACTCTACCGTGGTTAAAGGCAATGGCCTCCACTTCGATGTTGGAGCCTTTTTAATACTGACAACTTTAGCTTTATCCTGCCTCATACATTTTTCATAAAGAACCACGGCAGCCATTCTATCGAAAAACCTATGACGTCGCCAGCTGTATTTGGTGGTTCTGTCATCTTTTCTGACACTTATTTCAAGGTACCAAAAGGGTTCAGGTACAAAATTCTTGACTCTTTTGTATCTATCAACTACAAACCCAAGAGTCGGGAACTGACAAGACCCATAGGAAACTAGCTCCAATATGTTTTGTCTTCTATACTTGTCAAATACCTCACACAAAAACCTAGTAAAGGCGGCACCTGTTCGTAGGTCAAGTTCTTGCCTTGTAGATACTGCGCTAATGGCATTCTTGTCCAACTGTTGGGGATTCCTAGCTGCATTCAAAATATGCCTTGTTTCAAGATGGGAGAACTGCGCCCTAAGCGTATTGTCCAACGTTATATTCGGGTTCCCTTGACTAGCAATATCCACTATTTCCTTGCCTATGTATTCCCCCTCACGGTCACAATCTGTCCAAATCATCAACCTATCAGAGCCACTGCTCAGTTTCTTGATATTGTCTGCAATCTTCTTCTGATCAGCATTCAAAGTTTCCACTATTGGAGCGTCGAACAGCCTACCAGCATTGCACTTTCCCCATCCGTACGACTCTGGGAAGTTGATCTCCTTCAAATGTCCAGCAACACTGGTCATCACAACGTGACAGTTCCCAAACTCTGGGAAGTCAAAGGTAAACTTGTAGTTCTTGACATATTTGTACTGTGAATTCTCAGTCCGCACCTGCCCACCACCCAAAATCTGGGAAACAGCCTTTCCTATGGAGTTCTTCTCTGCAACACATAAGATACGCATAGCCAACTATCGTTCAAGGTTAGACACTCTCCAGCTCCTCTTGTTATCATAGGAAGCCCTTCGCGCGCCCTGTTTGAAGTCCACTGTTTACACTAAAGAGGAAACAGATCTGGTCAGAGCACTTTAACTTATTTCTAGTTGTCTACTTTTTTTTTTTTTATTTTTTTTTTTTTGAGAACAGAAAAATCAAAAAAGTTATAGAACGAAGCTTGTAAAGAGAAAGATCCAACCAGAGAGTTTAGCGACCGGCCAGGAGTATAAGGAACATGATTTCGTTCTGAATCTACGAATCATAGATCTACAACCATCCTGCTCCGAAGTCACTGTCGAAAAATACCCGCTTCAGAAATTACAACACCTAGTGACTGCAATGACGTCTCCAAACAACAGAAGAACTTATACCGAGCTCGTTGGCATCTCAAAGATACAGCTCGATGAAACATTGAGATCACTTGTATACGATGATGTACTGATAAACGGTATACTGAACTTTGCTAGAACCAAACTAGTATCTTTGATAATAGGCGATATAAATGCCACATTCAAGAAATCAGTTGATGCTAAGCCAGTGACCGAGGTTTCAGTAACCCAGACAGTGGAATGTCCCAAATGCGAAAGTGCTGAAGAGCTCATTGATAGAGTTTGGACGGAGTTCCATCACCCAGTCCTGAAGTACTACAAATCTATTCACGAAGAGCTCGAAAAACAAGAAGCAGCTGGTAATAGAAGAACTGTTGAAATAAGGAAGCTGAACACTGCTTTCAGAAAAACCATTAAACCGATGAGAGATTTCTACTTCAACATTTTGAAACAAATCTTGACTCAGCATCAGCTGTCATTTATTATTCCAGAGCCAATCTATAACCTCTTTGATTTAGAAGTTGACCCATCTGCTTTCGCTATCAAGAAATCCGATAACGTCCTCATTGTTAAGCTCATTTACGTGGTTCACCGCTGTATCTTATTCATGGGCGCTATATCTCGTTACAGAAGTATGCTATCAAGATATCTCCCAAAATCTGAACAGGAAAATGATGAAAAGGCCTTGAAATATTGTCGATATGCAGAGTTATTATTGCCTGCGTTCGGTGAGGCAAGAAATTATATCGCCATGATGTACTTGTCTCAGGGAAACACACTTCTGTCTGCCTACGAATTCTTGAGGTCCGGATTTTCAAGAATTCCTTCAAACTATGGGATTTCAAATTTCGAGTCTCTGTTAACGAAGCCAAAGCCAATAATCGATGACCTCAACAAATTACGGTTGGAAGAGACTCATACGGGTGAATCGCAGAAAAAGTATGTCTCTGTACTCTTCTTATCAATCTTAGGCTATTACTATGCTCCAGATCAGTGGAAGAGATCCTCCAATATTCTAATCAATGGCTCCGCTATTCAAGAACTTAAGCAAGATCTTTTCAAAAGCTTTGCACAAAGAAATAAGAATTCGGAATCTGTATTTCTCTTTGAGAAACAGCTAGTACTGCTCATTGGAACATTTGAGATTTTGAACCCTTCAAAGACAAAGGTATCTGAGATGCCGAAGTTAAATGGACTAATGAGTTTCATAGTGGATTTTTTTTCCACAATAGAGACCATATTTGTGGAGGAGTGGTCCGACGACCTACGAGGTTCGGGTTTTGAGTTTTTACCAACGATCAGAATAATGTTCTCCTGGCTAAGAGTTAATAAGTCTGCTTTGCAGTATATCCATAGAGATCCTCGCTTTGTGAAATGCACTGCTACACTGTTGAATACTATTTATGCGGGCTACTCTGACTGCTCTACTGGGAAAAAGGTGACCAGAACTCAATATTTCATGGAAGATGTTGGAATGAAAGAGTTCACTCCTATTGATAGAATGCTCTGGGATTTTGACGATTCAGGTATATTTCGCAGTGAGGATGCACCTTTGAGATTGATTGGCCGTTTTGCAGAGCATGATGACTATGAAGAGAACAAGCTAAGACTCAAAGCGGTTGGGTTTTTGGGTAAGAGATTAATGCTAGCTAACAGAGTTGGGGTAGTATTTGATGAAGAGAAAGGAGCCTTCGACACTTCTAAAGTCAAAGAAGCCAAAACCAACGCGCCTAAAGTGCAAAGCAAACTTTTGACAGTCAGGGAAAGCCTAGCGAAGAAGAAAGAAGCACAAAAATCTAATAGTCAACTGCCACAAACGAAGGAAAACACTAAAAAGAATAAATCTAGAAAGAGTGAGAACAGAGCTACTATAAAACCCACTTCAAAAGATACGAAAGTTCCACACAAGCTCAAAAAGGAAAGACCTCACTCAAATACTGCTAATAGAGTGATTACATTTCCCGATGCAAATGATCTACCGTCAACTACGCTATCATCCTCAGCACAACCTTCAGATATAGTTGAAATATCCCAAACCGCTTTCGCTGATCTCAAGGGCCAATCAACTCGTCATAAGCTCGAACACTCTACTGTTGAAGGGAATAATGAAAGGTTCGCTGATACCAAGTTATCTACTTCTGAGAAACAAAATACATCATACAATTCTAAACGTGAGGAATCGTACGCTTCAATGGTTGACTGTTTGGTTCAGGACAATATCAAGAACGGGGAGTCTATCGTTAACAGCAGCACTTTGAATGTAGCACCACCGGCTTCATCACAGTTCAACTTGCCATGGTTAGGAGTCACACCAGCTAGACTCCTTGTTACACAACATGGATTTCCAGCAAACAACTATCCATTTCAGAAGGCATACCAACAGCAACAACAGAGTTCATTTATGGTTCCTTCTTCTCCAGAGCCACCATTCCTGCACTTCCAGCAGCACCAGGCTCCACAATGCCAATTTCCGTCACAATATCTGCAATATCAACGACTACACAACATTTATCAGAATCAAGTTCCCGAGAATCCACCACTTCAACCTACTCAAAATTCCCAATCGTTTCATTACCAGCCTGTTGAGCAAGTCCAAGCTACACCTACACAAGGCTACAGAATGCAACAGGCCGGTTCGTTCAACGCAAACTAGCCCTTCTTCTAACCTATTTTCAGTGCTTGTGTACTTTTTAATTCAGAAATTATGTTTTGAATATTCTATAGAAAGCCAGTGTAACATAGAATTGATAGGTGTCTTGTGCGTATTCTCTACAGAGTAATTCGCGGCTTGACGAAAGTCCTGATTATCAAGTGCACGTTACCCTAATGGAAAACTCAAAGATTGTGATACATATGATCAAGTTACGTGTTACATTACATCGGATTATATATCTACATAAGAATATCGTATCTTGCTGTTCTTTTTTCCCATTCCATAGTTGCTTCCTTAGAATAAGGTGTATAGATAGCTATGATATATATCGAAGATATTTATTGCATCGGTACTGGCTGCGTCCCTTATCAAACTACTCTGGTTTGAGTTTTTACGGGTATTAAATAATTATGGTTCAACAAGCAGCTTTCACAACTAAATCGAGCTATATTGAAAGTGGAGGAAGCTATGTCTATAAGAGCTATATGTATCAGTATAAAATACAGGTGTGCTTGAATGTGCAGTGGGAGCAGAAGTATGAGAATATGCTAAGCGGAGGAGATACAAGCTCACGTATATGCTCATTTTTTCTTCTTCACACCTATTACTTTGCGTTGCATTGTATGATGCTTAATCTCCTCCAACTTTTGTCTTTGAAGCTGAGGGTATGTCATAAAATCTGGCTTTTTCATGTTGTATCCATCACATATTAGCCCAAGTCGCTCACATGGTAAGCATGATGGTTTTTCCTCTGTGCATTTTTTTTTACGAACTCTACACGTCCAGCAGCCAGCTTTTGATCTAGGCGATATCATTTTGCGCTTCTTGCTGAGCTCAGATGTTTCTTTTGAGATGCAATGCCTTGCCTGCCGCCTAATAGTTGTGGCTCTACTGATCTGCTGGTATGAGTTGTCATTTTTGTCATTGGTTTTCGAAGGCTGCAATCCTTTGGATTTTGGTGATGATTGGGCAGTACTGAAATATTTAACCGGTTTCCTGTTTCTTAGACTGGATCTAATGGAGGACTCTCTTGACTCTATGTTTTTCGTGACATGATATGGCTGTTTCTCAGATCTGAATTTATCTGTGTCATGTCCAGTTTGTTCGCCTTCCAATGGTTTTGATGAAATTGCCTTTTTAAGATGGCCTGCTTTCAGTGCCTTTGGTGGAGTACCTGGTTTCGGTGTTGTCTGGGTACTTATCATCATATGGTGCTCTTCTTGCTCCTCAAAGACATGGAAAAAGGAGATTTCATTTTGCGATGCTAGTTCAGGGAACTTTGTTTCAAATTTTATCATGGGAGAGCTTGTAAGGAAGTTCTTATCTTCCAACACTGTGCTGAAGTCTGTTTCCTGATCAAAATGCAAGACCGTAGTGTCCTCCATGAAATTAAACCCATCACTGCTGATAGGCTTCCTGAGCAGGTTTTTGCCAAAGCTGGTGCTGAACAAGTTACCGGTATCGTCATCCTTGTCGTTCGGCAACACGGCGCTCATCGTGATGTACTCTCCTTCTGGAGGTGTCTCTGCAGTTGGTGAGCCTACAGGTGTGTTGGAGGGCGCGCGGTGGTGAAGAATGCTCTGCGCTTGCAGCTGTCTGATGGCGGATCCCAGCTCCTCGGCAGACCTTTCACCTAGCTGTTGCTTCATACTATCTCTCTGGTACACCCAATTTAGATCAATTCGATTCAATTACTCTCTACTCTGCTCTGTTCGCTCGCGCAAGCAGCCGCCCAGTCGATTGTTGTGTTGTCCTTGTAGCTGGCGGCTAACCGCTGAATTTTGATGCTAGTAACATATGACTGTCATTTTGTACCGTGTGTGGTGTCACGTGACCGGAGATTGTTTTGTACGTTGACATGAGTCAAGTTGAACAGAGCTAGGGTGAGGAAGCCAAAGAGGGAGCTGGAGCTCCGAAAGCGCTTGAGGAATAAGCATTAGATTTCGAACAGAATAGCAATGGTGCTTGATGCTGTGTCATTGGATCTCGATGTGGAAACGCACAGAGACTTGTTTGCTCTGCCAACGTACAAGTCTCTGGGCTTGAAAGTGAAAGGCAAGGAGGACGAGCCAGTGATCTACCTCTGTGGAAACTCCTTAGGACTGATGCCGCTACAGACCCGAGAATATCTCAACAAGGAACTGGATGCTTGGGGTGCGCGTGGTGTTGAGTCGCATTTCCGACATCCATATGGAACCTCTTGGGTCGATATCGATCTACCTTTAATTCCATCCATTGCATCGGTCGTTGGCTCAAAAGAGACTGAAGTTGCGATTATGGGATCTCTAACGGCTAACTTGAATGCACTACTAGTTGCATTTTATAAACCAAAGGGGAAAAGAGTGAAAATTTTGTTTGAAAGAAACTCGTTTCCTTCAGATCATTATGCATTCTATAATATAGTCAGATTGAATGGGTTAAACCCAGAGGATGTATTGATTGAACTTGAGCCAAGAAAGCGAGAGTACACATTACGTACAGAGGACATAATTTCTACAATTGAGGAAAACAAGGATGAACTGGCATTGGTTATATTTTCTGGGATTCAGTACTATACTGGCCAGTTTTTCGAAATCTCCAAGATTACAAACGCCACGAAAAGCCTGAGCAAGGACATTGTTGTTGGATGGGACTTGGCACATGCAGTTGGGAATGTTCCACTTGAGCTGCATAATTGGAATGTTGATTTTGCCACTTGGTGCTCCTATAAATATCTAAATAGTGGCCCTGGTGGAATATCTGGTATCTTCATTCATGAAAACATTTTCAAAGAGAACCCTAGTATACCTAGATTATCCGGTTGGTGGGGAAATAATGATTCGAAGCGATTCCAGATGTTAGATCAGTTTGAACCCATTGAAGGGGCTCTAGGGTTTCGAATGTCTAATCCTAGCGTACTTGATGTTGTTAGCCTTAAGAGTTCGTTGGATATCTTCGTAAAAGCTGGTGGTGTGAAGAAACTGAGAGAAAAGAGTGTTAGACTAACAGGTTTCCTTGAGAGTTTGCTTCTCAAATCAGACTTTTACATAACTCCCGAAGAAAGTGTTGATTATGATGATCAATCGCCAAAATTCACAATCATAACTCCCACGGACAAGGATCAAAGAGGTTCACAATTATCATTGCTTTTCTTCCCGAGATCTTCTTACGAATCAACAGACACTACAATGCTCAAGATTGCAACGTATTTGAATCAAAATGGTGTCATATGCGATGAAAGGAAGCCAGATGTCATACGACTTGCGCCAATTGCTCTGTATAATACTTTCGAGGAGGTAAACAACTCAGTCCGTATCTTTACACAAGCATTCGAATACATTATTACGCGAGGCAATTGAATAAACGGAATTGACTAAACTATACTTATGAAACATATGACTAAACTCGACTGATGGTTAAAAGGTGTGACGTATTAGCACAGTGAAAATGTTGAATAGGCAACCAAAGATAGATAGAGGAATAACTTATTGAGAGAGAAGAACAACAGGAACAAAACTAGACAAAACATCAGGAAAATAAACAGCGCACATGCATCTATAATGAGTATTTTTTTTTTGTTTGCATGGGAAAAATGTTCACTTTTTTCTTTTTGTTTTTTTTAGAAAAAAGCTCGTAAAAACAAGTCTCAGCAATTTATGACTTTTAGTATCCACAGTATGACCTGACGTGTAATATATCAGCGCATTACTGTAGTGGATCAAAGAACTTGCGGATGTTTGGTGCGTTCTCAAACACCCTCATTCCAAAAGTTGAGGATTTTGCGAAATTACCCACGATCCTATGATTGATAAAATTCAACTCTTTGCGTCTTATTATTGGGTAGAGTAACATAAAAGTGATTAGTGCATAGCAAAGTCCTGCGAGTAGATCAATTTTGAAATGATGGTCAAGATAAATTGTCCCCCACCATTGCATAAGGACAAAGGAAAATGCCAAAACTCTTAGCAATACGCTGCGGCTGAAGTAAAAAACGAACAAGAAAACTTGAACAGCCATGGCTGAATGCAATGAAGGGAATGCTCCAAACACTATTGGAGACTTATGAAATCCGTTTGAGTTCAAGTGAGTCCCTAATGCAAGGTCAACTCTTGTCAAGCCTGCAGCATACCCAGGCATGTCATAATCAGCTGGGGCATTTGGTCCGTAGAGATGTATAAACCAAGGGGGAGCGTTTGGGAATAAAAGATGAGTACTGACGCCTGCAATGTTTTGTAGACCCAATGCGCACGAGAACATCTTAACCACTCCTTGAGGATGGAAGACGTACAACCAAACAGCGGTTAATATTGGGAATGTGATGTGGCCCAATACGTAGAAAAACCAAGCCGTCAAGTCCTTCATAGTGGCTAATGGCTCTCTCAAATAGTAGGCAAGATTCAAGAGAGGCCATATAGAGAAGAATACCATTGGCGTCAAGTACAGTGTATATGTTCTTGAGATTTTCGAGAAATCTATCACGTTGTCCAGATGTGCCTCTTCAATGCTGTAGTCTTCTTCTTCTTCTTCATCATCATCATCCTCAGAATTCGCCGAGATTATTGAAGAGCCAGAAGAAGGTGATTGTAATTCAAAAGCTTCAGTTTTGCATCTCATCATGTTGGTGTATATGTTTTTGTTGTATTTGTTTGCAAACAGTTTGACAATCTTATACCACACGAGCGAAAATACAAGAGTGCAAACGCACCACAGTATAATGTTCGCAGCGGTTATTTCGAATATTGCAATGTCCAAATTGTAGATCAACGAGACGTATATCTTGGGTCTGATCTCGTTAGGTATTCGGCCAGCATTCTTGAATATGCAAAGCCAGATGAAAACGGGCGAGAAGTTCAGTGCAAAGTTGAACGCTACCTGGAAGATGTTCCTCTCGTTCAATCCAGCTCTAATGAAACTGACTATGAACTTGCCCACTAACTTCAGCGCATAATTGAGCGAAGCGGCAAACTTCATCGTTTTCGGTGCTGTTTGGTTCTGTTTGGTGCTGTTGTTCGTAGCGGCAATAGTGCACGAATGGTCTAACCGAACAGTGGAGACGGCCAAAGAGGAGAGCTGAGCTCGAGTAAAAGCTGGCGGATCAGGAGGATGGATAAGGAATGAGTGTGTTGATGATAGCACTAGTACCAGACCTCGCAAGCAGTTGACGCAGTCTTGGGCTATACCTTTTTTGCCCACTCGTTATTTGCGCTCCTTGAGTACTGTTTTCCTCTAGAGAAAGAGGAAAGAGTTGGAACAACATCGATAACTCTTTTTCCCATAAGAGAGCAAAGCCATGTTATGTGTCTGTAACCGGACTATCGTGTGTGTCTGAACCTGTCTGTCTGTTCTGCGCCTTGCCAATTACCTCAAACAGGAACCTGTCTCAAGGCAGGAAAAAGACCGAGGCTGAAAACATGGGATTGTGGTACCTTCCGATCCCGAAGCCCGTCTCCCTGTACAGAAATCGGGGACATGCGGGGCTTTAACTACTACTATCGCTACGATCACTACTGCGCCAGGTGCTCATTTGAACAGGGTTCTAGCCGAAACTGGATGTAAAAAAAAAAAAATGAAATCCGAACAAACAAGGAATATGTTTTTTTGTTTACCACCGCGTGCCCCTCCCCCCTCCGGTCCCTGCCTGTCCTGTCTCCCCCGTTGTATACGTCTCTATATTTTTCAGTGCAGGAACTTTTCGGTCCAGGAACCGAGCTAAGGAGGATCGATTTTTAAGACGGAGGGCATGGTTGCCTAGTATATATAGATCATACAGTGGGTTTTAGTTCGTTATGATCAACAGTGAAAGCTAAAACGGGTTATATGTAACTAGTGGAAAGATCGTTCTTTCCACACTCTCGTTGTATTCCATCCTGGTTTCCCGTTTTTACTCCTTTTGTTGAAGCTTTTCCTCTTCTTGTTCTGTGCCCCTCTCTCTTTCTCTTGTCTCTGTGTGTGTGTTTGTGTGTGTGCGTGTCTCTCTCTCTTTTTCTCTCTCGGTAGATAATTAATTGCATTAGACGCAGATGTAATTAAAAAGCATGGAGGCGAACAACACAACACAGGGGAGGGAGGAAACCATGGGACTTGTTTGTACAGGACAAGGCCCAGGCAACAACACAGGGCAGCACAAGACAAGAGTCGGCCTCTTTGTATGCCATTCTAAGTTTGGAAGGTCAGGTGCTTATCTGCTCTCAGACACACTGGCCTGAGAATCGCCACGAGACAAATTATACCCGAGGCTCTATGCGCGGGAGACAGGGTATATACTAGTTTACTTGTGTAGCGCGAAAACCATGAAATGGCAACCGTAGAGAGCGCTAGTCGACAACTACGACGACGACAGACAGACAAACAGACAGACAGACAGACAGACAGACAAACAGCAATGAGAATAGAATACTTTGGGCCGGCAAAGGAGTATACTGAGAGAGCTGGAGAGACCTTCCCTGCGTCGTCCGTACTGGATCTTCTGGACCAGCTTGAAAAGCGTTATACGGCCGAGTTTAGAGGTTACATTGTCGAGTCGTGTGGTGTTACGCTAAATCTTGAGTATCTGGATATCAAACAAATCTCTATACAGAATGATAATACGAATGATGTCATCTTGAAGGACAACGATGAAATTGCAATCATACCGCCAGTAAGCAGCGGTTGATCATGAAGATCACCAATTAAACTGCTGCTGCTGCTGCTGCTGTTGATTGATAGGTTGATGTGCCTGTGGTGGTGGTGGTGGTGGTGGTTGCTGCTGCTGTTGCTGAGCTCTTTTCGATTGTTCCTGCCTTATCAACAAGCTTCGTCTGTGCAATAGTTGTACCCCCTCTGGGAATAAGGATTGCAAGCTGATGTACATTTCGTTGAGCTCCATCGAATCTGGAGGTGGGGTCAATATGTTTGGAAATATAGGTTTCGCTGAAACTCCGCCATTGTTAAATTTCTCACTCAGTTCTCCAATACAGGTCAGGTTCGAATGAAGCCTCTTTAAGTGATGCTGTAATAGCTCCGTAAGCTTACCAATCAAGGCGCTATTGCTATTGCCTGCGTTGGAGTTTATAGTCACTTGTTGCTGCAACATAATAGACTTCTGTATTAGAATCGTGTTGATGTTGAGCAACAAAGTAACCTTCTGTTTATCTAATGCTATGTCCATGATATGTAAGCCTTCGCGCGCCTCGTTCAGCCCTAGACCGCCCTGGCACTTGTACTTGTACTTGTACTTGTACCTGTACTTGCACCTGTACTTGCGATGTTTTGGTTGTTTGGGCTGTTGCTTACGTTGAGAAATCGAGCCCGCAAGAAAGCTTACCCGGAAAACTCCAAAATGGATCACGAGTACGGTCTAGGATCGTATCCCCAGGTTCATAATCAGGTCTAGGATCAATTCTTCGGCTCAAAAAGTCGTCTAGCTCTCTTTTTGATAGAGACTCATATAGTATCCGCTCGCTGAGTCACATCTTCTCTCCTAGGTTCTGCTACAGTTGGTCATCAGCGTTGTTTAGTTGAGCGCTTCTTTTAGCTGATGTCTTAGAAGATCCGTGTACCGCCCACAGACTATTCTCCGTAGGTCACTACTGTTGGAATCTATAACGGTGCTGCTGCTGCTGCTGCTGCTGCTGCAAAGAGTTTCTGTAGAACCTTTTAGGATAATAGAATGCTAGAAAAAAAAAAAAAAGTTGGAACATTGAAAAGTTGATTGTGTGACAGGTAGATAGATAGATAGATCAATCGAAACTAATACTGGTGTACCTGTTTTATAAGATCAAAGATGTCGAGTGCTGAGGAGCAGAAGCTGCTGGGTAACGAGGCATTAAAGCGTCATCTCTATCAAGAGGCTATAGATCACTATTCAAAAGCCATCGAATTGAACCCTAGTAATGCCATTTACTACTCCAACAGGGCCCAAGCTGAGATCAAACTAGACCAATATGGTGCAGCAGTGCAAGACTCGACGAAGTCTATAGAACTTGATGCCGACTATATCAAAGCATATTACAGAAGAGCTACAGCAAATCTCAATTTACTCAAGTACAAAGAAGCCCAAAGCGATTTGAAATATATTTTGAGTAGAAAGCCTAACGATGTCAACTCGAAAAATATGAATAGCGACATTGTAAAAATACTCAAGAGAATGGCATTCCACAAAGCGATCGAACAGGATTCAGATGAGTTTAACGACCCGGATTATTGGTTCAAGGTTGACCTAAACAGCGTGCCACTCAATCTGAAAGACTATGAAGGCCCACAGTTGGAAATCGAGCAGGTTGATATCAAAAATCAAGAGATCAAGATCACAGGATTAGATCAGGACTTTTTGAAGCAGCTCATACAATTTTTCAAAAAAGGCGGCATTTTACCTAGAAGGTTTCTGCAGGCGATATTAATTAAAATCAATAAGGTATTAGAGGATTCGCCTGTATTCAATGAGATTTCAATGGATAAGAACTCTGAATACTTTATAAACGTTGACAAGTTCACCGTTGTTGGTGATGTTCACGGTCAGTTTTTTGACGTTGTTAATTTATTTGAGATAAATGGATTTGTTTCTGATTCACATGGTTATTTATTCAATGGAGATTTTGTGGATCGAGGTTCATGGTCGTGTGAGGTTATAATATTGCTGTACGTGTTGAAACTGATGTACCCAAACAAAATCTACTTAAACAGAGGGAATCATGAGACAAACGACATGAACAAGATGTATGGGTTTGAAGACGAGTGTAAGCACAAATATGGAGAAAAATTTTTCAGACTATTTAGTGCAACGTTTATGAAATTGCCTTTAATCACACTACTGAACAATGAATATCTTATAATGCACGGTGGATTGTTTTCTAAACCAGATATAACAATTCAAGACTTGAAAAATAGCTTGCAAAAAAGATTGAATCCTAAAGATGGCTTAGAGATGGATTGTCTCTGGTCGGATCCTCAGCATGAGGAAGGCTATGGGCCAAGCAAAAGAGGAATCTCTATTCAGTTTGGACCAGACATCACCAAGAAATTCTTAGAGCTAAACAACTTGAAAGGGATCATAAGAAGTCATGAAGTTAGAATGAACGGCTATGAACTTGAGCACAATGGCAACTTAATTACTATCTTCTCTGCGCCAAACTATTGCGACAGCACCGGAAACTTAGGTGCCGTTATCAACTTTGAGTACACAGATACCTCCGTACTGAGCTTTAAGCAGTTTGAGGCAGTGGAACATCCTCCTATAAAGCCAATGGCGTACAGTATGAAGTCATTTATGTAAATAATGTATTCTACAATGCTAAATTAGTTTCATCTTTATGTCTGTAAAAGCACTCGAAAACCAAGAACACACCACCAGCCTCACATATCTTTAAAACATGTCTCTCACCACTCCGGTATCTTGGCGTTTAATAAACCCACAGTAATAAGCACATTCAGACCTGTGACCTTGCTGTTCACTGTTGTGCCGCTTTCTCAGTTTTTTTTTTTTTTTTTTAACTGCGTCTTATATTATAACGGCTGCAATTATAGCCTTTCACGATCACTGCCCGCCCGCTTGTAACAAAAACTTAAATTAGCTCAAATACCCCGACATATCACTATTATGAGAATAAAGAAAATAAGCAATAAAATATAATATGACCTGTTTTTGTTGAGTGGTGGGGGGAGCTGTTGTGCTGATCGCATTTACTCCCCTCCATAAGCATCGTGAACTCTGGAACCAATCAGAGATAAGCTTTGTCCATTCTAACCTAACTTCATACCTCCAGGAAGTACTTATTTAACGATGAAATAGCTTCCATCAAATCGAGAGCCCCGTTAACTATTGATATTCTCCACAGGTATCCATGACCCCTGTGATAGTCTTCATTCCATTTTGACTATGCTATTTAAGTAAGGTGCATTCTCTTGCTAGAGGAACAATTCGCATAGTCTTCATCCCACATTGAAATCAACAAAATGTCAGTGTTCCCAGATTATGACGAGATCAATCCTCCTTATTTAGAGAAGGCGTTCGATAAGGATATTCCCGCTGACCGTATCTACGGTGAACTCAAGCCCGACCCTTACAATATCAAGCATCATGATGTGAATGCTCTGTCCTCAGCCTGGCTCTCAGAGTTCAATGATGCTCTACAGAAAAGTAAAAGCGCTAAAAGCAAGCAATTGGACAAATTTTTATTGAACCACACTATTTGGAAAGATCATCTTTCTTTATCAAAGGATTTGAGAGAATACATTGGTCCAGCAAAGATCAAATCTCAACTAGCCAAGTCCGACTTCAACAAAACCATTGGTGAGTTCGAGGTGGATAAAGCTGCTGACCATAGATATCCAACCGGTATCTCTTTGCAGACAATACACCCTGGATCAGATGATAACACTGTTGCCCCAATTGAATGGATACATGTTTATGTGAAGTATCATTCAAAAGTTGGAAGTGGTAGGGGATTGATTCGCTTAGTTGCTGTTGATTCAGAAGATGCTCCAGTTGGATTGAAAGCACTCACTATTTACACAGTACTAGATGAATTTGAAGGAATACCAGAACGTGCTGGTAAGAATCGACCACAGGGTGCAAATCATGGGGAGAACATTCACCGAAAGACTTGGTTAGAACTAAGAGAGGAAGAAACTCAGTATAAAGAGGGTCATCAGCCTCTTGCCGTTATCGTCGGAGGTGGCCAAGGTGGATTGACAATTGCTGCTCGCTTGAAGACATTTGGTTATAATGTCCTTATTGTTGAATCAAATCAACGAATCGGTGATAATTGGAGAAAACGTTACAAGTTTTTATCACTTCATGATCCGTTTTATTATCATAAACTGCCTTACATTCACTCTGATACTTCACCTATGTATAGCTCTAAAGATCAATTTGCAAATTTTCTTGAGTGCTATGCTTCTATTTTAGAATTGAATATCTGGACAAATACTACTGTGAAAGATGCCTCCTTTGACGAGGATACTAAAACATGGGAAGTTTCTGTTTCCAACAATTCTACAAATGAAATGAAAAAACTTCATCCTCATCATTTGATCTTTTGTACTGGTCACTCTGGGGAACCAAATGTGCCAAAGTTTCCAAATCAGGAAGCTTTCAAAGGTGAACTTGTTCACTCATCAGCTCATACCTCAGGTGCTAATTACAAGGGCAAGAATGCTTTAGTAATTGGTGCTTGTAATTCAGCACATGATATTTGTCAAGATTTCTATGAGCAGGGTGCCAAGAGTGTCACAATGTTGCAAAGATCTTCTACATGTGTTATCTCATCAGAAGACGGCGTTCGTATAAACGTACGTGGGGTTTTTGATAAAGATGGTCCTGATGTTGACACTGCTGACATGCTATTGCATGGAAATCCTATCTACTTGACTAATCTAATCATGCAACAGCAATACAGAGAATCTTCTAAATTGGATAAACCTATCCTTGATGGCTTAGCAAAAGTTGGATTCAAGACAAATGCAGGCTTTGGTGGTACTGGGTTGTTCGGATGTTACTATCGTCGTGGTTCTGGCTACTACATTGATGTCGGTTGCTCTAAGTTGATTGCTGATGGTAAAGTGAAGGTCAAAAATGGAGCGATCAAAAAGTTCATCGAGCATGGGGTTGAGTTAGAGGATGGTTCTAAAATTGATGACATCGATATCGTTGTTTTAGCCACTGGATACTCTAATATGAGAGACACCGCGAGAAAAGTGTTTGGCAATAAAGTTGCTGACAAGCTAAAACCAGTCTGGGGTCTTGATGAAGAGGGTGAATTCAAGACCATTTGGAGACACTCTGGGCACCAGAATTTTTGGTTCCATGGAGGCAACTTGGCTATGGCTAGATATTACTCTAAAAGGCTAGCCTTACAAATAATCGCTGCCGAAGAAGGTATTGACTACTGATGGTATTGTTTATTGATTATGTTTCTCCATTTTATATACTTGATTTATCATTTCCAAAGTAATCACTTGATTACACGTTTTATTAAAGTATTATTTATCCTTCATGTGTAAGTTACTTATTAATTTGTACTTTTTCGGCAAGTACATTGTTGTGTTGCATACCAGAAGAGATATAAATATTGTACATTATTGGGGTAACAAAACATAAGAAACGAAAAGAGAAAAAAAAAAAAAACAAAGAACGATATTTGAGAATGTCTCTTGGTCCTTAATCCATATCCCCAAACACCCCATTATCGTCGTCATCATCATCATTATCATTACTGCGGTCATCGACACTATTATCGTTTTCCTCATCATCCTCAACTGCCGTTTCATTTGAAAGTCCAGATTTCGATTTTGGAACATCTAAAAACCCACCAGTCGTTGGCTTGAGCATAGTTTTAGATGGCGAGGAGTATGAGTTGGAAGAAGGGGGATATTGAGACATTGAATGGGTTCTTGATTTGATTTTCGTAGTCACGTGATTTTGTTGATGACCAGTAAAAGGTGATGGTGATCTGGAGGAAGAATTATAACTCTTCTGATGCTTTTCTTTATTTTTTGTTTCATTACCGGCATTATGCGAACCCTTAGCGTCTGAAATATTCTCTTTTTCTTCATCTATCGGAGTAATTCCATTCTTTTGCAGTTGCTGTGCTTGCTGCGTGACTTCATTCATTGATACAAGTATACTGGCAGCCTCTAATAACTGCACTTGTTGATGTTTGGAAATCAATAGCTTTTTCGTAACGTTCCACTCTGGTGTATGTTCCCATAAATGTTTAGCCAACGATGATATATGCTTATATCCTTTCCCACAGGCTTCACATTTCAGCTCTTCTTTTAATCTTCCAGATTCACCTTCACTTATTCTTCTAACAACAAAGTCTCTTGAGAGCACAGGCACGGATGACGAAAGGTTGTTGTTAGTGTTTCCCGTCGGGTAGTTTGGTGCTTGAACATAATGAGAAGGAAATGCATGGTTTACTGAGCTGTGGCTGTGCTGGTTCGTGGGTTGTAAATGTGCAGCATGCTGTGGAATATGAACATTAGAGCTATGAGGTGGTGAGAAAGGTGTATTAATGCTTTGTATTGATGAGTTATGTGAATGGCTGTGGTTGGTGTGTCTATCAGGAATAGTATATGGGGCTGCAGAAACAGATGCCCTTCTCGAAAGATGGTTATTTGGATTGTGAGAATAAGACAAGGTCATCTTAATGCAGCACCACACGTTTGATCTGAGTATTCAAGGCCTGGTTGGTGGTCGCTAGCAGCGCAATGTGTGCCGATGTTGTTCGTTCTGTTAGCTTAATACTTCTTCTCTAATATGGCTAGTGTTACTATGTGAATGAGCTGGGTCAAGTATTTAAGTGTGACTCCTTGAAGAGCAAACTGCTTAAGAACAACTTCGAATAGGGTCACCAGTACACCTCAGCTATTAAAACCTTTCAGCGTGTATCTTTTTGTTAAATTTTTTGTAATTTTTTTTTTTTTTTTTTACTTCTGAACTTATTTTTTTTTTTTTTTCTAATCGGAATAATTTTTTTAACAATAAAAAAACTTAAAATTTCGAGATGTCACGTGAGACATTTCGTTTTTGGTGATATATTCTTGCAATTGAAAAACAGTGAATACTACATTTTTAGTTGTGGAGAGTTACGTGAGCTGGTTTATCTTTGATTAGACCTAGTTACATGCAGATATTTCAGTACTTAAAGATAGAAAGCGTTGTCATCGTCGCTTTCGCCATAGTCCTCAGAGTCGCTTAGAAGGTCGTCGAAAGCGTATAGACTGTTTGAGCTTGATCGTAGATTAGACAGAGTGGGTCCTGCCCCATCTCTGTTGTTATTAGGTGTCTTTAAATAGCTCAAATTCGACTTCTGATTGAAAATTTTGTCCAAATCAACCAGATCTTTCCTGATATTGTACTTCGAGACTGAAGTTGTAGCCCCTTCCAAGTTTATTACATATACCTTCTTGTTGTATACTTTCAGCACTTGCATGGACAGTTTCGAGATAGGGTTCATGGTTACACCCGACTCGTGGATCTTGTTGATGGTTTCTTTAGCCAGCTCGTAGTGCTTCAGATTTGTGGGCTCAACTGGCTTTAGGTCATCAGGGTCGTCAGAGATGGGTTCAAAAATTATATAATAGCCATCGGTACGGAAATGAAGTTTGTGCTCATTACGCTCGTTATCCTCCATGTAGCCAGTGTCCACAACTTTTGCAAGGCAATCTCCCTGCAGCGGTTTCAGCTTGTTGTATGCTTCAACAGATGATAACCATCTTTTGTATAGATAATCGTTGAATCCGCCTTTCAAAACACCTAAAAAATTGAACTCGTTGAATTTGTGAAACTTCTGAGTGATGAGTCTTGAGTCTTTCGAATAATATTTATGATATCCATCCTCCACATTGAGATACTGTGGATCATAGACTGAAAGTAGCACGTTTGATGGTCCGGAGTAATTCAAAGACTGGAAATAGGATTTACTTTGAAAGAACTTGTTGAGGTTCACACATAACGTTTGGCATGACCACATAAATCCTATGGCTATGAAGCTCAATGTGCTTTTCTCAAGATTGACTTTTTGCTTTGTGAAATTCAAACTATCGTCCATCAAGCTTGTTCTGTAGACATAGGGGCTTGGTTTGAATTTTTTACTTAGGGGCTCCGCTTGGCTCAGATGCTTAGATGCAATTGGAAATTTCGAGTTCTTGAACAGTTCCCATTCATTAACAACCCGCTTATTGATGGAACTCATTTTCTCAAAGCTTTTTTTGTATGTTTCAGGTGTAGTGTTGAAAAAAGATGCGATAGTTTTTCTGATCGTTAACCCATCTGTATTTTCTTCATAGTTGAAAATGCTATAATGGAAAACTTTCACTTTCGAGATAAGCTTTTGAGCCTCTTGAATCTCTCCGTTACCAATATCATCAATCTGGAAAACTCCACACCAATAGTAATCCGTTATGATAAACTTATTTGTCCTAGAGTTCAAGCAAATCGAGACACATTTAGAAAAGTATTTCAAGAAATTCTTTATCTTCGTAGAGTCAGCGCCTATTATTCTGTTTTTGGTATTCTTAAAATTAGATTTCTTAGTGTTGAAATATAGTTCGTAGCCTTCTCCAATTCCAAGACTTAGATTCACAACTTCAACATGACACCACAACTGCTTGATAAGACTAGTCCGGGTATCGGATAGTCCAAAGCAAAACCCAGCAGTTGCAACTGATCCAATCGGTTTCAGGGAAAGATTGGAACCAAATGTCAAGGATGGAATAGCTTTGGGATCAGATTGCTGGTCTTCGCCTAAAAATTTCCTCAGCGAGGTGCTTGGGTTGAAGGTTGGTGATAGTAGATATATGTGTCTAATGACTTCAAATATCGTATGATTAAACGTATCGTGAAACTCGTTAATGTTTGCTGAGAAGTAACTGTCATACTTCACCGGTGATTGATACATTATCAGATCAGCTAGGTCGGGAAAGACCATAGAACGCAAATTGCATATGGCTCTTTCGAAAGCCTTCACATATCGATTAGTGAACTTTTCATTATCATATTCCAAGCTTTGTTCCACGTCGGGCATAAAGAGTGGATAGCATTCGTAGATAAGTTTGGGATTTCCGGGCAGATAATGGTGATCTGTCACTTTCTCTAACCTTTCCTTCTGTACTTTATAACCTAGATAATTACTAATTTGGACATCTCTCTGAAGTAAAGTATCCTTGACCAGATAAACACGGGTGTGCATAGTATCACAGGTATCATCAAAAAGCTCAAATGGGTTGGTATCCTGGTGCGTTATGTAGGGAAGATCAGTATTGAGGAACCAATCGATGTAGTCCTTAGGATGCCACTTCTTCACGTTCTTCTTGAAGAAGTCTCTTTGTTTGAGAAAAATCCCGCTCCATGGATCATACCGACAGAAAACCGCATCTTCGGTCTCACCATCTTCTTCCATAGAAATGCAGACAATACTGGAGTCCTTCATCCCTAGTCAGCTGCTGATCTCATCCATAGAATGCCTATTATCCTAGAGCATCTACTATAGAAATAAATTTCATTAAAGTAATTCCCGAAATAGAAATACGAGGATTGTATTATGTAAGTGGTTCCCGGATATCCTGCCTTGGGAAATTCATGCGATTTTTCAACCTTTTCTGAGCAGGCATAATGTTGAAGGTCACCGTGCTGAGGGTTCTAAGATGGAATTAGATTCACTGTAGTCTTTAGTTATGGAGTATTTCCTGCTTTACTACAGTTAGAACTGCTCCTCAAACTGATGCGCTTCCAATTTTTCATCCCTCTTCAGTTGTCACTTTCAGAGACAGAAGAGCCACAGATTAATAGAAATCAGTATCGCTATTTAATTTACAATAAATAGAGAGCTTCCTCAAAGCTCGCTTGATGTTTATTTATTATGCAAAATTAAGTGGAAATTACAAATCGATGACAGAACATCTGGATAAAAAAGTGAAGAGAACACCAAGATCAGAACCTTGGATCATCAATTTCTTTGAATGTGTCACTCCAAACTTACATGCACCCGGGCAGTGGAGAAATCCTAGAGATCAATCAAGAGAGTATTACAAGCCAGAATTTTGGGTGAAAGTTGCTAAGTTAGCAGAAAAGGGAAAGATACATGGTATTTTCTTTGGTGATTCCTTGGCTATCTATGGTGGGTATAGAGGTCCTTACAATTACACAGAAGCTGCAAAATCTGGTAACAACTTCCCAAAGAATGATCCTACAGCGTATGTTTCCGCAATGTCCTTACATACCAAAAACGTTTCGTTTGGGATTACATGCTCGACCTTGAGTGAGCATCCTTATCATTTTGCTCGTCGTTATGCAACTTTGGACCATATCTCAAATGGGAGAGTCGGCTGGAATGTTGTTACCTCTTTCTTACCATCTGCGGGAAGACAATTGACTGATGACAATATTTTACCAGAAAAAGCATTGCGTTATGAGAAAACCGATGAATACTTACAAGTCTTTTATGAGCTATTGTTATCCTCCTGGAGAGATGATGGGGTTGTATTTGATAGAAAGAACGGTATATTCTCAAACCCGGATGCTATTCGAGAAATTAACTTCGATGGCAAATATTTCAAGGTCCCAGGTCCCCAAATAACCGAACCGTCGCCACAAAGAATTCCTTTAATCATACAAGCCGGTGTTTCGCCAAAGGGGAAAGAATTAGGTGCAAAGCATGCAGAATTGATTTTCCTTGCTGGTGCAACGCCTGAAGCAATAAGATCTCAAATTGAACAAACTAAGAAACTAGCTCAAGAGAAATATGGAAGAGACCCAAGCCATATTAAATTTGTTATCCGTGGTTCCATTATTGTAGCTGCGACTCATGATGAGGCTGTTGCAAAGTGGAAAGAACTAGAAACATATCGGGACAGGGATGGGATTTTCACGCAGCTTGGAGGTGGCGGTTTGGATCTTTCCAAATTTGCGGATGATGAGGATTTGAGTGGAGTAGAAGATCCTTTGGCAGCTCAGTTTGCAAGTAAACTTTTAAAACAGTTCCCTGGTGCCACTATAACAAAAAATTTCATCGTTGATCACTATTTTGAGAACTTTACCACATTTGTAGGCGATGCTAAGAAAGTTGCTGATCAGTTAGAAGAATTTGCAGAAATATCAGGAGTTGATGGCTTCAACTTTACCAGTGTGGTGTTTCCAGAGACCTTTGAAAACCTGGTAGAATATCTAATTCCAGAATTACAAGAGAGAGGATTAGCTCAGAAGGATTATGCTGTTGAGAACGGTACTTACCGGGAACAAGTTTACAGAATCAAAGGCCATAAATTCGTTCCTAAAGACCACTACGCTTATCCATTGAGATGGCAAGCAGGTGTATCAAAGGAAGAGTTTGAAAAGCACATTGCTCAAGTTAAAGAGAAGCAGAAGAAGCTCGCGATCACAGCAGATTGATTAGTTCAGATTATTTAGTAATAAAAGTTATTTGTTTACAGTATTGATGGAATCTTACTACAGCAATCTACAGTGATATCGCCAAATTCAACTACCAGTTTTACTGAAGAGTTTAAGAAGTATAAGATTATTCTTAACTCGTGCGCTACCCAAAACTAACAGTTCGAAGAATATATATGCTCACCACTAGTTTCTCGCAGTCGTATGAACCTGTATACATATTGACTAAAGAGTTTACATCTTCTTATCTTTACATTCTTTGGCATGTAACCACATTTATTTTTTACTCTGAAAATATGTAATTACGCTTCAGCTGGTGAAGAGCTTAGACGTTCAAGTATTGACTGCGTCCCTTATCAATCCAATGAGTTTCCAGCTTTAACACAAACTGAATTGGTAAGAGATAGCATTATATTGCGAATTAGAGCGAAAAGAGGCGAACAGCAGTACAATTCTCGAACGATGAGTGCTGATCTTGATAGTAAGCTGGTCAAGCTACAGGAGTTGAGAAAACGTAAAAGAGAGAGTGAGAAGAAAAACAGGGAAGAGCTTTTCAAGGAGCACAGGAAAAACACAGTAGGAGAAAGTAGGATACGATCCTTAGCTCAAAAACAAGAGAAGGCCTTGCAGGAACTTGAGAAGATTGAAGCTAAAGAGAAAGGGGAAGACTGGGAGAGGAAAAAAGCCTGGGATTATAGCATTCAGGATCATGAAGATTGGGAGAAAAAATTAGAGCTGAAGGCTAGAAATAGGGCAAATGCAGGGTTCGTCAATTACTCACAGCTAGCGGAGCAGTCATACAATAGAAACATCTCAAATGTCAATGTTGATAAAGAGGCGTATAAGAGACAAAAGGAGAAACTGCAGAGAGTGAAAATAAGTAACGGTGAGAGTGCGGTAGATGGTCAAAATGGAGAGCACCTTGATCCCCACTATGCCAGCAAGCCATCCAAAGCAGCTGTGGACTCACTAGTTCAAAGCATAAAAGATTCTGAGTCACGCAAACTAAGGAGAAGAAAAGACTACGAGGATACAGATACTTACAGTAAGCAGCTAAGATTTTTGTCTGTCCAAATCTCAGTACTAACATTTATTCAACTTTAGTTAATGACAAGAACAAGCAGTTCAACGACAAACTTAACAGACACTACGATAAATATATCGAGTGAAGCAGAGATTCTTTGGTATCTTGTGGATTATCTTTGTAATTGTCTTTCAATAGTGTGTATCTCTTAACATAGTGTTTAATTACCCGGTGTCGAAACTTTCCCTTCTAGGCGCAATGCATTTTACATTTAAAGAAAATGAACAACTTTCGAGTAAACAGTATTCAGCTTCGTATGGATTTTTTAAGAGTATCCAATCACATTTAAACTAGAAGTTTAGTCTTTCCAACTTCTCAGAAAATTGGTGACTTGTTTCATCGGATTGGTTTACTTTCAAAGAGATGTCAGCTCTTGACGAGGAGGAATCGAAACGTCGTTCTGATGTTGATAGTGAGGGCGAAGGTGATGACCTCCGACAGGAAGAACCCTTTGACTCTTCGGAGGAAGAGGAAGATGATGACGAAGAAGAGATTCAAAAAATTCGTGAAGGATTCATAGTTGATGATGATGAGGATGCTGACCGTCGTGAGAGAAAGAAGAAGAAACACAAACGTCGTCGTGAGGCTGAGAAGGAGCCAAAGGAAGACGAAGGTCTCTTGGACGAAGACGACTTGGATTTGTTGATGGAGAACTCAGGTGCCGCAGCTTTGAAAGAGAAATCGCAATTCAAAAGATTAAAAAGAGCTGCTGAGGAAGAGGCACCCGAATCAAGAAAAGGCTTGAATGACTTCTTCTCCGATGAAGAGGAAGAAGGTGAAGGGAGCGGTCATGAAGTTTCAGTTGGAAGAACGAAAGATTCAGGAAGAACTATTGTGGATGAACTTGATGACTTTATCGAAGACGAGTTTTCTGATCTAGATGAGGATGCCCGTGAAGAAGCGCGTGAAAGACGTAAACAAGAAAGATTGAAACCGACAGAAATAACTGGAATTGACTCGGAAAAAGTTGATGAATTATATGATATCTTTGGAGATGGAGAAGATTACGCTTGGGCTCTTGAAGCTGAAGATCAGGAGGGTGAGTTTAGAGATGAAGAATCGAAACCTCAACTTGAAGATATCTATGAACCAGAAGAGCTCAAAGCCAAAATGTTGACAGATGGTGATAAAGTAATTAGGGATACAGATGTTCCTGAGCGTTACCAAGAGCTTCGTAAACATATTAAGAACTACGAATTAAGTGAGGAAGACTTCATTTATGAAAAAGAGTGGATAAGCTATCAGTTAGGCTTAGAAAAAAATATCAAGCAAGAGCAAGGGTACACAGAAGAGGAATTTAAAAAAATCGTATATGATGCCGTTACCTTCATTGCTCGACAAAACCTAGAGGTTCCATTCATTTATTCCTATCGTCGTGACTATTTACTCAAGTACGTGATAACAGGGGAGGGGGAAGATGCTGATACTGAAGTCACAAATGTCTTGAATGAAGACGATTTATGGAGAATAGTTCAACTCGATATCGAATATCATTCTTTATTAGAGAAGAGAAAGACTGTTGAAAAACTTATACTACAAATCAACGTTGACGATGAAAATTTGAAGACGGCTTTCGAAAACTCGAATAACATCACCTCACTTCAAGATATACACGAGTATGTTAATTTCACATACGGCTCCAAGCTGAGAGATTTGGGTTTGAAGAAATCTAGTAAAGGTTCGATCTATGAAAAGGTGAAAGCGAATGAACTTTACGAAGTCGTCCGTGCTATAGGTATAACGTCTGAAAAGTTCTCTGAGAACGTTATTGCAGACTCTATACTTAACCCTACTCATGATAGTGATAAGACCCCGCTGGAAATGGTGGAAGAATTTTGCAAGAATGAAAACTCTTTGTACGCCAAACCAGCACAGGCGTTGGAGGTGACCAAACATTTTTTCGCTGAACAATTGTTTGTTGATTTGAAGTTACGAACATATTTGAGAGAAACGTATCGTGCTTATTCCAGCATAAATATTAATCTTACGGAACAAGGCAGATTGAGAATCGATAAAAACAGTCCGTATGCTGATTTTAAATACGCTATCAACCGTTCAGTTGTGTCTTTAGTTAAAGAACCAGATCTTTTCCTAAGAATGCTGGAAGCTGAATCGCAGCACTTGGTGGAAATCAAACTGGAAATCATATCTGCCGATCAATTTCTTGCAAGACTTTACTCTTTCCTGCTTTCCGATGGTCAATCAGATGTCGCGAACGAATGGAACAAGTATCGTCGTTCTTCATTGGACATCGCTCTCAAGAAGCTGATTCCTCTAGTGACATTAAACATTAAGGAAGATATTCGTCGTGAATGTGAGCGTATTCTATTTTTCGATGTTCGTGCGTCATTCCTGAAAAAGATTGATCAAGCACCATATAAGCCACACAATCTGAAAGTTGGTACTATTCCAAGAGTTTTCGCTATTTCACCAGGTAACGGTAGATTTGGGGCTGACTCTATTATTGGCGTGTTCTTGAATGAACACGGAGATGTTGTTGAAACCTATAAGTTTGATGAAAACCCTTTAATTCCAGTCGAAAGATTACAACAAGGTGAGACAGCCTTCTCAACTGTGTTTGCAGGTGTTATAAAAGTTTGTAAGCCCGATGTAATCGCTATCAATGGGTTTAATGTAAAAACTCATAGATTATTTGAAGAATTGGGGAAAATCATTGAGACTGAGGGACTAACAGTCGATTCCGATGATCAGAGCCTGCTACCTATTGTTTGGGTAAACGATGAAGTTGCGACGCGGTACCAATCGTCTCTCAGAGCAGAACAAGAATTCTTGGATAAACCAACGCTCGTGAGATACGTTATTGCATTGGGTCGTTATCTTCAATCACCATTATTAGAGTGTATTTCACTTGGTGATGATCTTCAATCGCTATCCATCCATAAACACCAGCATTTACTATCTGAAGACAAATTAGATCAAGCCATCACTTCTGCTTTGGTTGATATTGTTAATGTTGTTGGTGTTGATATCAACAAAGCCGTTAGTAACTCTTATTTAGCTGCTTTGGTTCCATACATCTCGGGTTTAGGGCCCCGCAAAGCTATTGGGCTGTTAAGAGCTATTCAGCAGCATCCATTATTCAGTCGTCAAGCATTAATCACAAATGAAAATATAAGGATCGGCTCTGTTATCTTTTTGAATTGTGCAGGTTTTATCCGTATCCCACAAAGTGCAACAAAAAGAGCTGCAGTCAGAACTTCTGATGAAGTAGAAGCGGTAACGCTATTAGATGATACTAGAATACATCCTGAAGATTATGCTTTAGCCGATAAGATGGCTGCAGATGCTTTGGATCTCGAGGAATCTGAAATTGAAGAACTCAAAGATGCACCAATAGGTGAGACCATTATTGATAAGTTAATCGAAAGAGGAACTGAGTCATTACAGACGTTAATTTTGGAAGATTATGCCAAGCAGTTGGAGGCTACTTATCATAAAAAGAAAAGTGTTACACTACAGATGATCTTGGAAGAACTCCAAGATCCATATTTGGAGATGAGAAGATCTTTCAAACCTCTCACTTCTATTCAAATTTTTGAAACTCTTACCGGTGAGTCTCCTCAGACTATCTATGATGGCTGTGTGTTACCTGTCAATGTTAAAAAGGTCGGGGGTTATGAGGTCAATGCAATTACATCGAGCCAGATTTCATGTACTGCTGATTCAGAACACGCAATTCCAAGACACGACCATAGAAGCCTGTCAGAAATATACCATGTGTCTCAAACACTACCAGCAAAGATCTTACAAATTGACTATTCGAAATTTACTGCTGTTATAAGTTTATTAAAACACGATGTTGATCATCCCTCAAAATTAGCATTATTTACTAAAGAGTATGGTAAATGGGATTCCGAGAAAGAGAAACGAGACGAAGATCTTGAAAAGCATCAGCAGGAGGCAATCATAAAAGCAACAAGAGTCATAAAGCACCCTTTGTTTCACAATTTCAATGCAAGACAAGCGCAGGATTATTTAGCGCCAAAAGAACGTGGCGCAATAGTAATCAGACCTTCATCAAAGGGCAATAATCATATTGCTATAACATGGAAAGTCGATAATGCACTGTACCAACATGTTGATGTTGTTGAGTATAACAAAGATAACGAATTTTCTCTTGGTAAAAGATTGGTTATCGGCAATAATGAGTTCTCAGATTTAGATGAAATCATTGAAACATACATTGGAGAAATTGTTAAAAGGGTTGATGAAATGACTCATCATGATAAGTTCAGAAACGGCACGAAGGATGAGGTGACTCAGTGGTTAGAGAACTATTCTAAGGCGAACCCCAAGAGGGCATCTTATGCATTTGCGTTGAATCACAAAAGTCCTGGTTGGTTTCTGTTACTGTTCAAGACGAATTCGTCAAGTCCGATCTACACATGGAACGTTAAGGCCATTCCAAACGGATTTGAGTTGAACGGATACGATTATCCTGATATGGTCACCTTGTGTAATGGGTTCAAGACGCTAATCAAGAACAAGCAGCAACAAAAAAGAAAATCAGCTCTACCTTCCGCACCAAAAGGATACGGACAGTCTTACGGCGAGGGTTATGGTTATAACAACCGCTCTACTTATACGGGAGCCGGATATACCAATTGATTCAAAATTCTTTGGAATGATATGTGTGTATTCTATTGTTTGTTGAAATTAATTAAAATTGCTAAAATCGTCAGCTTCGATATTAGGATAAAAGTATTTTTGACTATGCTAGTTCCTCCAAGTTTCCAGCTTTAGCGTATCGACTCTCTGAGTCTTCGTGTTCTTCTCTAGCATCGTTTTCGAGTTCGTCATTAATCAACTCATCGAGGTCATAATCGTAGTTAGAAGGGTTGTTATCCGTTCTCACAAGTTTCTTCTTGTATCTTCTGTTACGTAAACTTTGTTCATGGTCATCGCTCAGTTTTGGCTTGAATTTGAGGGGTATATCATCTTTGGATATGTATTTCAAATTCTTCAAACTTTGCAATTTTTGAAATTTGAGATTCTTTGCAGCCTGTTTTTCATCGATCCGTTTCTGTTCATCCGGTGGGATATAGCCTTCGTAGGTCTCGGGCTCATCTTCATCCTTCTCTTTCTTGGTTCTCTGAACCTTATAGTGTGCGACACCATTGAACAGAGGAAGCAGAGCAACCAAGAATATTATAACAGAGAATAGTACAATATAGGTGAGCAGTTCCATTATGCCAGTCCCTATAACGTACTATATATATACATATATGTTTCCATTACAAGTTTTGAATGTTTA
The DNA here is from genome assembly GCA_030579675.1 of Liangdongia quercuum. Lineage (NCBI taxonomy): Eukaryota > Fungi > Ascomycota > Saccharomycetes > Phaffomycetales > Wickerhamomycetaceae > Liangdongia > Liangdongia quercuum. The sequence goes on along the minus strand of JAKTRK010000002.1, from coordinate 200,254 downwards.
TAATTGTTTTTGATCTGTCGTGGGCAAAAAAAATTACGAATCTGGTTGAGGGCCACTACTTTTTGGAAAAGGGTATAGTGTTGAAACGAAAAAAGCATTGGTAGGAATTACAAAGCGTTGATAGTTGTGTTTATCTATTCGTTTGCACCTGAGTAGTGACTAATTGAACAAATCATGCTGTTGGTTAAAAGATCTCTTTTAAGAGGTGCTGCAATGCTGGGGTCCAGCCGTGGTCATAACTATGGTAATAGTTCTGTGAGACTGGCACATATGTTAGAGGCTTCGAAATCAAAATCCGTAGGGTCAGGATTCAAAAGACAGTATTCGATAACGACGGATGGGAAGGAGATTCCTGATGAAGTTGAGAAGCTTTCTACGCGTGACTACCATTTGCTGTCGGACGAGTATTTGGAGAGGTTAACAGACCACCTGGAAGAACTGGCTGAGGAATTCCCAAATGTCGATGCCGAGTTATCGGTGAGTATATAGATTGTACTACTCAAGTTGCTGGAATTTTTTTTTTTGAACTAACCTGTTTCTAGCAAGGAGTTCTAGAGCTCACTCTCCCAAATGCAGGGACATACGTTATCAATAAGCAGCCACCAAATAAGCAGATTTGGATTAGCAGTCCTATATCGGGGCCTGATAGATTTGACCTCATTGACGGCAAGTGGCTGTCGTTCAGAACAAAGAACTCTCTAGGAGACCTTCTCAGAAGCGAAATCAGCTCAGCTTTAGGCTCAGATGTTGAGTTAGAAGGACTGGATAAGTGAGATAACGATACGGAAACGGTAGCGTGGAGATCTGCATTATGGTGTATATATATATATATATCTATATATAGTTGAATATTTATTTGTCATTGACCGGCTCGTGTGTATTACTCCTGTGACTGCTGTGCTTATGAGAGGAGCGGTGTTTGTGCCTTTTAGATTCTTTCTGAAGGGTTTCCATGAGTAGAAGTGGATCTTTGAACTCATCGTTTTCTTCTGCAGTTCTCTTTTGCAGATCTTCTTCTTCTTCTTCTTCTTCTTCACTAGGGAAGTCATTCCTCAGTTCTTCTCGAAGCCTCGTTTCGTACTCCTCGTCATACTCCTTCTCTTCGTAGAAGCAATGGTTCACACGTATAAGTCTGCCCAGCACCTTAGCGCCGTTCAAGTTGTCTACCGCTAGAATCGTAGACCGTTGATCTTCATACTTGAGGTAGCCAAACCCCCTGCTTTTCCCAGTTTCCTTGTCCCGGATCAGTTTCAGATGCACTGGAATCCCGTACTGGCTGAAGATTATCAATATGTCGCCCTCTGTTAGCTCAAATGGGAGAGACCCAAAGAAGATGTAAGCTGTCTCCTTGAACTCAGCGTGCCAGGATGCCTCTGTAGAAATACCTTGGTCAAGTTCTTGCTGGTTCAGCCGCTGTATGGCTTTGATTTGGTTCATAGCGCCCTCTTCCTCTACCGGCTGAGAAAACGCCCAGTGTCGCCTGCTCTAAGTGAGAGAGAGAATGCTAACGCTAATGCTAATGGTGATGCTAATGGTGATGTGATGTGATGCTTTTGAATAGACCAAATCCAGTAATAACTCTACACGTGTTGTAAACGGATACGTTCACGTGATTGATATTTTCGATTTGCAAATGTACAATTTTTTTGCCCTTTTGTTTTCATGGTTTATTTTATTTGTCTCCTTCGATCCAGATTTCAACCCCGTAGAGTTTCGGGTTCGACAAGGAGACTCCTGTTTGGTTTAAAAAACAGGATCGTTCCACCCTTCAAAAGCAGGAAAAGCCAGAACTCGCTCTGGCTCTCCTGACTTGAGGGCTCCTTGAATTCGTCTCGAGAAGGTGTCCGTCTTATCACACATATATATAAAGTACCGTTGACCCTCGCGGCTATCCAACACGCAGTGCTGACAACATGTCTGACAACATGGCCAGCAGACCTCTTGCCAGAACAATAGCGCTGCTCAAGCAGTATAGTGCCTGTGATGTGTCCGACGCCCTAGTCCATGCCGGGATGAGAAATGGCGGGTTTTTCCCTAACCTCCGCCAGATCTCGCGCTCGGACGAAAAGGGCGTCCAGTCAGCTGCAGGCCCGGCGTACACTGTGCTCTACGCTCCGTTAGATGACCCGCGCCCGGTCTGGAAAGGCGGTTATATTGACAGCGTACCAGCGGGAGCTATCCTTGTTCTCTCGTTGCCAAATAGACAACAGTTGCCGACAGCTCCGTACACAACCGTCTCGAATGCCCTCTACGGTGGATTGATGAGCACTCGTGCAAAGTACCTCCAGGCAGGTGGCACAGTAGTGTTTGGCCGCATAAGAGACGTGGCCGAGCACCGTGCCCTCAATTATCCCGTTCACGCTTACGGCACCGGCACTACTGCGCCGGGCACGGCCGTGAAGATTGTAGGCGTTGATGTGCCCATTGAAATTCGAACTGGAGAGGCAGAGTACCAGGTTATAAATCCTGGGGAAATCATCGTGGCAGACGAGAATGGCGTTGTCAGAATCCCAAATACCCTTGATCTCGCTAAGGTCATAGAGTACATCCCTAAAAGAGTTGCAGCTGACGAACTGGTTGCTCAAGATATTGTCGACGGTGTCCCTGCTCTTCAGGCTCAAAAGACCCGTAGGGCTGGGCTTTAAATATAGCCTTGTTTTGTGTTTATTATCACCGTAATTTTCTTTTTTTTCTTTTTTTTCCTTTTTTGACCTACACGAAGTACAAAATATATATAGTCTTGATCATTAAATATATTGAATTATCACACTATTTATGATGATGCCTCTTCTTATTAGCCTCAGCAACAAGCTCTTCAAAGAGTTGCGCTTCCTCTTGTTCTGATTTCGTTCTTGTCGTCTTAAGAAACACATTTCCAAGTAAAATCAAGCTCTCAGCTCTTCTCTTTCTTTTAGACTTTGTCTCGGATTTATCCTCAAGAACCTTATCACAGACATCTCTCAGTGTCGATTGAATCTCATATTTAGAACCATGCCATGCAGCATTCAAAACTTTACCCATCAATAACTTCTCTAATTCCGCTAGTTCTCCGTCAGTCGGCTTCTCTATAACTTCTCCAGTTTTCTCGTCTTTGAGATCTCCTTCCATATTCTTCAAGTCTTGTAGATTTTGTAGCTCTTGCATGGTCGATTGGGCATCTAGTGCGCTTGAAATTGTCCTGAATGTATCCATAACAATACCCCCTTTGGCCTTCACTGATGAAAAGAACCCTGGAATACCTAAGAGCTGCTGTGAGTTTAGATAAATTTCGCCTTTGCTGATGTAAACTTTACCGATCGTGTGTAATATATCAAGCCCAAAGGACTCCATCTTCAGCGCGCTCGCTTCAATCTCAAACTTCTTTTGAAACGCTTCTTTACATGCATCATCATATTCACTTTCTGTCAATACGGACAACCTTTCAATCAATTTTTTCGCAAGAGCGTTCACAGTCTCCTCCTTCTTCTGACGCATTTCTTCCTCGTGCTCTTCTAATTTGGTTTTTTCCTTCTCTGTTTTCTCGTTTTCATCGACAGTCGTTGATTCAGCTTCAGTTTCACCCTGGTCCTCTGTACTCAAAAGTTTCAAGGACTCCTTCCCCACTACAGCAGGTTCTGGGCCATCAGGTGTCACAGCATTCTTCGATGTATTCACATCTCCACTTTTCGCATCAAAAGTCCGATTGGTATGTACCTTATTCTTTTCGTCTTTGAATTCTTCCTTCCTCTTCTTCTCTTCCTCCTTCTTTTTCTCCCCCTTCTTTTTCTCCTCTTCCTCTAGCTCATCATTCAACTCTGCGGTCTTGGTCAGGTCCTTTAGTAGACTTAATTCTCCAATGTACGAAACAAATGCCTCTCCTCCAAAAATCATAGCAAAATATTCACCAGCATCCTCGAACCCTTCATTAGGGACAGCACTTTCTTTTCCGTGTTTATCATACTTCGCTCTGAGCTCCTCATTACTCAGCACTTGATACGCCTGTGATATAGCCTGAAACTTCTCAGTCGCATTGGGATCATTTGGGTTCTTATCTGGATGATCTTTAATAGATCTCTTTCTATACGCCTTCTTAATTTCGGCAGCTGTTGCGTCTGGGGCTATGTGTAGGATATCGTAGTACTCTGTGTCCACAACCATCGCTCTCTGTCGGAAATCTCAACACTGGGATTTGCCATATGATGAGCTTCTCATCCACTACTCTGATACTACTTTTTTTTCTAATCACAATTTTTCGCGATCCCCTCGGGTTTTGCCTCTTTGGGCCATTCTTCTATAAGAGCATCCTACAACTCGGAAGCTCTTAACAGGAAGACATATCATATATATGTTGAATGAGGCAGGCCGCAATGACGGTTTATATATACTGCAAGGTTTACCGACATTGATGCTGATCCATTTGCTTTATACTTCGCACTAAAAAAGAAAGAATGTCATTCTCGGAGTACCTCCATGAAAAATATGCTCAAGAGTTCATTAGAGCTACTACTCATCCATTCACACAAGAGCTATGCCAAGGGACTTTGGATGACGATAAACTTCTTGTCTATCTTGTTCATGACTTGAGATTTTTCGAAGTTGGTTTGCGCCTGCTGTCGAAAGCAACTTCTCTAGCTGACGATTCTAGTGCTTTAATCACTTTGGCTAAACAGATTGGTATCTTTGCTGGTGATGAGAACAGTTATTTCCATAAATGCATTGAACAGCTTAAACTAACCTCCCAAATGAAGAACCCTGAACAGGTCTATGTCCCAAGAATTGACAAGTATGTTGCATTTTTACTAAAGCTATTGAATGATGATAAAGTTACCTATAAGCAATTAATTACCGTTTATTATGTGATGGAGAAAGTATATCTAGAATGGGCTACTAAGAACGTGATCAATCTCGACTTAGAAATGAAGCATCAGGAATGGATTGATCTGCATAGTGGAGAAGCATTTGAAAAATGGACTTTGTTTCTGGAAAATGAGGTTAATAGAGTTGGTGATGACACTGTGGAATCTTATTTTAAAGAGTCTTTAGATCACGAGTTCGCATTTTTCGATGATTCTTACAGATCGAAAAAATAGTGTTGGCGTTAATTTAACCTATATTTTGAGTGTCTCGATGGAGTAAAGAGGGACTTTCTTCGAAGGTTTCACGTTCTTGCTTTCGAGTCTTTCAATCACAGTTAAAGTATTTGATACACCATTCAATGCATTGATTTTTCTAGTTACAACCTCTTGTAGGCTCTCAATTAAATCCTCGCCCCATGTAAGTAGCCCACTTGCATCGATCAATAGAGAAACCAATTCAAATCCGAAGTTTAGCTCTATTATGCGCTCCACGATCTTATAACTATCAAGATCTTTGAAATCTAACTGGTCTTTTGGAAATTCTAGCAATCTCGTTATTACATCTTTGAAGATTTCGTCGTTATCAGTTGTGTTCAGTTCTTCAAAAAGTTCCTTAGCAGTAAGATTAGAAGTGACTATTGCTTGTCTTAACAATCTTGAATTTGGCTTCAATTTTGTTAGTAACCCATTAACGCAAGGGAAGAGAGGATGAGTCAACAAATAGGTTAATAACTTTTCGGGAAGCTCACTCTGTTCGAGAGCATGATCGACAATAGCATGCATGAATTTAGCATCAACAATTTTATCGTTTTCAGTGTAGTAGTCATTTTTGGCATTCAAAAACCTCAGTACATCTACATCAAACTGCTTGCTTTTCAGAAGTTTCGCCATATCAATATTTACTTCTTTTATATCGAAGATGCTTGGAACAGAATAGTAACTGATCGGTGATATCTGTTTATGCTTCTTGCCTAGTGCGTCTTTTAAAGTATTGGAATCTAGAGAGAACGTGAGTCCTGCGATATCTCCTTCTCTGCAAACAATACTGAAGAAAGTTTTGAAACGAGAATTCTTGGATTTTTTCTCTATAATCATTATGTTTTCTATTGGATACTTTGATTCTTTAGTATCTAATAGGGTTGTGAATTTGGTATTTATGAGATAGATTTTTTCACCTTGCGATAGCAATAATCGGTCATTCGCAGGGGAATCAATCGATACCTTGACTTTTTTGTCTTCTGTTATGCCAAAAGCACTTATGCTTAGTGACCTTGCTTTCCGGAAGTGAGGTAGCTGGAGCTCTTCCAAAAGGCCATTCGAATATTGAATAAGTTTACCACTAGTATAAACATACTTTCCTTCATCATTACTTTCGATGATTCTAGAATTTATCTCAACACCTTCCGTGTTCAACAGTTTGAAGTTCGAATTCCGCTTCTTCGCATCATGTTCAACAACTAACATAACGTCATTCTCTATGAATTCTGAATAAACCGCTTCGTACAAATTAGAAATCTCCCAAACTTTATCATAAGTGTTTTTATCCAATGATATGATTGAGTTCTTTGATATTATGATTATGGACGCTTCAAAGACTTTGATATTTATGACGTTGGAGTCAAATTCTATCTCTTTCAAAACCTTCGAATCATTCTCTAGTTTCTCTATGATTTGAACAAACGAAAGCTTCTTGGAAATGTTGTAGATACCCGTAATGTATAAGTCGCTGACTTTCTCAAAACTAGTTATGGAGTAATTTGGAGGTATTGTGTGGGACCAGATCAATTTTGGGCTTGGTTTCAAGACATAACTGGATATTGAGGCACCAGAGATTCCGACGTGCAGTTCCTCAAAATCGCTATCTCTTGAAACTTTGATCTTCTCCAAGACTTTTGAGACCCTTGGAAGCTTAGCAATGCTATAAATTTCCGACAAAGACATTATAACTAGCAATCTCTCAAGTACTCTATATTCTTCTACACTGGAAATTCTTAAAATTTTTTTTTACCTAAATCTCATCTCGTTAAGCGCACAGAGCTAAATGTTAATTATGTAATCGCAACTTTATATTCAGATGTACAGCTAGTGTAAAGCGTTCCCTTCCTTGTATATCATGAAGGCTTGAATTCACCGCTATTTGCAAATTTTTTACAGTCTACCATCTTCGGAAAGTTCATATTTGACTAATGTATGCTCACCATGTTCCCGTAGAAGTGGTGCTTAGTGGTCTCAAAATGTTAGTCGATATGCTTTCTTGAAATTTCCGCTTAAATTATGTACGATGTCTTCAAAAAAGACCTAAGTCATGTCTGAAAAGGCTATGCATACATAACTACGATGGAAGCAAATGTGATCATAGTAAGATTAGTGATGTTATTATTCATGAAGACTTCCCTATAATACCGTAATATGGAATTGAGCTTTCCTCCTGTACTGGAGGAGTAGAAAGATATGTTTTTAGATGCAGAAAATGAAGCATTTCATTTTAACGCTGAGTTTCGTTGAAGAATACGCGAATAAGTAACCAGCTCTCTTGCTTTGCCTCTGGGATAGATTAGATAGTTAGTTCTGTGAGTTTTGGCAGCTATTGAAGGCCAATTTGGTATAAGAGATTAGTGTGTATATGTCAATTTAGTTTCTGATATAATACTGATAAAGCTTGAGAGGAGCAGAGGGAAAGAGCGAGTATCAACTGATGCAAAGGATATCTCAATCACATAACACAATAATCCAAACTTAAATAATACAGTTATCTAGCACTTTCCGTCATAGGAAAGAAGAAGTAGCCGAAAAGGAGTATTTCCATCTTGGAAGGAAAATGTGTAGGCTTTGATTGTTAGTTCGAACATTCTCACTTAACGATCAAATGCCAATTTTTTCAACTACGAGCCACATCTCTTGACATTTGAATCTTCTTGAGTGAAGTGGAAATCCGTTTGTCTGCTGTATCCTTTGGCTTTTTGCTTCTCTGCTCTCTCACACTTTGTTATTGGAAGCTAAGACTGCTGAAAAGTCTGGCCTAACCGATCATTATATTGATCAATAACTCCACCCTTTCAGAAAAGTGGTCTGTAGAGACAGGAACAAGAATGTTGCAACGGCTCACAAGACAACCTATAACTGGACTAAAATTTTCGGCGCGAACAATCATGAGCAATAGAAGGGCACCAGAGGGGGTAAATGTAAGTATGATCCCAGTTTTTCTGATCGGTGTTTGTAATAACAAATAAAACAGGAACATAAGCTGCTTGAGTTCTTGAAATCGCATCAAGAGATCCGTAATGATCCCCAATCAATAATTGAAAAGATTGATGAATTCACAAAGGATAATCATTTGATGAACATTGGCCCAAACAAAGGGCATCTTTTAACTGAAACAATCGCTGAAAGAAAACCAGAAGTCATCTTCGAATTCGGTACTCATACTGGATATTCAAGTATCTTAATGTCCATTGAGTTACAAAAGCTCAAAAACTCTACAGCCAAGATATACACATTTGAAAAGAACCCAGATTTCTATAATATAAGCAAGGAGATTATTGCTCTAGCTGGGTTGACTGACAGAATTGTTCAAACTAAGGGGACTGTGGCAGAAAACGTCGATAGGGTTGCCAAAAGTGAGAACATTTCTCAAATTGAGCTGCTATTTATCGATCATTTCAAGATGTTCTATCTTCCAGATCTCAGGCTTGTCGAAACACTAGGATACATCAGAAAAGGTTCGGTTATATTTGCAGATAATTGCTTGAGACCTGGTGCCCCAGACTATGTTGAATATGTCAACTCAGCTCCAGACGCCAAAAAGCTTTATAACGAAGCCGTTGAAAACATCAATGGGCACGAATACCCAGGAAGATGGGGACTATTATATAACACCAAAATGGTTGATAGCGAGAATGACGAAGGGGACAGGGATGCCGTCGCTATATCCAAATGCGTTGACGTCCTAGAGTAATTATCTTTTGAGGGATATATGAATTCAAAAATGACCTAATACACGACTTTTATAGTACAAACTCATGACTTACCTAATTATCTAATTGGATAAATGAAGAATACACAATAATAATGCCTAGGACTCGAGGCCCAAAAATAAGTTCAAGAACAATAATGACAAAACCGGTAAAAACAAACACGAAGACAAGAAACAGATGAGCAAAAAAACAATCAAGTTCTAAGACTTATGAGATCTAAATCTCAGGCCGAATTTTGAACTCCAGCCCCTTTTAACCCTTGGAGGCTTTGGATTATATGCATCAGCATCAGGTTCAATACCACATGGGCCTTTCATGTAAGTGTTGTCACCACGATGGTGATTTGAATGAAGATGCTTGTAAGCAACTTTCGGTTGAGTTGTATTAGAAGAATGCGAATCTTCCGTTGGAGGATCTGTGGACGATGAGGAGGATGAAGTTGAATGATGAAGCTTAATATGATATCTATTCAAAAAAGTGGATATCGAGCCCCCTTGCGTAGTAGATCTATCAATACTTGCTAGAGACTCTGCCTTATCAGATTTGTCAAATTTGTTGAAATCTTCCGATTCAGCTGTTAACTCAGATTTGATTGATGCAGCTGCCTGTGGTTCGGTAACTTTTAGCTCTCGAGTATCAATCTCATTTTCTTTTGCTACTAGTTCTTCCTGATTTTTAAGAAATTTGTAGTAAATATTCTCTCGTAGTAATTGTAACACTGCATTTCGAGCAGGTAGTAAAGTCAATGGAGAATGATACAAGATTTCAGTATTTTTATACTCTGCAACCAAATCACGATAAACGGGATCCGGCAGATTTATCTCAAATGGAGAACTGTTCAAAACGTAATGAGTGATTATATAGCTGAACTTCTCGCTCAACTTCTCCTTTAATTGTTCTCTTAAATTTGCTGGGCTTGATAACTCTTCTATTCTATCACTTTCACAACAGTATGTGTGGCTTTTATCACACGAACATTCTTTCTCTTGATCGAAGTAAGATGACTTGAACAAATTATTCCATGCCTCGTGATTATTCAAAGACTGTGATCTTAACCTGTTGGTGACTTTCGATGATAATTCCTGATCAATGAATGAATTCGTATCAATATCATCGCTGGTTTTCAAAACTTTTGGCAAAGCCAATTCGTTCACTTCCCGCTCTACTAATGTGGGGCTAGAGGTCTCAATTTCATGTGTAGTGGTGAGTGGTTGGTAATCAGAATTCGTAATAGTGCTGAGATTTTGGTCTTTTGGTAATGGTGTTAACTTGAAAAACTCTTTGCGATCAGTGCCTGCGCTGTTATTGATAGTTGCCACAGAAGGTTTCCTTGAAGGATCTTCTTTACATTTTAAAATAGAAGACTGCCTTTTGAAGACTCTGTTCCAAATTTTTTCATAATGATAGATCTCTATTAAAAACTTCAAATTCTCTTGACAATGAGAGGTATCGATAAAGTCTCTGAATCTGGTGTATGAAAAATAATCGCCATCATGATTTGGGTCTGGTGCTTTCACATCAAGAGATTCGTCCAGCCTTGAGCAGTAGTCCTCACAACAGCGATTAACCAACGATTCGAGAGTCGGTATCTTGTGCTTGTTGTGCTGTGGCATTTTCGAATATACGGGTGCGAAATAGCACAAAACTCTTTACCACTTTTGATTGGCTATTAAATATTTGTATGAAATAGTAAGGGTGATATAGATTTAACGTTGTTCAGAAATGGATGCTGTTTCGAAGTGATGCAGTTTCACAGTCGTGTGTTCCAAATTCTGGAGATTCTTTAATTCGAAATCCTCAAATAGGAAATCGCAAACTGACCGCAGAAAGCCAACTCCAACGAGCTAAAAACTAAATGAACAATAACACTGTCTGCGAAGAGCGTGTGATGAACTAATTTGAGATTATGGGTGTAGTCCTACTCTGATACTATGATGCGCTCAATATTTTGCAGTCTAAGTTTTTATTTAAGAAGATTTGAATTTTCAATGCTTTTTCGATCAAAGGAAATTTCTTTTTGTTGAGATTACTCTATCACTAAAAGAGTACTTTTTTAATCAAGCGAGGTGAAATTGTGTGAAGGCAAGGAAGATCGAAAAGTGGACGTTGTTGGCGCTCCTCAGGTCTGTAAAAATCGAAAATAACGCTAGCTCCCATGCGTCTTTGAAGCATTTGCTATGTTCTCAAGTATAATCGGGCGTTTCTCTTGCATAAGTTCCGAAGCCTAAAAAGCTTCTAGAAAACCATGATAATTCTTCTCGAAAACAGTGAAGTTTATCTTTCCAACAGAAACTTTGAACAGGGATAGGGGGAAAACCGTACGATTCGCTGCAAGCATTATACAGCTATGTACAGATAATGTGAGCTTACGTTTTAAGCCTCACCTAAGATGCCTCTGAATGTGTTTCATACAACCATTTGATTGAAGCAAGGGCCTCCTTCGGAAAATTCACATGTTAAAGTTTTGCTAGTTTGGAGGCACAGCTATATATGCTTTGACACGTATAGATTGGTGCGGAAATAGAACCACTCTATTGAATAATTCTATTGTAGCGTCATATACCTAACTTCGCCTCGGGGACCGCCTGAGACTTGGGCAATGCTTTTGCAAACTACCAAATGACAGACTTTGCCACATATTTTGACTCTCTTTATATTAACTTCCAGATCACTACATGCCTGTTATTACAATATACTGCCAATGAGAAGGACTCTCTCCTACGTTTGATTACGAATGCATATGCGAAACGGAACATAAAAAAAAATCCAATGCCCTATGATATTCTAATCCAACAATCCTATCTGTTAATGTTTATGCCTATGTTGTTGTTCACCTGAAACCAAATACAGAGAACTGTTGCTCTAGAGTTTGTAAGTTCGGAGACTTTGCTTCTGCTGCAGCATCCAGATCCCCGTCGCCACTATGCGGCTCAACCTTGTTGCCCATATTAAAATAATATAAATTGTTGTTGATGTGATTTTGGTTGATACCGGTGCTCGCACTCGATTGTTCATCACGAAGCAGCTTTCTCATTTCCTTGATCTTAGATTGCCATTTTCTATGATGCTTTTGCTTCTTGGACTCTAAAGATTGCAAATCCTTTTGGCTTACCCAACCTCCTTGTTTTAGATTTTTCAGTGTTTTCTCAAATTCTTCCGACTCTCTTTGCTGGAATTTCTCATAAAACTCTATCTGTTCTATGATTGAGCCCGGCGATTGAAGCTCAAGTGGAATCTCGACACTGACATCGAATTTCTCGTCAATTGTTATGGTTGGAGAGCAGATGGTTGATATGCTTGGATCCTCGATTTTAGAAAAAGTTCTGATCGGTGTAATATTTGAGGGCGTGGTTCTTCCATTCTCAGCAATGGGCGTTTCAAAATCAAACTGTGACTCTGTTTTAGGTGTTGTAACGATTGAGGATGTCGAAAACCTGCTTGAACTTGTTCTTCGATGGAATGACGTTGCAGTGGCCCTCTCGAAATCTGTCCTGCTCATAGAACTAGTAGAATCCTCATATAAGTCTGAAGAGTCTTCCTCCTGAATTGCTCCTGAGATACTTCTCCCAGTCGTCGTCTGTAGTGAGTTGTTGGTTGTAGTTGGATTTATTGTGGTCTCATCTGGTAAAGGGGGTAATAGGCCTTTGTTCTCCGGTATATCATCAATTGATGAGTTTGTCTGATACGTAAACAGCTCTGAATTTGAGTCACTCTCCAAGCCGGACTCAAAAAATAAATTTAAACCTTTATGAGATTTATTTGTTTCCATATTGACTATATTTGTTGGCATGAATACATTTGAAAGTGTTGGATGCGTAAAATTGAAAGGTGTAAAGTTTTTGATAATAGTTGAATAGTCTAAGAGTAGAATAGCTCCGCAAATAATGATATTCAAATTCCCACAAAATGTGAAGTACGTGTATCAGCCTTGTTTCGATTTATAAGTGTGTGTGGAGTGAACGATCTGTAAATTTAAAGCGCTGTTAATAAACTTTTCGTTAATCTTGAAAATTCCAGTTTTGTAGAAATATAAGTAAAAAAGAGATCTCTCTCCAAAATCCTGCCCTATGACCCAGAAAAAGGAAGCGTACAGGAACCAAGTTTGGCAATCGATAGCAAATGACCGCTCTAAAGTTCGCCAGATGAGTCAGGTGCCTTCTATTCACCTTGTTATTAACTCTTCTAATCTCTCTTTGCAAAACTCTATGAGCTCTGCTAAAAATTTTCTCCCATGCATTCAATATACCTAAAACGGAAAATTGCCTAAAAGGCTCTTTCAACTAAGTAGTAACTGGCAAGCAAATCTTTCAAGAGTACAAGAGCTCGTGTAAGCAGACACATGTGCCATGGCATATGTGTCTGCTGTAACACACAGGTAATGTTTCAAATAGGGCACTGAACATAGCAGACTGAACTCTTCACCCTTTTCCATCCCCTATTTATTCAGTGTTTCATCATTGTTTTGTCATTAGTGTGTACACACACTCAGATTGTTAAATCGAAGGAAAAAGTTGCGCTCTCAAAGGAAAATGTTGATTTTTTTTTTTTTTTGGAGTTTATTAGAGAACGTTTCTCTCATAGAATCTCTTATTGTGTACTACTATGACTAATAAAGCGGCTAGCAAGCCGTATTTCTGCTGTTTCAATATAAAAGGTTGCTACTCAAATTTGAACAATTCGTCTTGGATTATTACGTCGGCTGCCATTCAGTACGGTTCATCAACTCCTGCCGCTGTTGGCAGAGTTAACTTGATAGGAGACACAGTTTTGTGTTTTTTTTTTCACCACGGTAGCACAGAATTAATCTGATACAGGATGTAACAACCAAGACCCACCACCTGTTCGCAAACAAAACTGGTTTGATAGGAAAGAAATGAATATGAAGCGTCACTCTTTGTTTTTTTTTTTACCTATTATCCGAACTTGAATCGGCTGTTCAGCAAGGGGTATCAAAAGTATCTTTGTACGCCGTCGCTCAGATATTTACGTACGCTTAATAATCATGCAGCTTTCTTGTTCTTCTCCAACAATAAAAGCACTTCAGTCAAGATTCGTGTTAGGGACGCTCAGTTTCACTTCAAACCAAGCTAAAGTGATGCCGTTGAAAACGCTTGAATATTCTATTCCTACTACAGTATACCATATTGCTTCAAGAGTAGGGAAGGTAGACCCTCCATTGCTGGTGTTCATTCCCGGAAACCCAGGCATCATTGGATATTATACTGAGTACCTAGAGTCACTATCTTCGAAATTTCCCAGTTTTGAAATTCTAGGTATATCTCAAGCTGGTTGCTCAACTACAGTAGCTTTATCGAACCAGGCTGCTGAACCTGTGTATGGACTGAAGGATCAAGTAGAACACAAAGCTGAAATAATTAGACAATTTTTGCAAGAACAGGGAAATCCTAAGAGGGATGTACTTATATTCGGGCACTCTGTTGGATGTTGGATGCTGCAACGAATCGTGGAGGCAACTTATAAAGAGGTTAATTACAAATTTTTGGGTTTCATCACACCTACCGTTGTTGATATTCATAAATCGGAAAAAGGAAGTGTCTTGTACCCAGTTGTTAGAGTTTTCCCAAAGCTCAACGTCCTGGTTTCAAAGCTCGCATATTTATTTCAATGGTTACCTCTTAGTTTGCTGAACTATTTGTTAACAACGATTTTACCTAAAAATGCATCCAAATATGCTTTAGGAAGTACAAAATCGTTGATAACAAACCCAAGCATAGTCGAGCAGTGCCTTGGATTAGCAACAGAGGAAATGAATTACATTCAAAATGACTGGGAATACCAAGAGTATTTTTTCAAGAATTCATCAAATATCCCCAAATGGCTTTTTTTCAGCACTGCTGATCATTGGGTTTCTAATCCAACTAGAGTTGAGTTAATTTCGAGGCTGAATAACGATGCGAATGTCTTGATTACTGAAGAAGATGATATAAAGCATAGCTTTTGTGTTCATCAAAGCCAACAATTTGCAGACATAACTACAAAGGCGTTGGAAACATTATACCGGGATGGGATATAAGCACATATGTAAACATCGAATAAAACATTTTAGAATCAATTACTTAATAATGCAGAATTCATGAACTATTACTTTAGGTTCTTCGTTAAGATCATCACTAGAGTGTAGGTTCTTCTCCACATAGGTTAAATTCCCTAATTTGTCGACTAATATAATGGTCTGCGTTCTTGTACCATAATAGTTACCGGCCAAAGGGTTGTTCCTGTTGAAATCGCGAACTAACAAAGGTGGAACAAAGATAGTGTTTTTAATATTCTCAAAGTTTCCTTCATAGTCTTTAGTAAGATTTCCGAGAGTATCCGTTGACAATAAATCGAAACAGGAATCGATAAGTTCTTGTTTTGTATGGAGATTATCTGTATTGTAAGATGCAGTTAATTCACGTAGCTTTTGTTCACCCAGTCTTACTTTTTCCCATGGCTCATCGTAAGATGAATTTGACAACCCGTGGTATTCGTTTTTGGTTGTGAAAAGTTTGAAGTCAGAGCTATTCTTATTAGAGATTATGTCAAATGTGTTCTTAGTCAAATCACCAAATAATAGATTGAATCCTCCAATCTTGCTCAATAGGTCATTATCATCGTATCTTCGAACCAGCTCCTCTAAAAACTCCTTCTTTGTATTGGATTTCGAGGTTATATAGTCTAAACTCAAAACACCCCTTGAAATAGGGTTCACCGTAAGCTTGATACCCTCTCTGAAATTCAACAAGACCGCTAGTTTGCCGTTGTTTTTGTTGAGCGCGAGCCAAGTTCCGTGATCTTTTCTAGCTAAATCTAAAGGCGACAAAACTTCTTGATCAGCATAAAGATGGAAAGATACCTGCTGTGTTGCTCTTTTGAAGTATTCATCTCTATTCGAAAGAAGTACAAACGGATAGTCCTTATTTGCGTTTGTTGTTAGCAGAATGCACATTTTGCCTGTTCTTGTGTTTTGACAGGAAGTATTTATTTCTCGAATGCTTTAGAGGAAAGAACAATGATTTACTTGTAGAACAATAACACAAAAGACCCTACGTCAAAATACTACAACGGCGACATGTAAAGCATTGTGTTTATTAGCAGTGAGACAGTTATCCTATAAACCCCTAAAATTTATAAACCAAAAAAGCCCTTTATCTTCCCCCATGTTCCATGGGAATGAGAATTGTGATCCAGAGCCTTTCTGTTCTTCTCAACAGCCTTATCCAGCTTCTCAGCGTTAAGACCCTTTGTATTTACATGTTCATATGGATCTTCATCTGCAACGTAGTGATAACTATCCTTCGCTTGCTCTGGTGTTTTAGATCTATCTAATGACATTGCAGTTGTTGATCTTACGAGACCTGTGTCGGTTTCTATTTGGTATTCTTCAGGGAAGATAGCGTTGGGGCTGAGATGAGGATTGTTGATATCGTGAGTGGCGCCCTTATGATGCGTGATCTGATGTTGAAGGCTGTTAAGAGATTCTGTCTTGTCGAACTGTATATTCGTCTCAGTCTCCTTAAGCGGGTTGATAGGTTCGTTGTCTCTTCTATTTGAATGACTTGTTGAGTTGTCGAGCTCTTCGTCGATTTCTGGGAGATCGTAGGAATCTAGAGGAGTAGACATCTTAACTTTGTCTGTTTGTACTGGAATTGGGATTAGTGGAGGATTTTATAGATATATGGTTGCAGCGGGACGCTGATTTCTTATAATCTTCTTCATGTAGCCCTGAAATGCCTGATTTATTTTCTTTTATCATACATTGAAGAAAAAAGTAGGAAAACTGGAATACACACATATTTATCACAAATATGGAATGCAAACTTCTATGTAGTTTATCTAGACACTACACTATATCCAGTGATGCGTTCGAACCTTTCTTCGTTCAGTTTTACGACAATCAGCAGCAGCTCAGCGTAAAGTTTCAGCTTGTTCGTTTTGAGACTTTTCAAGGCACCATCGCTTAAAATCCATACAGCAGTCTCTTTCTTGGCAAAAATGCTCGATAAATAACGATCGCTTCTGACAACGTCATCATTGATCCGACCAAGAGTAGTACGCGGCAAAACCGTTTCATGCATCTCTACAGTCTCGTGTATGTTATACTTGATGCATAAAACCCCGGTTTCAACTAACAAAAAGAAGGACTCTTTGGGATCGAATATTAGAAGGTCATCTTTGTTAACAGTTTTTTTCTGAAAAAATGGCCCCAGCTCCTCCCAAAAAGACCCATCTTTTTTGCACAAGCCTTGAAACGCGAACAACAACAATGGCAGAGGCTCTTGAGGTTTATTCTCCTTATTTTCGTTGGCTTTGACACTCAACATCGCCTCTTTCTTATATAAATTTTGAGCCTCTTTGATGAAATTCTTGTTTCTTGGAGTGTTAATAGGTAAAGAGCCGACGTTTGAGAGTGGATTAGTCCCGATGTTTGTTGGGTTAGTAGTTTTGGCTTTTTGAAACTGTTTGTACTTGGTTAGAAATTCATTTTCACACCATTCCAACGAAGAGTTCAAATCGTCAAATACGTAAATTCTATTCGTGAGTTCCTCCTCTCCGTCGAACAATCCAACATTGGTTAACGAGGTTAGCATTTGGCCTTTTTCGCCAATGGAAATGATGAAGAGGACTTTCCTCTCAAAAAGGAAATTTTTGATACGGTTTAGACCTTCAGCTGCACTGAAATCTATGTTTGAAACGTTTTTGAAATCCAATATGAGATATCTTATTGGTGTTCTCATGAACTCCTCCTCGTCGAATAGCCGTTTAACAGCCTTTTCGATTTTACCGATCGTTCCAAAAAACAGAAAACTTTGTAGTTTCAAGACATAGATTTGTTTGCCAATTCTTTGCAGAAATTGCTTTTGTATTGGGTGTCTTATGACAGTGGAGCGAGCAACTTGTCCGGTGAACTCATCTGTGACTATAGGGATTTGAGTGTTCTCGTACAAGAAATGGAAGCTTGCAATTATGATACCAACCACAATACCCCAAACAAAATCATATATACCCATTGTTAGAACAATGACAATTATAGTCAAATATTCAGCCACTGACACTTTACGCCATGTATCATAGATGGCTTCTTTTAACAATTCATAACCAAGTAGAAAGATTAAAGAGCTGACAACACATACTGGTATAAATCCGATCACGACTGGGCCAATCAGCAAGATGCAAAACGTTGCAAATGCAAGCATTATTCCTGCAATCCTAGAATCAGCACCCGCTCTTATGAATAATAGACTATTGGTGTAAACGAGATAGTTTTGAATAGAGCCAATGCACCCTGACAAGAAGTTTGAAATCCCATGAGCAATCAGCTCCCTATCGACATCGACGTCGTCTTGCTTTGTGGAGACTGCTAATGCTGGGACATTTATAGGGACATGCAATACGCCAAAAAAAGTCAGTGCCAGCATTGATGGAATCTGTTGGAATAGAATTTTCCAGTCAACCAGCCTGAAGTTATAAAGTTTATAGAACCCATACCATGGTTCTTCCAATGCTGATGAATCCCCAGATGAGAAAATGAAGCCGTTTTTTCTTGCTGATTCCAGGTCCCAAGAAGGGATGATTATTATTAAAACATGGCAAATGACGAAAACTGCAATGAAGAAACTTGGTAGTATCAAGGAGTTATGATTGAAATGTTGTAGTACAACCAGTGCAAAAGTGAGCAAAATGGGAACGGATACTTTGATGAGAATGTCCAACTGGAAAAATTGTGATAGGTAAGGTATATTGTATTCGAAAGAGGCTAGCCTTGAGCTTATTTCGACGCCGGTGATGACGAGAAAGTATCCCACACCGCCGATGCAGCCAATTAGTATATGTCTGGGGAAGAAGCCTACGAGCTGGCCCATTTTGAACTTCCCCATCAACAAGAATACTAGTCCCGTAATGATCGAGCTGGCTGCATACGTTGTAATTGTCGTTGAAATGACTCGGTCCGGCTGGTCTTCACCAATGTCTCGTAGGATGGTGAGCGCCATTCCATGAAAGAAAGGAGTAACCTCAATCATTTCGCTTCCAATACCGGCGCCAAACGCTGAGCCGCCCAACGAGTAGACTAACTGTGAAACGATACATGAGACGTAAAAAATCGAGAGTCCTGCTGCTCCCAGCCCTGAAAACACCTGCTCGCCGATGGGGAAGATGATCATTCCGTACGACAGTCCGTCCAAGATGTTGAGGAGCAGTCCTAGTACGACGCTCGGTAAATAGCCCAGCAGTCGACGGGCAGTGATCGTCTTGAGCTCTGCAGCGAGTTGCCGCCTCGAAGAAGAAGGCCCATGCTTGACCAACGACTCAACGTCGGCGGTCGGCGTCGCAATACCAGTACCAGTACCAGTACCAGTACCAGTACCAGTGTACATGCTCCCGCCCGTCTCGTTGTGGAGCAGCGACGTCGTCTCGTTTACACTGCTGTCGGACCCATCATCCTGTTCAAGTTCCGCAGTGAGGATCTCTTCTTCGTTCGAAAGCAGGTCGGCGTCTGTTGCCAGCGACTCTGTTTGCTGGTGCACTGCAAGACTGTCATTTAGCACGTCTGTCTCGAGCAGCGGCGCCCTTGGCTTGAAGCTGCCGACAAAACTGCGGCCGAGGTAGACGTTGGAGTCCACAAACCCACCACCAACGGCTCCGCCAGCTCCACCGCCTCCACCACTGGTCCCGCCACTGCCTATAGACGATGAAAGCCCCAATGAGATCGAAAGCGCGCCTGAAAGCGAGTGCTGGCGCGTCTTCGCAGCGAGCGTACTGGCACGAGTCGGCGAGTAGTACGTGTCTGTAGACATTTTCGCCTGCTCACTTATCCTTCCGGGCTATACTTCAAGTCCTCGAAATCTTGCACACTCACGAGCCAGGGCATACACCATCATCGTTCAAGGGTCAGTTGCTGCCCTCAAGACGCTTCCTTTCAAAAGCAGCTGGAGATTGGAGGCTCTGCTGGGCATACCGAGCTTGGCTGAGCTTATCGACAAATCAGAGCCAAGAGAGGGTACCAGCGTTCTATTTTCCCTATGTATGTAGGGCAGCGAGCCTGGAAGCCTGGAAACTCCCCGATCCCCCCGATCCCCCCCTTGCTCTCCGCCTGCTCTCCGCCTGCTCTAGGCTCGTTGCTGCCGCTGCTGCAATTCCTGTTCCCTCCGTCCCTCCGTCCCTCCCCCCCCCCCTCCATCTCTCTTAACACGCTGCCGAGAGAGATAGAGACAATCTATGCAACCATGGAGAGTGATACGCGTTATCGCATTTGATAAACGAAGATCCCTCCGCCGCTTCTGTCAATCTCGCAAAGCCCTTATTTATATATACGCTGCAATCAGTTCCTCGAACCGCTTTTTTTTTCTGCTTTCACCTATTCTGACCGGCTTTTTCAAACATTTTGACCGGGATTTTTTTTCTTTTTTATTTATTTTACTCTACTTCTTTTCGCAGCGGAATTTCCTGATGCAAAACCCAAAAAAAAAAAAAAAAAGAAAACAGCTGGCGGCAGCGAGAGACCCTTGTGAGAGTCCTCTTGATTGCATATATATATAAAAAGCAGCATAAGTACCAGTAAACGTTGAAGCTACAGCTATAGGACACACCCGCGCCTTTCCTGTTTCTGTATTTTTTGATTTTCATTGGTCTATTACTTCTACTACCTCTATTCCTCGTCTGGTTTGGTGGGATTGATTGCACACTCACTGTATATCGTATCAAGATTTGGCTATTGAGAGAGTATCACACATCCGCTCATAATGGCATCCACATTGGCAACCGTTGCGATTGCACTCGTCGTGCTCGTAGTCACAAGTGTGCTCCTCTACCTGAACAGCGTGACAGAGCGCAAAGTGTTGAGCAAAGACAAGCTCCAAGAGTTCCCATTGATCCAGAAAACAGTTGTCTCGTCCAATTCTGCTGTCTACAGATTTGGGCTGCCGCGCTCGATTGACGTGCTTGGACTTCCAATTGGCCAGCACATCACCATAACGGCAAACATCAATGGGAAGGAGATATCCAGATCCTACACGCCAACCTCTTCCGACGCTGACAAGGGCTACTTTGATATCTTGATCAAGTCGTACGCCGAGGGCAACATTTCCAAGTACGTTGCAGGGCTCAAGATTGGAGACAAGATCAAAGTGAAGGGCCCAAAGGGGTTTTTCGAGTATACCCCTAACATGGTGACACACTTTGGCATGGTTGCAGGCGGGACGGGCATTGCTCCAATGTACCAAATAATCAAGGCAATTGCAAGCAACCCGGAAGATCACACTGAAGTACAGCTTATCTACGGGAACCAGACCGAGGCTGACATTTTGCTGAAGCCAGAGTTGGACCAAATAGCTAAAGAGCATGCCAATATCAAGATCCATTACATCCTTGATAAGGCGCCAATTGCATGGGACGGCGGTGAAGGTTACATTACACAAGACGTGCTGAATAGTTTCTTACCTGCATCGACACCAAGCACTAAGGTGCTGGTTTGTGGACCTCCCGGTTTGATCTCCTCTGTCAAGAAGTCTGTCGTCAACCTTGGCTTCCAAAAGGCAAAACCAGTCTCGAAGCTCCCGGACCAGGTGTTTGTCTTTTGAGATATCTACTTGTTAGTTTTTTATAACTGCCTATATTGTATGATTAGAAAATAAAAAAAAAAAAAAAAGAGAATCAAAACAAACAACACAGGAAAGAAAGATCATATCCATCTAAATTGGAAAAATGAACTCGAATTTGTAGGGTGCTATACTATATACAGAGTTATTGCTCTAATTTTAGATTCTCGATTATCTGATCGATGACGAGGGGCCCGTCTTTCCTATCGAGCAGTTTACCGTGTATCGATTTCAAGGCTTTGATTGCGTCCTTTTCATCAATGACAGCACTGATGTTGATTTCGTTGGCACCTTGAGAGATCATCTCGATGTTTATGCCTTGCTCAGCTAGAGTAGAGAACATTGTACTTGCAACACCGATGTACTGTTTCATGTTTTTACCAACTAAGGAAACAATAGCCATATTCCTCGTGACATCAACAGTCCCAAAATGTCTCAATTCGTGGACTGCTTCCCTCAACTCCCGGTTTGAATCCTCATCATCATTATGCTGTAAAGCCATTGAAACGTGGACTTCCGATGTCGAAATCAAATCAACAACCAGCTGATACTTATCAAGCGTTGTGAAGATCTTTGCCAAAAATCCATGCGAGAGCGTCTTCTTATTAGAATGAACATTCAGAACAATGATGTCATGCTTAGTGGTTATAGCTGTAGCAGCTTTTTTCTTAGTAAACACTGAATTCGGTAATTTGGCGACAGAAATTGGTGGATGCGGTGGTGTAGCTTCGGATTTTTTACCAACATCGTCAGGGTAGATAATAGTGCCTTGACCTTTAGGGTTTTCAACATTCTTGATTCGAATTGGAATCTTGGCTTTGATCACCTGCTCCATAGTGAATGGATGGATGACTTCACTCCCATAATAGGTCAGCTCTGCTGCCTCCTCTGGTGTAACAGACTCTAACAATCTAGCAGTTGGAACCTTTCTTGGGTCAGCAGTGAATATACCATCAACTTCTTTCCATACTTGTAGCTCATCGGCGTTGATTCCAACAGCTATCAATGCAGCACACAGATCAGTATATCCTCTACCAACACCGTTCAATAATCCACCAGGAACAATACCAAAATATCCTGTGAAGACTGGAACAATGTCTTCATCTTGGATCTCCTTTACTTTATCTGCTAAAGCTCTGGCTAAGTTGTCGTAGAACGAATCGTCAAATCCAGTTCTTGACGTGTCTAGCCCGGGACTAATAACAGTGGATAAATCAAAATACTTTGCTTTGATGCCTCGATCGTTGAATAGAGCAGTCATGAACAAACAGCTCAACTTTTCACCAGCAGACATTATAGAGTCTAAAGTTCTTGGAGATATCTCTCCGATGATTTGAGAAGCATGCAACAGTTTCAAAACCTGATCGCATTCGTTATTGGTGTCTTTCAACAACTGCTCCAAAATATCTGAGTCAGAGATTCTTTCTTTGGCATTTTTGATGTGGTCCTCCCGAACCAGTTTCAATATCTTTTCATAGTCCCCATCAATTGAAGCCAAGTCAGCAGCCTTTAACAGTCTCGAAGTTGTACCTTCAGATTTAGTCTGCGATGAACGAGCTGAGCACACTACTGCAACCTTATTGGTTTCCGAGAAAACCTTGACTATTTCGTCTGCTATCTTCTCTGGAAACTTGCCAACACTAGTACCTCCAAACTTTTGAACTATCCATCCTTGAGAGGCAAATGACGAAGATAACGAGATTGTGGACATCACGCTTCGACTAATATTGGGTGTGTGAGAGAAAGAAAAAAAAAGTGAGTCAGCACTGCTAAATGGTGTCCTTTCTCTAGAAAAAGCCTTCTCGCCCGAAAAATTTTCCGAAAGTTAGAGATAATACCAGTTGTTGTTGGCTCTAGAGCAAACCTGTCAGTGAGAAATGCTCCAATATGGGTCCAAGAAAGGTTTATATGTCTGCCATTTCTTCAATGAAGTTGTCATTCTGTATGATGCGATGGAAAAAATGCGGCACAAACCATACTGAGATTCTCAATCGGGAAACATTCCTCATTTGTGGTGTTTTGATAGCCTTTCAGAGTTTTCTTCAATAATCAATCTTTTGGACTGGAAGCGTGTCTGTTTTCGAAGTATATAAAAGAGAAAGAGAGAGAGAGAGAGAGCTTCTCAAAGAGACCGAGAGCAGGCAGTGAAGGTTGATGAAAGAGCACTACGGTATCGTTATAGACAGTGGCTCGTCTGGTTCACGGCTTCAAGTGTACCGGTGGGCAGATCCTGCAGCTGTGAAGAGCGAGTCGCGGGAGGAGCACCTATTGAAATCCGTACCCCAGATATATCAGGAAGAATCATGGACTCTCAAGACAACTCCTGGTGTTTCGTCATTTGCCGAGCATCCAGAGCAGGTATGGGATAAACATTATGAGGATCTCATAGAGTATGCAGAAAAAATAATCCCGAAGAGCAGCTGGAACGAAACTCCCATTTTCATTCAAGCGACTGCAGGTATGAGGATGGTTTCTCAAGAAAAGAGTGACAAGTTGCTTTCTCAGATATGTAAATCATTGAAGAAGCATAGCAACTTTTTAGTTGAGGATTGCAACTCTCAGATAGAAATCATCGATGGCGAACTCGAGGGCATATATGGCTGGGTTGCCGTCAACTATCTTATGGACCAACTCGATGACTACGATGCGAAGGAAGAAGAACACACATCTTATGGGTTCATGGATATGGGTGGTGCTTCTCAGCAAATCGCATTTGTTCCAAGTAGGAAATCAGAGATTGAAAAGCATAAAGATGATCTTTCGAAAGTCATACTGAGAAATGTTAATGGTGAAATTCAAGAGTGGAATGTTTTCGTAAGCACTTGGTTGGGATTTGGAGCCAATGAAGCAAGAAATCGTTATTTGAATCAACTGATCAACTTATTACCTGAGAAAAACAATAAGGATGATAAAGATGATTTCAATACTAAAACCCTTAACAACCCATGCTTGCCCAAAAATGCGAAATATGACTACGAACTCAAAGGTCATACTTATGAATTCATTGGATCTGGAGATTACGAACAATGTTTGAAAACAACGTATCCGTTGTTGCTGAAGAACTTGCCCTGTAAAGGTGAACCATGCTTATTCAATGGTGTTCATGCTCCAGAGATTGACTTTTATAAGGACAAATTTGTAGGTGTTTCAGAATACTGGTACACGGCCAACGATATTTTCCATATGGGCGGTGAATATAACTTTTTGAAGGTGAGTGAAAAAGTTCAGCTTTTTTGTGAAACCGACTGGAACGAAATCCAAGAGAATAGCAAAAAAGGAGAGTACAATAATATCAAAGAACCTTTACTTTTAGATGCATGCTTCAAGGCCAATTGGGTGTTGAACGTTCTCCACGAAGGGTTCAATCTACCTCGAACTGGAATAGAGACTAAAATTCCCGAGAAACTCGAACAGGATTTTGATAACCACATACCTTTCCAAAGTGCTGGCACAATTAAAGGATCCGAATTGTCTTGGACTTTGGGTAAAATCCTGCTTTATGCTTCTAGTCAGATCGAGGCAAACGATGGAAAAGTTGTCGGTGTTCAGCCCACCAACAATGAAGTCAAAACAGGTAATAAGAAATTCATTTTTGGCACAATTGGGAACCCCACCAAAAGTACAAACTACTCAGGTTTGCCAAGTTTCCCGCTTTTTCTAGTGATACTCCTACTTGGCGGAATCTTATACTCAATCTTTTACAAGAGATCAAATTTAAACAAAGCTAAGACCATATTGCATCAGTTATACACTCGCATTCAAGCTAAATATGACCATTACCAATATAATAAATTATCGAACCAAATAGCATCAGATTTAGAAGAAGGGTTGTCAAATATTTCTCCAGGTTCTGCATTTGATACACGAATGAATGATATATCTGAAAGTCCTTTAAGTGCAACCTCACAAGAAGATGCATCAAATCTGAGAACTAGAAGCTTTGCTAATCTACAAACGTCTTCCAAGCTGAAAGCAAAAAAAAGTTTGCGTACCGCAAACTCGTTACTAGATTTTTCAAAGTTCAAACAACAAGATCCAATAAAGAGAAGCATATCGGCATCATTTGTACATCCCTCAACGGATTAGTTATCAAAATAGCCGAGCATTATTTATATTTTAGTTATCCATGACAATTTTTTATTGGGTCGTTAAAACATGTATATTAGTTAAATCATCAAATAATTATTTTTTTTTCTTGTTTTACCAGGTTCTCGAACATAGGCTCGTGAACCCTGATCAGACGTTTTAATTTTTAGGAATATCGTCGAACTTCACTTTTCCGGATTCGACCCAATCAGGGTCTAGTAACTCTTCTCTATTTTCATACAAGAACTTGTAACTTGTCTTTATAGTACCATCGCTTACACCTAATTTCTCTGCGATTTTGGAAGGTGCTATATCAGCTTTGAATATTAGTACTGTCATATATATAACGGCTGCTGCAATAGTTATAGGAGATCTACCAGCTAACACACCGACGTCTTTACATCGCCTTGCGATGTATTCAGATGCATTTGATAGCTGTATTGAAAGACCCAAATGTGAACAGAATCTTCTGATAAGGTCTTCTGCGGTTGTCTGGGAGGATTGAATGTCATCCTGTTTTAAAAATCCAGTGGCACTTGTAGGATTACTAGATTTCTCTTCCAGTATTTTTTTGATTAATCCAAACACTCTCCCAATCTCCTTCTTTGGTACACGAGTCAGCGTACCAATTTCTTTGAAAGTTCTGTCAACTTGAGCCTTTCTACAGCCAATGAATATTACAGCAGCCATTATACTCTCTTGTGATTTACCTTTTAGGACTTTCTCCGAATAAGTTAATTTATAAGCTTGCTTCGCTGCATCTTGAACAATTTTAGGCAACTGACCAGCATCGCAGATCATTGAAATTTTGGAATAAGCTGCTTGAAGAGCATTATCCTTCTTGTCCACTATACTCTTACTTTGTGCTTTGTTCAAAGTCTTTCCGACCCTATAATCACCCTGTCCAACTCCAATCATGGTGGAAAGTTGATTACCATCTAACAACGGATTACCAGCCTCACCCACACGGCTTGGGTCACCACCATTTTGGTCATCATTGGAGAAGGTACGCCACTCTGATCTTGTATCTACAATTTTATTCGAAAGAACCAGTCCACAAAGTGCGCAGACGACATCCCCTTCAGCAAATCTCTCCGCTAGTTCTGGTGGGTAAACTTTACATTCCGGACATGATAAGATAATATTTAAGTCTGGACCCTCTCTTTTAGCAGCCAACGTCATATTATATCCAGCTGTTGATACCGTACTGATGGACTTAGCTGATAAAACTTGTTAATGAAGTAATTACTAATTGCCCTTCGCTCTTCTTTAATGCTTTACACCAAGAAGAAACGAGAAATGAGAGAGAAGGGAAGAGAACCGCCACCAGAGATAGCTTGCAAGAGTGCAAGGATTTGGACAAACAGACCCTTCGTAAACCTGTGGACTGTCGATGGTACTGGACGTTGTTGGACTTGCAATGACTGAATTCTAACGTTTTTGTTTTTTATATTTTATCACTCATTCCAATTTCTGGAAAAAAAACATTATTCCTAATTAGGAAATAACTATTTCTGGAAAGTAATTGATACATACACTTATTTTATAAATTTTTTCTCCTGCACATAGGAAAGAAGAGATGAGCTTGAGTTTGTTTGGATTCGCTGCTTTGATTGAATCAAAGAGATCTTTTGGAGGGTAGAATTGCTAGCCATGAGAGTCAGAAGTAAGCAGATACATCAGCCTAGAGCTGTATTCATATATATATATATATATATATTCGTTACAGAGAGTTTCTAACCTTTTTGAAGAGCCGACTAGTAAAAGAACGACCACTCGTATGAGAGAAGGTATTAAAAAGAAAGCAGCCGCTCATAACAGGAAAGAGAAGAAACTTGCAAAGAAGGATGTCACTTGGAAAAGTAGAAAGCCAAAAGACCCTGGTATTCCAGCCAGCTTTCCTTACAAAGATAAGATAGTCTCTCAGATTGAAGAGAAAAAGAGAATAGAAACTGAACAGAAGCAACGTTCTAAAGAGGAAAGAAGAGCTGAAAGACTACTGACCGGTGAACAGAATGGGAATTCTAGAGAGAATAATGAAGATGATATGTCGAACCCTCTTGCAGCGCTTCTCGAAAGTGCACAACAGGCTGCAAAAGATTACGATGGATCAGAAAGCGATCAAGATATTGAGGGAGACCATGAAGGCGAAGATTTGGAGATTGTTGATTATGAAATCAGTGATGAAGATGACGATGATAATTCAGAAGTCGATAAATCTAGAAAAGCATATGATAAAATATTCAGAGCTGTTGTAGATGCTTCTGATGTCGTCCTGTATGTATTGGATGCAAGAGACCCCGAGGGAACAAGATCTAGAAAGGTGGAGCAAGCAGTTTTACAAAGTCAAGGCAAAAGACTTATATTGATTCTGAACAAAGTTGATTTAATACCTGAAAATGCTCTGAAGCAATGGCTGGATTATCTGAAATCGAGCTTTCCAACGATTCCTCTCAAGGCAGCTCCTGGTGCAACCAATTCAAATGTCTTCAACAAGAAATTGACGCAAACAGTAACTGCAAACAGTTTACTGGCTTCATTGAAAACGTACGCTGCTAAGTCTAACCTGAAAAGATCCATTGTTGTCGGTGTTATTGGTTACCCAAATGTTGGTAAGTCCTCAATTATAAATGCTTTGACATCCAGACACGGTGGTTCTTCTAAAGCCTGCCCTGTTGGAAACCAAGCTGGCGTAACAACCAGTCTTAGAGAAGTGAAAATTGATAATAAATTGAAAATCATCGACTCTCCAGGAATTGTGTTCCCTACAGAGAGTAAGAAAAAATCCAAAATCGATCAACAAGCTCAACTGATTCTACTGAATGCGATCCCCCCAAAAAGCATCACTGATCCACTACCGGCTATCTTGTTGTTATTGAAGAGAATCGCTAAAGTTCCCGAAATGGCCGACACGTTCAAGAGTCTTTACCAAATACCGGCGCTACCATCGTCTGATATTAATGAATTTGCGAAACAGGTATTGATACATGTCGCTCGTAAGAGAGGCAGATTAGGAAAAGGCGGGGTCCCGAATTTGCATAGTGCTGGGTTAAGTATTCTAAATGACTGGAGGGATGGTAAGATTTCAGGTTGGACGTTGCCTAAATCATCCAAGAGTACAGTAGAAGAGAGTAATAAGCATATTATCAAAGGTTCAGGGAATGAAGTACCTTCTGTCGAGCAGACTACTATCGTATCGGATTGGTCTAAGGAGTTCGATTTAGACGGACTATTTGCAACTCTTGACAATCGTAACGATGATGTTATGCAAGAGTAGATACGATATATAGGTATTTCTAGATAAGGCAAATCTTGTTTTTGTTCAAAACCAACTTCGGCTGTAGTTGATTGAAGTTCAATCAAACCATCGCTTCATAACCACAACTTCATTATTAGAATCAGTTCTTTCTATGAAGAAATATATCCTGAATAAACTAAGTATTTAGTAAGAGCATAAAGCGTAAGCTTTGCTGATGATATCTCTAGGAGATCGCTTATCTTATAATGGAGAGTTGTGTACCGTGAAATTTGTTGGCACCATTCCGGCGTGGCCTAATGATGTTGCCTTGGGTGTTGAGTGGGATAATGATAGTAACGGCAAGCACAATGGCTGCTACAAAGGCGTCCAGTATTTCGAAAGTAATTGATTCCAAACTTTCTTTCTCTCTCAGCTATGCATTACTAATATTAATTTAGCTCTGAAGGACGGTTCTGGGTCATTTCTTAAACTTTCGAAGAAATCTGATGGCTCTCTCAGTTTTTATCAGGCATTGATTCAAAGCTATGGTGCAGAAATTGAAGAGATGGATATCTATATTGGCAATAAAAAGGTTGAAAGTTATGGCTTTGACAAGCTACAAGAGTTGCAATCCAACTTCAAGACTTTAGAGACTGTTTCACTAAGTCATAACCTGGTGACGGGTATCCTAAAAGAGGAAGAAGAACTTGTTCTTACTTGTCTAAATAGTTTAAGATCACTCGATCTTTCGTTCAACTTATTCTCTAATGTGGACCAGATCTTCAACATTACTAAAAATATTCCTGAACTTGAAAAGCTCAATCTCACTGGAAATCGATTGTCCATGGGCAATTTGGCATTTGAGAAACACTCTTTGAAATTACTAAATTTAGCCTTCACATTTGTAACCCAGCAAGTTTTCAGCAAATTCATAAACCTGTTCCCAGAACTGGACTGCCTTTACCTCTCACATAATAAATTCCAAGCTCTATTTGCAGACATAGTCAACTGTCACAAACTTTCAGCCCTGGATCTCTCTAACAACGAGCTGGAAAGAATACCCGAAGAACTTTCACAATTAAATCTGGAAAACTTGGTATTATCCAACAACAACATTGTACTGGGTCATTCTTCCAATATTTTTAAAACTGTGACGAAATTGGATCTGCGAAGAAACAAAATTTCCAGCTGGTCTGAACTGAATGTCCTTAAAAATTGCTTTCCCAATCTTGCTGAATTAAGAATTAATGGAAATCCTGTTTTTGAAAGGATGACAGTTGAGGATGCTGAACTTAGAATCATAGCTATTTTTGAAAATTTGATTAGTATCAATGGCTTGAACTTTACTGATGACGAAAGGAACAATGCAGAGCTTTACTTCCTATCCATGCCATCAAAAGACATGACTGCAGCAGACTTGGATACCTTTAAACGCCTTGAACAAAAACATCAGAGAAATACGACAAACCTGATGAAATCAGAAGATAACATCGAATCAAAAATTGTGGAATTGAATGTGGATTTCAATGGGTCGCAGAAGAAAATCACTATCCTCAAGTCATTTGAAATGCTGCGTTTCAAAGGTATAATCAGTAGGAGACTGAATATCCCGGCATATAAATTGAAACTGTCATATAAATTAGGTGATCGCCTTGAACTTATTCACAATGAACTCTCACTTATATCATCTTACGAGTTTAGTAATGACCAAACCATCTATATAGATACAGTGTTATGAATAATTGAAACGAGAATAACAATTACTGTATATTAGACAACTGAATAGTAGAAATATAATCTCATCATTTCATAAGTATTAATGCAAAGAGAACATGATATACTACCATGCTCTATTCCAATTGGAAATTCCATAAACCATCACCAAGGTACTGGAACAGCTCGACACCAATGCCTTTATTTACACTTTTGATTTCTTCTGTGCTCATGATCAACTTACCGACGGCTAATGCATGCTCTTTACCTTCAGCATAAATAGCAACTATGGAATCTTTCTCCAGACCCGGAGCTTCAGGCAATTCTGCACCTTTGGATGTCAAACCCGGGCACATTATATTGGCACCAGATAAAATAAATTTGATGGCACCCCTGTCGACTTTGACAGAGGGGAAAGCTGATGGATATTTGTGAACAATTTTCAATGATGGAATCAATTCGTTGAATTGTTGGTAGCAGGTGACTTCCCCGTCAACAACGTACAGTTGAATTTTGTCTTCACATTTCAGTACCTCAGCTTGGGCTTTCTTCGGTATAATTATATCTATGACAGGCTCAAGGTCTTCGAATTGAGAGACAAATTTGGTTTTCAAACCTCTTTGAACTGATGATTTGAGGTTAGTTCTCGTGTGAACGTCCTCCTTCGTGAATCTATTCCCATCTGTCAGTTTGCTATTGAATACTAGTCAATTTAAACACTTAAAGTCTTACTTTTTGAACATCTCCACCCTAGTAACTCAAACGAGAAATGAAGTCCGTTCTGTAGCTCCGCATATCAAATCATGTTGATGGTGGAAAGTATTTTTTCACCTGCTCAGAGAGGTTACCCTCAGTGAAATTGGACGTGGTTTGCCTCAAAGGCAGAATTCGAAATAATCATCCAAGCTTCGAGCTGGAGCAGTTAGTTTGAAGACGAGCGTTGGAGGTTTAATACCAGTATACGATACTTTTGGTTCATTTAGCTGGAAATACGTTCTACATAGACAGTGGAGGGAGTTATCGTCCTTTCGAAACTCAGTCATGTTCTCATGGCTGGAAAAAGTTTTGAAAGTTGTTTCCACTCATGAAAACGATAAGTTTTGTTCCAAAAATTCCCTTAAAGTCAGGACAATGCCTGTAGACTAAAAGGAGCGGTCGTGGTTAAAGTTTTCAACCAGCAAAAACACAATCTCGGACGAATCCTCACTGATATGCGTAATTCCCGTGCATAAGGATGGAGAGTAATAGATATACAAAGATCCTCTTTCAGGATGATGGCGTATATTTATAGTTTTTTTTTCATTTCTGTAAATCTCAGAACAGACCTATAGTTACACATATATTGGAAGTAGTAACTAGAGAGACATAAACACAGACAGAGACTTAGGTTTTACAAGCCGTTTCACTTCGACCTCTCTCTCAGTCTGCTTATAGATTCTTAAAATCTTCATCATCGCTTAGCAGACTTATACTTGTCATTTCTTCTTCGTAGTCTCCACTTTTGTTATCAAGTATACTGGGGCTGCCGTCTCTTGAGCCTTCTTCGATGTCCTCTAACTGCCCAGCAGTCTCGTTAATTTCATTGTGCAGATCATCAAGAACGACATTGGCAGAAGAGCTTATTAGACCAGAATCTTTATCAAATGCGGTTCTGTCATATCCTAAAAGACTTTGGGGTTCGGTATCATTCATGTTATGGACAAGATCAAGATACCTCTGGGATACTCTGCTATGCGCTATCTCGACCATCCATGGGGTCGTAACAGCTGTTTTGTAAGGGTCTGGTTCAACAACATCTGGTTCCAAGACAGAGTAGTACTGAGCGAAAAAATCACTTTTCTCCTTCTCACTCAAAAATCCATCATCAGGATCGAAAGATGTACTAAACAATTCATGTTTTTTTGAGGTATAGCTCTCCATTCTAGAACTCGTATCCTCCGCTTTCCTGGATTTTATCTCTCTGACCAATTTTCTCTTATCCTGGTTATCCTGGGACCCAATATCACTCTCATCAGCAAGATCAATTATCTGGGAGTCCCTTATTTTTGATACATCTGGTCTCTGGAACCGGGTTCCCAATCTCTTCTTTGGCCTGTTCGACATCTGTTTCAGCAAGCTAGCTATTTCCACTTTTGGGCGTGAGCGTTCCTCTAAAACCTGCGTAGTTTCAGTCTCTTCCATCGAATAATCGCTTTTTCTGTCTAAATTTTTTGGCCCTGAACAAAGTAATATGTTATCCTCATACTCAGGATCTAATTGC
Source organism: Liangdongia quercuum (assembly GCA_030579675.1). Taxonomy (NCBI): domain Eukaryota; kingdom Fungi; phylum Ascomycota; class Saccharomycetes; order Phaffomycetales; family Wickerhamomycetaceae; genus Liangdongia; species Liangdongia quercuum. The sequence goes on along the minus strand of JAKTRK010000002.1, from coordinate 167,552 downwards.
TCTTCTTTTTCCATGACTTTATCCGCTTCTGATTTAGGTTGTATACATGCAAACTCATGTTCATATTCTCCTTCGTGAACTTCTCCTACCTCAAAAGCTTTGAAGCTGAGTATTCTTGCATGCAACGAGTCTTTGTTCAAGTTTCTTTCAAGAGTCAAAGAGTCACTAAAATCCTGTGAATCAATTGACTCTAAATCAACTTTTGGAGTTTCTGGAGAGACCCTTTCTTCTGAATTTTCAGTGGTCCCCGGTTGATGTAGATGACCTTTCTTGTTGTTTTCTGTATCAAGAAAAAAATCGTTATCCAAAGAATCTTGAAGTGACGATTGGGGAAGCATTGGTTCCTCCGTAGCAGATATATCCGGTTTCAGAAAAGCTGATCTCGAATATGCTGGGATATTCTGATTGAATTTGGTTTCGTCACTGATTTCATTGGTTGATGTGTTTTGCTTTTTACTAGGTGGTAACTCCTGATCAGTATCAAAATCTGCGTCATCCAGACTTGTATTTGAGCCTGGTAGCTGCGATTCATATTCTCCTTTATGAGTTTTAATTGGACCATCCGTAGTTTTTTGAACAAGTCTAGAAGATGATACGAACCCTGTTTGTACATTATCAGGCATGAAAAACCTTTTTGGTGGTTTAGGCTTTTCGTTTTCTTTTTTTTTTAAGTTTTTGGTCCTGCTTGTTCTTTTCTTCTTCCCTTGCCCAAGCATGGCTTGGGTAGCATATTTGATAACTTCGTCCTCGTCTTCTCCTCCAGCAATCTTCAAATTTTCTTCCGGAATCACAATTTGTTTCTTCAGACATTCGGGTTGAATATCTTTCGGGATAATCCTATCAGACTTAGGCAAGTCCAAAGCATTACGGGCTATCTGCTTCTGAACAAACCCATAGTCTTCCATTGATTGATCAAATTTGAGTTCTTCATTTCCAGCTAAGAGTAAAATGACTTTACCATCACGCTTTCTACCTGTTCTTCCCATACGTTGAATGTTCTTGATAGGAGATCCTGTAGAATCATAACAAATAATAAGGTCGACTTCGCCAATATCCAAACCTTCTTCACCAATGGAAGTTGCAACAAGAATATTATATACACCACTCCGGAAATTCTTGATGAGCTCTTTCTGGCGCTTTTGATTCATTCCCTGTAATTGGGCCTCCTCAGATGTGTAAGTCCGACGGCCAGCTCTCTCTGCACTTTCGTTTTGCTTCTTGATTCGTTTCTCCTCCTCTTGTTGCAGTTCTTTTTGTCGTCTTTGTTGATGCTGAGCTTTTGTGCCACCTTTAGGACCATGAGCCTTTGTATATTCTTGATCATCAAATGCTTCTTTAGCTCTTGCCTGTCCAATAAATATATGTGCTTTGCATTTGTCACCTGCTATATGATCTATTCCTTTCACAATTTCAAGTGCAGATTCCCTCAATTCTGTGAATATAATTACTCTGGAATCTTCTTTTCCCTCAAAAAATCTGAGAAGTTCATCAATGATGTGCTCCAACTTTGGATGACTGATATAGGAAGGGTCGCTCAAAAGCTTGTCGCATGTGTCTTCTATTTTTTTGTTTGCCGGATGATAGAAAAATTCTTTTGCGATTTTATTTGTCGACTTTTTCATGTTCCACTTGGTCTTGAACTCAAGGGTCTTATTCTGATAATATGAATAAAAAGTCCTTATTCCATAAATTTTTAGGCGTCTCAACATTTGACCAACATAACCAATTATCTGCAAAATGAAATAATAGTGCCATTTTAGACCTTCAGGAATACTTGGATTTTTGACTATGGTTTGTGATTTTTGTAGAACATGAAATGCATTTATCTTACTGGCATCTGTAACGTCATAAATATTTGCTTCGTTAGCTTTCTTGAGAGCGTCATCAATAGCAGCACCTAACCACTCCACTATGTTTTCCATATCCGAGGTCAAGCCAACCCGAATCCTGATGGTTTCTTTTCTTTTCATATACTTGATTATATCCATACTTTCTTCAGTTCTTATTTCGATTTTTGAAATGGCTAAGTTCTTAACGACTTCTTGTACACCCTCTATATCTGCGGCAGGAGTTGCAGTTAGTGCTAGCACACGAAATGAACAGTTGAACCTCTTTATGAACTGAACAACATTAGTATAAGCATAGCTCCCACGAGCTCTATGAGCTTCATCAATGATCAAGCATACAATTTCTTTAGGATTCAGGGAGCCAGATTTTAAATCATTTTCCACAACTTGAGGAGTGGCGAAAAACACACGCTTACTGTTCCATATCTCAGGTCTATTTTTTCTTAGTTTATCCAATAAAATCGCTGTCTCATCACTCCTTATATCTGTGACTCCTAGGCATGCTTGAATCTGTTGAGCCACTAATGGTCTAGTTGGTGCCATGAATATAATCTTGCTCTTCGGAAACCATCGGTAATAGTTTAGCATAACTGTACTCGCAATGAATGTTTTACCCATACCTGTTGGTATGGCACATAATAGATTTTTGAAAAAGGCTTTTTGAATAATGTCAAACTGATAATCTCTCAATTCGAGATTTGAAGGATAAATGAAGTTTTTTAGTGCTTCATTATTCAGCTGATGATGTGTAGGACCATATGAGACTACTGGATGTATCTCCTCATATCGAACTCTACCCAACTGCTGAATTTCTCCAGTCAGCGTTCTTTGTGGAGGGCTTTGATGTCGTATGCGACGTTCAGCGATTTGTCGATTGGCAGCTGTCTTCATGAGTACTTGGTTCAACTCCTCATCATCTAGGTCACTTTCAAAATCATCATCCGACATCGTAAGTATAGGTGGAACTGTGCTTTATAAGAGACAAGTCTGTTGAATTTCAGTGGGTAAGGTGCTTATTTTATTCTAGTTTAGATATTTAGATAACTTTTTGTTTACACGACCGGGTACAGGAGATTTACAAGCGTGCATTAACCGTGAATTTCTACATCAACGCATGTGAATAAAAAGCGTAATTATCGAGAAATAGTGAAGTACATCTCTATTTTATACAAATACAGTAATGTAGGCCATTATGCTCTTGCAGAGTTGAAAGCGGCTATAACATCCCTTTTGGTGAAATGAATTTCAACTTCTTTATAATATTTATCAGCAATGCTTTGCAGCCTCAATGCGTACGAAACAAATTGCGTCTGCAGAGCGGACCAGATCTTTTCTATCAGTTGGTTTTGGATCTTTTCCAATTCGATGTCAGCGTAGTGTTTTATTATTGTTTTCCTTAAATCATCGACTATTTTTTGAATTTCATGAGAATCAAAATTAGAGAGAATTTTGGAAAGTGTCGATTTGCTATAAGTGTTTCTCTTCGAAGGGTCGATATTTCTTGAGCGTGTTTCGTTTATAAGTCCCTCAACTCCAACCACAAAATCCACAAGCTTCCCTAAATGACTGCTAACAAGACCCCCGACGTACAAGTCTCTGTTGATAGTAAAAATTTCTTTTGCAATCCCTAAGGCAGGTTCTAGAGAAGCAACTTTCAAATCCGATAGTGTATCAATCAAATAATTCGAGTTTTGAATTAAATTGATTGTATGATTAGATTTCTCCTTATGTTCATTCTCATCATATATCTTAAGTCTTGCTAGTCCTTTCTCGTCTTCCTCCCTTTGAAGGTTTGCCAATATCACTCTTGATAATTCAATGTAAGAACTATCGACAATTTCTCTTACGGTCAGTTCATTGATATTTATTGGTTCGGGAATTTTGGAGCTCAAAAAAAGGCTCTGATCCGTAATGATATCATTCAACCCCTTTTCGATTTCTTTGACAAACACTGCGAAATTTTGGACTACTATTGAGACTTCCCTAGCTTTCTTGTGGGCTATTGTTGATTTTTCCACAATTTTTACTTGGTTATCCACGAACCTGATCCAGTCAATTTTCAGTCGATCAATAAGTTTTTTGTAGGCGTTCAAGAGGAATTCTTGATTTGAAGCACCAAATACTTGGTCAAATAGTTCGATGTACAATAAAACACTAGGAGTGTTCTTTTGGTTCGCTCTTAAAATGGTGACGATAGCTTTGATGAACTCATCAAAATTGGGTTGGAAGATTTCCGTCATGGAGTTTAAGATATCTTTAGCATTATCTCTATCATAATCTATCTCGTCGACAGCAGCATCCATCAAGCTAGGACGAACCTTTGGGGGGTATTTCTGAATAAAAGTTGAAAGATCCAAATCGTCACTTGACATATGGAAAAACTTGATCAGAAAATTCTGCTGAAGAATTGCAGTATTATTGATCTTATCGAAACAGCTGAATAAGATAGGAAGTACTCTTGACTGTGAACCCGTAGCTGAGTCCTGATTCTCATGAGTTTCTTCTTTCAATCCAAATCTTTGTCTTAATCTATCATGCTTTGATTCTGTTGGTCTCCTTTTCAAAGGTGCAATTTTCTTTTTATATGAGTTATCAATACTGGCTAAAGAAAATTTATCTTCCTGCGATGTAGATCCGATTAGAGTGATCAGTCCCGAAATGATTTTTCTATATAAAGGATTTGCCGATGCTTCCCATAATGACACAAAGTCATAGAATCTATCTTCAGAGACGTCTCTGGCAAACAAAACTAGTCCAGAGTAAATCATTAGGTGAGATAAGTATTCTTCAATCTCCGTTTCTTGATTAGGGCTGGATTCAATTTCTTGCACGACATACTTGAATCTCATTCCAAGGTCATTCATTAACTTGGAGAGGAACTTGTTTATCACATTCTCATATGTTGCTTTCCTCTCCTTCAGAACCTTCATGTCTCCCAAATCTTCTTCAAATTTATCACCACCACGAATAGCTATGATTGCATTCTCCAAATCGGACAAAATTTCTTCCACTGCTGTCAAATCCTTATCAATATCTGACGAAAGTAAAATTCTTAAAGATCTGTCATCTAATGAAATGGTATTCAATAAATTTTGTAAGTCGTTCCAAAGATTCTTTTTGTTTATTGTTTCCACCTGAAGACCTTGGCTCTCGTTTTCAATATGACGAATATCTTTAGCAAACCCAGCAAGCTCTACGGAAAAGAAGTTCAATATTGGAATCAATTTTTCGCACTCGTCCTCAATATTCAATCTTAATTTTTCAAATGTGTTAGACTTGTCTTGTATCTCGATCAGCTGCTTAGTAGTATCATATTCGGTCGAAGAAAGTTCCTTTAAAAGTTTAGCCTTTAAAGTTTCTGAGTCATCACTAGTTTCCCAGTCTATTTCATCGAAAACATCATCAAACAGCTCATCATATGACATATTGTTACTACTGTCATTGAAGTCGTCAATTGCAGAACTAATAGTATTTCCACGATGTGATCTTTTGTTGATGATTTTTGGAGTCGCATCATTAGGTATCTCATTAAGGTCATCATATTCATCATCAGATTGAACATCGGCAGCTATTGTAGCTGGTGTAACAGTAATGTGCTCTTGACTTTGATCTTTTGAATCGTACGACTTTTCATATGAAGCCTCTGCAGAGTCATTTAGATCGGTACTGTCAGACGCATCATAATACATTCCTGTTATATCACCCTCATCGTAGCCCTCATCATCTTCTTCATCTTTAGGATCCTTCTGTAGTTCCTGTTGTTCCTCTTCTTCACGTGTAAACTGGGTAATGCTCTTTCTGTGAGCAACTATTTGAATGTCATGGGCACTTGAAGTGGTTTTGCGCAGATGCAGATCACTCCCACTAGAACCTACCGTCTGTGCATCAATACCAATCTCCAAAGGTTCGCTGAAGTCCTTTCTTACAGGTATGCCAAGATTATCAAGATCTTTTCTTGTTGGGATGACGTGCTGATCAAGATCTTTTCTGCGTGGCACTTCATCAGAGGATGGTACACTCAATGGTTTGAACTGTTGTTTTATTTCTCTCTCTAAGCTTCCAATTGAGATAGTTGTGTCCATTGCTTGGCTATTGAATGATTGATTTTCCTCTTCCTCGCTTTGTTGTTTTAGCTGTTTCTTCTTCTGAGATGATTGATCGAATGGTGGGAGCAAACCTGACTCAGTCGATGACTGTCTTTGCGCTGGAACACCAGAAAGTTGTCTGAAACTATTAGAAGAACTTCTTCTCTGTGCAGGTGTCCTTTTAGGGCTTTCCACTGACGAAGCTTCACCTGAAGGAAATGATGCAACGTTATCCAAAGTTGGAGAAATCGTATTCTGACTCTCCCTTCTTGGAGGAGATAAGGTTCTGTAGTCGTGGGAGCCTGTTGAAGGATAATTGACCTTTAATGGTAATTGTGAACTATCAAATGCAGCCTGTTGTCTATTTTGAGGATTTGATTTGGAGGGATTCATTGACCTTTGCTGTGGCAATTCTTGAGGCCGTTGTTGCTGTAGCTGCCGGTTCATATTCAAATCAGAGTTCTGATGAGCTAAGTTTTGAGTTTTTGGAGCTTTTGATCTAGCTTGAGGGGCTTGTTGAGCTGGACCACGAGAGACAGGCTCCTGAGAGTCTGTCTTAACTCTCTGTATAGGCTGCATAGGTTTAGGAAATTGCTGATTTGTGGGAAAGTTTGATTGGGGGTTATAGTATCCAGGCTGCTGTAACGGCTGTGCAGCGGATGTTGCTGCATGTTCTTTTGAATGAGAAGGACGTTGAGAGGCTTGAGGAATAACTTCCTGCTGTGCTGAAAGTGATCCTTGTCTTGAGGTTGGAAGTGGTTGTTTGCTCCCAGCCTTTGTGTTATCAGCATCTCTCAACTGTCTCCGTTCCGAGCCTGAAAGGCTCTGTTGGGCTGCTTGTACATTCTCCAGCGACTTTGGAGCACTGGAAATTGATGCACCACTGCTTTTTGACTGTACCGGTTTTTTGATTAAAAAAGCCTTATATGTCTCTTCGTTCAGTCCAAAATGAGCCAGGTCCCAACCAATCAGCTGGGGAACGTACCCATTGGTGAACTTTCTATAGATCCTTACTAAACTCGTGATGAAAACCTGTCTTTCCTTACTCGTATGGGTCTCCCAGTAGTAGCTCTTTCCCAGCATAGCTAGAAATCCAGTATCACTATCTTCCTCTCTTTGAATTGCAGTTAAATCGCCCAGGTTCCAAGTTCTTCCGATTTGAAATGAACCATTCGGGTTTTCTCTTCCCTTGTGCAAGAATACGACACCATCTTTTTTCACAGCGAGTGAAAGAATTCTTTGTTTCTTGTTGGATTGAACAGAGTCTCCTGGTGGTTTGGTATTTGGGTACATTGAGTCCTCAATTACTCTAACATGAGTGATATAACTCTCGACTAAAGTACCGTCATTATCATGTTTTGAGAAGCAGTACTTGATGAGTTTTTGCTTGTCACTTTCGTATTGTTGGGCCAGGCTCCCAGAGGCTGCAGAGGACTGAGATGCAATGCTTCCAATAGTGTTACTTTTCTTGTGTGATGCCTTAGAAACACTAACACTTGCGTTTCTCGAATGAGAAGCACGAGGTGTTGATTTGGATCCTTTTCTGCTTTGAGTGCCGGACTCGTCTTTCGACGACTCACGGCTATGGGTAAGCTTCTTAAACGGTGATGTAATTGCCATTGCTTTCTTTCGTTAATTTCTGCCACCTCCAGTGCACCGCAGACGTCTCTCTCTCTCAGCCAGTACCACGTACTGTTTCGGTTGTTTAGCTGTTATTCAGCTAGTCGAGAGTAAGAGAGTAGATCCGGCTGTTGTGGTTCGAACAGCATACTAAATCTGCGGTGCCTACCGATTATAGTTCCAAAAGAAGAAATTTCCTCATTAGGTAATCTGAGTGCAGAAGCCGTTGGCTAACAGAGAGACGAAGAAAACAACAGTCAGTTGAGGTTGGATAGGAGAAGACGATTGAGGTTTTGTTGACTCGTCTTGTTAGAGTCCATGTTGCAAATGGATTTTCAATATGAGCTCTGTGTTGCTCCAATGAACAGATGTTTCTCAGGTGTTGTATAAAAAAACCTTCGTGAGTCTCTTGCCACAATGCCAGTTTGGGTTGCTGCCAGCCATTCACCGCTATCAGTTTTGTGACAACTTTAATCAAAGAATCCGGGACAATGTCCTTTTACCCTGCGAATATATGGTAGCCTGTACCTATTTTACAGCGCACATACCACTCTTCGCTTCCCTATGACGGGAGATTGACTGATCTTGCTATATTTTTTTGCTAGACTAATTGCTTTTCCCGCCCTTTAGCTATTGCTAGTTTATTACCAAACTCTCCTTGATGAACTCGAGCTCCGAAAACCAAGCGACACTGGTTCATGTGTGCTCCGCTGACAGGAACCAGGAGGAGCCTTTCACCGATGACGAGTCTATATCAGAACCTCTCCTTCCGTTATCACCTCCAGACCATATTCTGAAGAAATTGACCCCTGTCGGTAAACGGTTTAAAAGAAGGAAAACAACAGCTGCTTCAACGGATTCTGAAGAAGATGGAGATGGCCCGGAAACAGTAATTGAAAACTACCCAGCCGATCCATCTAAAAAAAGAAAGTCTAGGTTACTATCGTTGAGTGAAGTGAAGGAGAAGGTTGAGAGGCAGAAGATTCAAAAGCAGATTGAAACCGAGAACAGGAAGCGTGAGATGAAGATAAGGCTCGAGAATGCCCGCCACATGAGAGAAGAGCTGATCACAAAGAAAAGCGAGAGAGCACGAAGATTCTCAAACAACATGGAGATCTGGAAATCTTTCAAGTTGAAATTTGCAGATTATGAAAACACATCACTCTCCAATGACGTTACCACTGGAAAAAGTGAACACATACAAGCTGAAATTATGGGATTTCACACCGGTATAGGAATATTGGAGAGATCTGGTGCAAAATGTCATGAGTTCCGACACGACGAGATAGGTGCTGCTAAAGTTATCAAACGTTACGTTCGAAAGTATAAATTCAAGAAAGTTTCTAGAGCGCTTTGCAAACATCGCATGTTTTCATCGTCATCTCTAGATGAAGCCTATGAGTATTTCAAAAAATGTGTCAATCCTGAGGAAATTTTTGAAAATAGAGGGCTTCTATATTTCACGCAACAAATTCTAAATTTGTTGGATATACCTGAAATAAAGGCAAGCCCCTCCAGCTCGTTTCCAAATTACCATTTGTTTCGTATTGCTGGTGCCTCTTGCTTGGATTTGTACCTTGAGATGCCTCAGACTTCAAATTATTTTTTCAATTCGAGTTTGGGAGCTGACGCAATTTCAGAATATGGAGGATTTGATTTTCCAAAGTTCATCAAGAATCAATACTCCAACGATAGATTTTGTGAGTATCTTGTGAAGCAATCTGCAGTTGCTGCTAGGAATGCTTTGACTGAGCTCAGATCTTTGGTAAGAAGGGGGGAACTAGCTGACTTCATGGACCCTTTAAGAAGACGGTTTATGATTAAGTGGTCGAAGTTCGTTAGCATCTACCGTATACTGGCAAACCATGAAATTTCGAGATTAATCTTGGTCTTCATGAAAATCTTGGATAGATTACAATCTTTGGATTCAATATATAAACATAGATTACAAAGCAGTTCAGATCCTGATGTCGATGCCCTTGATATTGAGCGAACAAGAGGTCTTATGAAAACATTGGCTCTCCAAAAACAGGATTTCGAACCCCGACTTCAGACTTTCATGGAAGCAAGAAGAACATTCCTTTGGTCTTATTCTCAGTCAGTGAATGTTTGGTATACTAAAGGAGCAAGTATTGATAAATCCATTGAAGAGTTAGTCAAGACATTTATCAGCAGCGGTATGGCTTTTAGTGATGAGTATGCTGATATATTGAGAAGAACAGGAGTCAAAAGATTAATAATACCTTCGGGATTTACTGTGATGGAATGGCGGAGATTCAACTTGCTGAAAGCTTTAAATATTCTGGAGAAACACGAGTACGACTCACACATCCCACGCGCGGTTTTCTTGAAGTCTGGTAAGTCTCCAAATGCATTCAAGTTGATAGACCAGACCAACGGTATGGATGCTCAGTTGATGAGAAGAACACTTGGGAAGCCAACCTATGAGGCTGTTGGCATTCAATTGATGGAGCAAATTGATAGAGTAGGTGATGACTTGTTTATCTCTGATGTTTGCCGCAAGGTTGTGAAGCTCTCTCAAAACTTGATAAATACGCTTGGTTTCCATAATGAGAAAGAGTCAGGCAAGGCACTCGGTAATTTTCCAGTACTTTGTGAGCTCACTTCTGAAATTTTTTCCATCAACATTTCTGACCTCGAGACGGATCAAACGAACACACTTCAGAGCTTTATATTCAAGGTGATAACCATCTTACAATACTTCCTAGAATATAACAAGGCTGGTGAAATCAACCCATACCTTACTTCTAGTTTGACAGGATCCTTGGCTGACATAGTTACATCCATTTCGACAGGCGTTTCCAGAGCAGAAGATTTTTGCATTGATCGTCATTTTTTGAAGAAGTATGTTCGTACTTGGAGTCAATTGATGGACTTATTTGTTAGTAGATGGATCAAAGTTGCTCTATCTGAACTGAGCAATGTAACATATCCTCAGTTTGAAAGCTTGTTTTTCCATAAACAACATTTACAAGATCATTCCTACAAATCTTTGGTTTTGAATGTTTCAAATATATTTTTTGCAGAGGATTCAGTAGCTATGGGGCATGTTTCTTTCGAAAACGGATATGAAAGGGTTGTTAAAACTTGTGTTGTTAGCTCTATATTCCAGAGCATTGAATCGAGCTCTAATTCTTACAAGCGACTATTGCCTCCTACTTTCGAAACGTATATGGAAGAGATGGGGAAAGTGGTTCAGGGTTTAAAAGGCTTTGTTGTTTGCAAAGCTATTTTACTCGGTGTGATGTATTTTCTCGATCATTTACCACTTATTTTTCCATTCGAAGGTGTTGATGAATCGTTGAGTGGCATTAAGAGATGTTATCTAATCAACGACTGGGATAGGATAGCTTCTGAGATTCAGATCGTTATATCACATTCTAATAAAACCACAACATGGGAGATTTTCGAGGAAGTATTACCCAGTATTTCATCGATTATAAGGAAAGATGCTGAAAGAGGAATCACACACATGGTATCCTTGTCCACAAAAAAGATCACAATAGATGCAAAGGAGTTGATTTTGCAAAAAAATTTCAGCCTTGATTCAGTTGTATTTGTGCGATTTTTCCAGAAATCTGGGTTGATTGAGAAAACCCCACCAAAGATCCAAAAATCAGTCTTGGGCTGGTGCAACGGCGATATTTGCGATGCAGAATTTTCGACGATATGCAGTAGCTTTGGGAATAACTCCTTACAAAATTGGGGTGCTGAGATGAAAAGCGTTTGCTTAACACTGAACACATTAGTGGATGTCAACTTGGCCACATTCTCAGCGTTTTATGGAGATGTTTTAAAGCTTCAGGAAGAATACACTAGATTAACTAGTGAGCGTACAGAACCTTGAACGACAAAACAGAAGACACTTTTAACTTTAAGCAATTGCAGCATATACTTTGTATAAAAAAGTTAGTAGACAATGTAATGCGCCAGAACTTATCCATGCTATTTTCTGTGCAGTTCAGCCGCAGTCTTTAGTTCGAGATGGAGATTGCACATAGCCAGGGCCTCGGCCTCCCTTCCGTCTCTCCCCCGTTTCTCCCCAGTTTCTCTTCTGCAAAGGGCCCACTGGAGAGAGAGATAGCGGCACTACGATACCACTACATTAGCTGGCTAATTTCATGGCTGTTCTTACCCTCTTGCGCTTCCCGTACACACATGTAGTCTTCTGCCCATCTCGAACTGCTCCCTCTCCCGTGCCAACAACTCTATATCTTCCGCACAGGAGATCGTCGCCGGCTGCACCTTCAAAACCCGAAAGCTCTCAATGAATTTCTAAAGAAAGGACAAAAAAAAAATTACAGTCTGATGTGAGTTTTCCGGCTTCTGCACTGGGGGGGGGGGGAGAGAGAGATTGGAGAGATGGAAGAAGTCTTGTTACTCGTATCGTCAGACAAAGACATACGCCAATCCCATCCTACTGTTCTTGTAGGTGTGTGTGGGTGGGTGTGTGGGTGGTGAGGAGAAAGCAATCCATATGCTGAAGCTTAGCTGCATCAATGTGCTAGGCTATTATTATACTGCAGTCGTCAAGCTTATGGATGCCTGATTCATTTCCGCAGCTCTGCCTCACAAGTCGCTCCGTCCCCCAATTGTGTTGTGTTTTTTTTTTGCTTTGCATGGCTATTTTTATATGCCGGACTATGTCATAGAAGGCACCAATAACAAGCCAGCACTTGCAGCAGAGCATGCCCACACAGAAATACGCTCTTTTCTCCTGGTTCCGCCCTCTACGTGCTCTACGTAGTGCCCAAGCACGCAGAGAGGCAGAGAGGCAGAGAGGCAGAGGGGCTCAGCATTAACGGCCCGTGCTTTATGTCAGGTCAGGCAACGTGTTTGGTCGCAAGCCTCGATATTCTTCAGACTAGAGCCCGGATCCCAATGTGTGTGAGCTGCTGCAGCGATCGGTCTTCCAAAAAAACAAGAGCCAAATCTGTCAGGGTCCCCCATCTCCTACAAGGCGCAGTGCAATTGCAGTTTTCCGAATAGCTGGCAATTTCAGCAGAGCACCAAGGGTAAGAGATAACCACCCAACCAACCACAACCATACATGATCGTAGCAGCCAGGAGAAGAACGACAACGACGAAAAAGGAGAGAAGAGCTCTGGTGCAGTATGTCTAGCTGGCGAGAATGTACGTTCTACTGGTTGCGACCCTTTCTGCAGCCACAAAGGGAAAATAGAGCACAGCTTCTTACAGAGGTTCCTCTTTCAAGTTATCGCAGCTGCTGCGTTTTTTTATGAATCTGTTGTTCTTAAAATAAACTTTGAAGCAGATGTTCTTATATTTGTGTGGCTCGTACCGCTTGAGCTCCTCAAGGTCTTCGAGGCTTTCTGACTTTGAAAGTAATGCTTTGTAGGTTCTTTTATACACGAGAGATTGCAAGAAGCTGATGCCAGCTAGTTTGCAGTGGAGTCGTGCCTTGTACATAAGTCACTGCACCATCGGTTGTCGCGTTTCGGACATTTTTCACGGCCCTGTTGCTCACATTGCAAGCGAGCTCGACTTCAAACGAAGCCTGTTGCGCACAGGATATTAGAGCACACATCCATCACATACTTTAGAGGCCACAAAGTGTTGGCAAGAGACTATAGCACGAAGTGCACGGTTGCCAAGTATACTGGAAAGGAGTATTGTGTCTGATTACAAGGGGGATTGCATCACTGGCGAACGAGGCTTTTAAAGGAAACGGCTCATTTTGAGATACACTCCTCTTTGATAAAATTAAACCTCCTCCACCTCGCTACAGAGTAGGAACGAGAAGCTATGGGAGATACGCCAGGATCGCAGCATAGTCAGTCCACGAAAAGACCTGTGGCAAGACACGCTTGTCTGGCTTGCCGGGAGAAGAAGATCAGATGTGACGGTGAGATTTTCCCAGAGCCTGGTAGCAAAACGACAGAGATAACGCATAAGCGATGTTCGAACTGCAAGTTTCTAGGTATAGAGTGTGTCTTTGTACGAAGCCAGAGAGGTGGCCGGAGAAAGAGAACAACCCCCAACTCAAAAACTAACAACGAGCCAACAGAGCCCTTACAGAGCAGGACTGAGAGCCACATCGCGGGCAACCCTGCTCGCGACTCCAAACCCGTTTCAGATCTACCTATCTCGAGAACGCCCAGTATATCCAATAGCCTTGTTTCTGGGACTGACGCATCAGCATCTCAAGCATATCACCCAGCACTATCTGAATCAGGAGCTAGTACGTCGACTGGCCTTGTGCGACCATTCATAGACATCTTACAGACAAGCCCTAGGCCATCTGTCAGCTCAGGATATACAACGAACGACCATCCTACTTTTGCGCCTTCATCTGCTACATCACCATACTATAACAGTGGGAAGATGTCGCCCATGTTGCAAAACGAAAACAGCTCTCAATCAACCTCTGAAAGTCTACAAGAAAAAGTGCGTCAGTTGCAAAGAGAAGCTGCTAATATACAATCACAGCTTTCTGGGAATAGCAGCTATGACAATAACCGAGGACCATACAACAGCTTTTACTCATTACCCCTCCCACCACCCTCATCTCTACCCAATGGTGGCTTGCCTCAAGTTCCTCATCACCCATCGCAAATGCCTTTCCCACCGCTTCCTCACCATCATCCTTTTGGCCCTTCCTTTGGACCTTCCTTTGGACCTCCTTTTGGTCCACACTTTGGACCTCCTTTCGGTTTCGGACATCATAGAGGGCGTGGAAGACATCATCACCATCACCATCACCACCGCCGTGAGAGAAGTAGATACTTTGAACACTCGCCCCCACGTTCTTTTAGTCATTTCGATGATGACGAATCTGAAGCCGAAAGAAGAAGCTCAAGGTCTAGAGAACGGGATTTCGCTAAATATCACGATACTGAAAGAAGCGCTGAATTAGAAAATTCTTTCAGTTTTAGACATAAACCCCTATTCTCAAGAGATGAATCCCCGATGTCAAACCCAGCTTTGGCGAAGCTGACTAAAAGTGTAACCTCGGTCATGATTTCTATCCCTGATCATGAACTAGAGATATTCGATTTACCAAATTGGAAAACGACCTGTTTGTTGATTGATCTGTACTATAGATACAACCATCCGTGCTGTCCATTTTTACCCCCAAAGCATAGATTTGTTTACGAACTTTCGGTTAGAAAACATGCTGCTCTATTACATGCGATGTTTTCAGTCTCTTGCAGATTCGCTTCCAGCGTCCAAATTCCTAGCCCAAATCTGAGAGATTGTCAACATTGGTATTTTTTAGTCGAGAAATATTTAGATTTCCTAGAGTTTGAAGATTCCCTACAAGCTCTAGTGTTATTGTCTGCATCACTAGCCCCAGGAGGCTATATACAAGAGTCTTTCCAAGCTTATGAAAAGATCACTAAATTGATAAAAGTCAGTAATGTCATGAACACTTTGGCATCACAAGTCAATTTTGAAGAATATGCTGAGGTTGCTACAAAGCAACAAGTACTTAGAAGAGAGGATATACTGAAAAGCGTTTGGAGCGTTTGGAAACTCAGTGTTGTTTGGAGAATTAATAGGGGATTCCCATTCAAACCGATATCTGACTCAATGCTGAGCTTCCCTGCAAACCTCAACTTCCCAGTATCTGATATAATGTCTCATTTGAACTTAGGACTATTTGATTCACTTGAAAAATATCGGGGAGGAACAATTAAATACTACTCAATGGCTGATATGGATACGGAAATGGCCAAAGGATCGATAGCAACCATTGACCCTAATGTTATAGATGACTCTGCACAGAATATTCTTGCATTCAAACTATTTGAAGATCTTATGAATGCTATTTCAACCACCGTGTTATCTGCCGATGAAATCGAGGGTTTTAGTGCTAGGGCTGATTTGCTTTCGGCCATAGTAAATAAAAGTCTTTATCAGATTTCACATCTAAGGAGAAAAATGTTGGTTATCAATATTTCCTCATTACTCTCATCAATGATATTGAACGTTGCCAAAATTGTTATGAATGTTACACAGTGTGCCTCCTTACTATTGATCAAGCCTCATGAAACCAAATCCAATGGAAGTCCAGATGACTTGTTCAATTCCTTGTACAGATTATCTGCTGAAGAAATTCGAGCTGCATGCTCAAGTATCTCTTCAACACAAA
This sequence comes from Liangdongia quercuum, assembly GCA_030579675.1. Classification (NCBI taxonomy): domain Eukaryota; kingdom Fungi; phylum Ascomycota; class Saccharomycetes; order Phaffomycetales; family Wickerhamomycetaceae; genus Liangdongia; species Liangdongia quercuum. Next base: position 151,863 of record JAKTRK010000002.1, on the reverse strand, counting down.
TTCAACATCTAGTTGAAACTTTCACATCAGCCCTGGATATTGTCAGGATGCTTGAAATTGGCGAAGGAAAGGTACCTGAAACTCAAAACAGCACGCTACCTATCACTATTATATGTGGACCAACAAACTTGCGAACTGCTTTAGAAGTTGACTCCTTGAAGACGTCCGAAAGTTGGTGGACTGACGCAGTACCAGAGCCTGGAAAGATTATGTCAGCACAAGCACTTAATTATGATGGTATCCCGGACGCGTGGTTACAATATTCAGTATCTTCAGTCATCTTCGTTGCAAATGCAGTGACTATTCTAGCGTCTTCTGTTGTTTTAACCAACTACATCAAGATTGCTGCACATTCAGAAGTCAAATCCTTTTCAGATGTTCTCCAAAATTTGGATTTCGTAATAAATGATGGCGAGAAGTTGTTATCAGTTTCTTTGGAACCATACAGACGTAACTTATTATTGGCTGAATATGACACGAATAGACTACTGAACAGGATTCACTTGTGCGCAAAATTTATCAAGACACACGCACAATATTGGCCACATTACAGAAAGACTTCTGAACAAGTTGAATCCATCATCAGCTACATCAACGATTTGATCTCTAGATCATAAACGAGGAGTTGGCGATCAGTTTATTTATTGTAATATATAATTAATCAATGACTTTAATGCTTACTGATATTGTAAGAAATTCATTTCTTGCTCTCGAGGTAGCTCTCGTAGCCGACACTCTCTAATACTGTAGCTTTTGCCAAAACCTCTTCCTCTTGTTTCAATAAGTAGTTTAACATTTCTGTATGATACTTAGGCTCAAAGGCTCCTAAGATTCTGATAGCAATTAAAGCTGCATTTGTGCTATTGTTGATGGCAACAGTGGCTACAGGAACACCTCTAGGCATCTGAACAATTGAATAGAGTGAGTCAACACCATCTAGGGTTGAACCTTTCACTGGAACACCGACTACAGGTAGAGGTGTCATTGCAGCAACCATTCCAGGAAGATGTGCAGCACCTCCAGCGCCGGCTATAATGACTTTTATACCGCGTTGAGAAGCTTCAATAGCATATTTTGACATACGATGTGGTGTGCGATGAGCAGATACGATAGTAAGCTCGAATGGTATACCAAATTTCTTTAGTATATTCGCACCTTGAGACATAACTGGCAAATCTGAGTCTGACCCCATTATTATTCCTACCAATGGCTTTTGTTCTGTTTTTGTTTCTTTTATTTCCAGTTCTGCAGTATTACCCACAATATATTCAAAACGACGTTCGGCTTCTTCCATGCTGCTGGCAACAATATTTATATGACCCATCTTTCTGGCAGGTCTTGTAGTCTTACCGTATAGGTAGACTGATGCTCCAGCAGTCTGTAAAGCCCGTCTACAAGTCACTAATTCGCCATTTGGCTCTTTGGTCCCCAAAACATTCAACATGATTGCATTAGTTTCACTTGTAGCCAGTGTGCAGAATCCTTTTGGTAGTGGTAAATTAGTAACCGCTCTTATATGTGCTTCAAATTGAGATGTTACACATGCATCAATAGTATAGTGACCTGAGTTGTGTGGTCTTGGGGCAATTTCATTAATTAGTAATTCTCCATCTGGTAGCAAAAACATTTCAACACCAAAAATACCGGCACCTGGGAAGGATTTCACTGCATTCTGCGCTAATAACTTTGCTCTTAGTTGTATGGAGTCAGGAACTCTAGCTGGGGCATAAACTACGTGGCAAATGTTGTTCTCATGAATCGTTTCAACAGTTGGGTAAGAGAAAACCTCGCCTTCGATTGAACGAACCACCATAACAGCTAGCTCCTTGGTGAATGGGGCAAACTTCTCGGCATACAAAGGACGGTCTTTCAAGAACTCTAAAGCTTCCTTCGTATCTTCTTTAGATTTAACAACATAATTGCCACGACCATCATAAGCCAATGTTCTTGATTTCAATAAGAATGGGTATCCGAATTTTATCCCAGCTTCCAATAACGAACTCTCTGTGTTCTGAACCTCCAATGATTCAGTGACATCAATGCCATGCTCTATCAAATGAAGTTTCTGTAAATATTTGTCTTGAATCAGTTTGATCGTTTGTGGTAGAGGAAAGACTTTAACATTTAAAGCGCGAGTAACTTTCTCCAATGCATCAGCATCAACATGCTCAATTTCAACAGTCAGCACATCACACTTAGCAGCCAATTTGGCTATGGCATCTGGATCAGAAAATGAACCATCAACATGTTCATCTAGAGCATTGATCTGTTTAGCTGGGGAGTTTGGAGCATCCAGAATTATAGTTCTAATATTTAAGCGGTGCGCAGCCTCAACGAGCATACGGCCAAGTTGGCCACCCCCTAATATTCCAACTGTCACACTCTCCATATTTTAAGTTATATTCTTGGTCTGTGCTAATGATCAATTAAAATCAATAATGAGAAGTAAATCTCAAACTTATTCTCGTCATCTTGAAGACTACTGTCCAATTCAAATGTTATCAATTTGAAAAAACAGAGAAGTCAAAAAAAGATGTTATGTAATCCATCAGCTCAGTCACATGACTCGTCACGCGAAGTATTTCTCAAAGAGGAAATAAGAAAACACAATTAAGTCAATCCAAAAGCCTTGAAATGGGACATATTGATTTGAAAAGCTAGGCTCGATTTACAATACATTATTACTCCTTGAGTTCAAAAACTCACCTTTAACTAGTTAGCTGGCTTTCTTCTTGGACAGAATGTCAGGTTCCCCGAATATAGACGAGGAATATGAGGTTCTTGAGCTGATAGGTAAAGGGTCATTTGGATCTGTGAGAAAAGTCAGAAGAATAAGAGATAGAAAGGTATGTTCTTCATTTTGCATATCGCAAATACTGAGCCAGCTCTAAGAAACCCTTTGTAGTTACTTGTTCGTAAAGAAATTCCCTACGGGCATATGAATCAGAAAGAACGATCTCAGCTCATTGCAGAATTTAGAATATTGAGCGAATTGAAGCACCCAAATATTGTTCAGTATGTTCACCATGCACATATTCCAGAGCAGCATTTGCTTTACTTATATATGGAATACTGCGATGGTGGTGATTTACAGCATATTATCAAGCATTATAAAACATCTAACGAATACTTGCCAGAAGGTGTAATCTGGTGCATTTTCACTCAGATTTTAATGGCCCTCTATCGATGCCATTATGGAGTAAACTCCCCGATAATTTCCAATATCCTTGACGACATGAAACATCCTACTATCGACGACTCTACTAGGGTGATCATTCATAGGGACATCAAGCCAGATAATTTATTTCTGTCAGATGGGAATTTCAAGCTTGGTGATTTTGGACTTGCAAAGTCATTAAACTACGAAATGGAGTTTGCGACAACCTGTGTCGGCACACCTTACTATATGTCACCTGAGGTTTTATTAGACAGACCATACTCTCCATTATGTGATATCTGGTCCCTAGGTTGTGTCATTTATGAATTGTGCTCACTACACCCACCTTTCCAAGCTAAAACACACTTGCAACTACAACAGAAAATACAACGCGGTCTTTATCCCTCAATCCCCGAGCACTACTCTAGCAATTTAAAGGATGTCATAGCTATGTGTATTCAAGTTGACCAAACAAGAAGAGCATCGACATTTGATTTGTTACAAAATATAAATTTCAAAATACAGGTCAAGGACTTACAGCTCCAGCGATATGAATCAAGTTTGAAAAAATTTGAGCAAGAGCTAATTGTCATGGAGAAGGATTTGGATCATACGAAACAGCAAATAACGGAAGAATTGAACTATCAAAGAACGGTATTAGAGCAAGAGATTGAAGAAATCAGGGTGAACTACCAAAAGGAGTTCCAATATGTCGTTGAAAAAGAAGTTAGGGCCATACTGAAACAATATAATATTAATACACCAAGACCAAAACCCGCACAATCCCTACATTCGACACCTTCAGATTTTTCCATGGCGATGTCACCCTCTCCTTTGCACCAAGGTTCCAAAAGTCTGAAGGAAAAGAGAGACAAAGAATACGAAACACCGAAGAAGCAGTTTCGGAAACCATTACAGTCTCTCGACAATGATCCCCCTTCTGGTAAAAAGTACTCAAAACCAGTGAACAATAGTTACTCTGTTCAAAAGTCGGCAAATAACACCTTGCTCACGAAGAACTCGAGACTGTTTGAAAATGCTAGAGTTTTGCACTATGATGAGGATTTGGGTTTACCATCGCCATTTAATACAAAGACGTTAGGCTAGGTGTTAATGGACAAAAGGAGAGCAGATACTTGAATATGTAATGTTTGTGAACCTGATGACTGGTTGAACTCTATAAGCTGTATGATTCAAATGAATAATATAACAATTAATGTATTATTACGAAAATTATCCATTCTATACTCAGACTATATGGCTTGTTATCAGATCCATTTTTTTCCTGTCAATGCTTCGTAAGCTTGCACATATTTCCCTCTTGATCTCTCAGCAATTTCTTGAGTCATTGAAACACCCTCTTTCCCTTTCAATCCATTGGCTGTAAGCCAATCTCTTAAAAATTGTTTATCGTAAGAATCTTGACTTTTCCCGATTTGATAGGCTGCAGCGTTCCAAAATCTGGAGGAATCTGGAGTGAGTACTTCATCAACCAAAACTATTTCCCCGTCTTCAGTAAGACCAAACTCGAACTTAGTGTCTGCTATGATGATTCCTCTCGTAATAGCATAATCTCTGGCTTTAGTATACAAGTCAATCGCTAACTTGCCAATTCTATCCACCAATTCTTTGCCAACAATCTTTTCAGCTTGTTCAATCGAAATATTCTCATCGTGTTCACCTTGTTCAGCTTTTGTGGAAGGAGTGAAAATGGGAGTTGGAAACTCTTGACTTTCTTGTAAAGTTTCAGCAATCTTGACATGATGAACGGTACTTGTTTTTCTGTATTCACTCCATGCGGAACCTGTTATATATCCTCTAACTATCACTTCAAGTGGTACCAGTTTATACTTGTGGACTAGCAGAGAACGCCCTTCAAGTTGCTCTTTATATTTTGGTTGGCTGAGCTCTTTAGGCAACGATTTGAAAATATCATCAGTTTTGATGAGATGAGTTTTCACGTAAGGAGCCAGGAAATCAAACCAGAACTCTGACAGTTGTGTTAACAATTGGCCCTTTTGAGGGATGCCGTTTTTCATTATAACATCATAAGCACTGATTCTATCAGTTGCAACGAAAAGAAGGGTTTGCGAGTCAACCTCATAAATATCACGGACTTTACCGCGTGCAACTAGCGGCAGAATATTATCAAGGTCAGTTGTTATAATAGACATCGGATCTTGAGTATCTGGCAAAAGATATAAAGCACAGAGCCTCTACTGGGATCTTAGAATTTTCATCGCTTACAATGCAATATAAATAGCTAATAACTGACTATATTTGACTTCTTCCAAGTCGGTTCTGACACTTCAGATAATTGCATATAAATCGAAAAATGTAAAAAAGAAAAAAAAGATGAAAAATTCCGATGCGGGGAGTCGAACCCCGGTCTGCTCGGTGAAAGCGAACCGTGCTAGCCGTTACACTACATCGGATTTGATAGAACAAAAGTAACAAGCTCTTTGTCGTGTGCTGCTCATTTTGAAGCTAAGGTGTGCAGACAGATAACCAAGAACAAACAGAATGCTGCTTGCAGTTGGAAGAAGGTCTAACTCACTTCTACGCTTGCTTATTCGATTGATCAGGACACCAGTTTTTCTGTTACACAGCAGAAAGCTTGATAACAACAGAAGCTATACCATAGCTATATTTATTAGACCCAGGACCCTTGCTGCTTTTTGGTTGTAAGATGATTTAAGTGCTAGAGGCCACCCACCCATGACTCAGACCATAATCTGGCAGTGCTTGTCGAGGACTCTGAATTGAGCCGAGTTTAGTTCCCCACAAGAATGTAGCACGGTGTCTAGAATCTATCATAAGAGACAAGGACTAGTTTAATCCACTAAGAGAACTATATAGGTAACCTACATCATTGAATACTTAAGGTTATGCCAATAAGATCTAAAGATATCCGCCAACATTCGAAGAACGGAGCTGCTGTTTAATTGTTTAGAGGGGTTTACAGCATACGATACATGAACACAAGAAGAACTTCTCAACATAAAAAGATTAGAGCGCTGATCCTCTGCAAAATTGATCACCGCCATAGTTAGTATTCATGCTGCCATCAAGTATAACTATGTGGCGCTGAGTTCTGAAATAGCCTCGCTGGCGCAATCGGTAGCGCATACGACTCTTAATCGTACGGTTGCGGGTTCGAGCCCCGCGTGGGGCTATTTTTTACGCTTTCGCTTGTATATTTTATGTGCAGGTCGCTGCGAGATTTTATGTAGGTGTATGCTTTTTCCGGAGTTACAAAGCATTAATCAACAATAGCAACAGAAATATATCGATCATATACACACTTTTTCAGCCTTACATGATTCTTGTTAGGTACAAAAACAGTCAGTCGAATAGAGCAGCCTCATGGTTTTGAGTGGAGAACCATTCAGATTAGACGGTACGCAATAACGGCGATTGCAGCTATAAACGCTTCGAAAGGTCTGTTATTGAAAGAGGCTGCAGCTTTGTTCAAAGTTGCAATCGAGATCACAGACGAGGACGAAGAATCAGCACTGCTCGTTGTACCAACTGTTCTTGATGCATCTGGATTTTTCGAGGAGATCACTATTGTAGGAGCTGGTGTAGCTGTTGTGCCTTCAGTGGAGTCTGATGAGAACGGTGCTGGGGTACCAGAATCTGGAGTAGTTGATTGTTCATCTGGATAAGTGACTGTAGTCTTAGGAACGGTACATGGACAGTCAGTGATAGTCAAAGTAGAAGGTTCCGTGACAACATAAGTAACGTTATTGGTTGAAATTGTTGTTGGATAAGGACAGTAAGTGGTGAACTGAGTAACGACTTCACTAGTTGTGATTGTGATAGCCGTTTTGGTGGAGACTATTGGAATAGTACAAGGACAGTTTGTAATGGTTAAAGTGGTTGGTTCAGTAGCAGTATATGTCTGGTTATTGGTTATGATGGTAGTTGGATATGGACAATAGGTTGTAAATTCGGTGACAACAGTACCTGTTGTAATGGTGGTCACTCCAGTGGACGTTGTTAAGTTTTGGTAGTTAGCAAAAGAGAGATCGGTCAAAAATAATCCAGTGAGAATGGTAAACAACAACATATTTTAGCGATCGAACGAATGGCTTGTGTATGTTCCAAAAGAACTAAGCTTTGAAACCTGAGCTGTTTCCTTTCTTATAGTTTTTCAACTAGTTCTTAAATTAGATCTCTGTTCGAATCTGCACAACTGCTTGTCTGCAACTTCTTTGAGCAACAACCCTTTTCGAACTATCGAACCTTAAAATACATTCAACTTAAGACTTGAATTGAAAACAAGCTCTCATAATAGGGAATTTTGATAGGAAGCGGTAATAGAGTCATGTAAATATTGCGTAGTGTTTTTTTCCCAGTGCATGATTACTTCGTTTACTAAAAATAGTATAATGAAATAAAAACGCCGGTGAGCGGCCTTGCTACTCATTGAAAAAATTCTCTTGTTTAATGATATGACGAGACTGGAGACAATTCCCCTCCACACAAACTACAGATTTGCAAAATCACACTACAAAGTTAGCGTGGATCAGAATTTCTTCCCCCTTGAAAAAAACATTTTATTGCAAGCGTGCAGGATGGTGACAGATCGGTCTTCCATTTCCATATATTCGAAGTCAACGAAAGCACCAGGTTGTAGATGATGATCAACTGGAATACACATACTTCAGAACAAGGAGTCATATCATAGATTTCCCAACGAAATGAGCATATTTTAAATGCTCTAGAGTGTATTTTCGTAAAGTGGAGTTTTGTGTCTGATCTGCGTAGAGTAATCACTGAAAATCAATATTTCTTTAGAGAAAAGCTAAATCTCAGGCTTCTTGGCCCATTGGAGTTATATCATCTTATCCTCAATGGAGCCCTTATGTGAAGTCTCAAATATTAGTCACATTTGATGCGCTAATTCCCCTATATTTCATAACAGAGATATTACTCGCCTATAGATGTTCCAGGATGTTCTATAGATAGAGTAAAGCGGCATTTGAGGCGGGGTATCACCGGTTACATAGGATTACTCAGCTCTAAGACAATGTCATTTTATTCTATGACTAGAGGATATTTACTAGATTATGAGATTTTGTTTTGCACTAGCAACTACTTTTTCAAGGTACTTGGTTGATCTCAAGATCAGAGACTGTAATAATGTTATCAGTCTCTTCTTTCTTCTCCGGTTGATTATCTTTCAGATCCTTCTCAAATGATTTCTTGATGCTAGCCAATAGAAGAGGATTTTGTAACACTTCAAGACCGGTGAAAGCCAGGCATAACGCTGTTTGAATAGCAGATGCATGTGCTTCTCGTGACTGGACACTCTTAGTGAAGTTAGGGTTGTGAGGTCCATATTCAGATGTCACTTTGAACTGTGGTTGAATAGCTGGAATTTCCCAAGAGACATTACCTTGGTCTGAAGAGGCACCGATGAAGGCAGTTTTAGCATCCTCTTCAATTGTTGGAAGATCGTGGCCAAACGACTCATTCATGTAAGTTCTGTAGCAATCCGATAATATCTCATTTGGGATCATGTTATAGTATTCAACTTCATATTCAAGCTTGAATTTACAACTCGTTGCAATTGCGCCAGCTCTAACACAATTCAGAACTTTTTGTAACAAGCTTTGCAGCCTAGTTTTTGTCCTTGCCCTAACACCGAAAGTAGCAGATGTGTGAGCAGAAATGACATTTGGAGCCAGTCCTCCTTCATTGATACAGCAATGAACAATGTCAGTTGGTTGCAATTGTTGTCTCAGAACAGAAACTGCATTATATGTAATTACCACAGCATCTAAAGCATTGGTACCATTCCAAGGGTCTGCTGCTGCATGTGCTTCCTTTCCATAGAAATGGACTTTGAAACCTTGTTTAGCTGTTGTTTTCATCATAGCTCTTGATGGGGTATTGCCTGGATGTGCCATTAATGATATATCGACATCTCTATAGGCACCAGCATCAATCATTTGAACTTTACCACCCCCTCCTTCTTCGGCAGGAGTACCTAGGTATTTGATAGTGCCAGGAATATCAAATTTCTTCATGGCGATTGAGGCGGCTAGAGCACCAGCCAGTCCACATACAGCAATCAAATTATGTCCACATGCATGTCCGATACCCGGTAACGCATCATACTCAGAATTGAATGATATTACTGTTTTGTTGTCTTCTGGCCTATTGGAAAACTCGCAAACGAATGAAGTATCAATTCCATATGCATGCTTGATAACTTTCCAACCTGACTGCTTTTCCATATAATCAGTTATAGTTTTATGAGCGTACACTTCCTGAGAAAATTAGCTTCACTCTTCTTGAAAACTGATCTCAGAACGTACCTCATATTTTGTCTCTGGGTTCTTCCATATCCCATTTTGTAGTTGGAAGAGCTCTTCATCAAGTTTTTTGATCTCTTCTTTTGCATACTCGATGATCTCATCCGAAATTTTCTTAGACATTTCGTATTGATTCCTCGTATCTATGCGGAACACTGAATTTTAGACTTCGAGAATACTAGAAATCAAGACCATTATATAAACTGAATGCAAAAGTGATGAGCTAAGGTAAATATTGCTATCTATATATTGTCGATAAGAGGCTACCTTCTCGTGGGTCGGATTTAGTTCTATATTAGGAAATTCCAATAAAGCCAATAACAGCCCTAATTACGTAAAAGTACGATCACTTATCTCTTTACTATAGTCCGAGAGGTATTATGAGATTGCACGGTAAGGAATAGACTTAGATACAGGATCATCTTACTTGGCTTTTTTTATTTTATATATTTGATATATCAGAATCTATAGGGTAGCAAATATTGATCTGAAAATATTAATTACATAAAAAAAAATTACGGACCGACCGGGGTTTTCATCTAAGACCATTCTCACAACGCCCACCTTCAATAACCGAACGCAAGAATCTGCTTTGTTTAGTTGGAAAACTAGTGATTTTTTAACGGTAGCTTAATGTAGGATGCTTTTAGCTCTGGTAATGTGTAATTAATGCATACATAGATAAATAAATAAAGAAAATTATAACTTTAGCTTCGACTGAGTACGAGCAATGAAACTCTTTTCATCGAATATTAAAGGAGGAATCACAGTTTTTCATACAAGGAATATTACAAACCAACAAAAGGTGCTCACGCCAATGATAATGCGAGAATGTCGAGCTGCTTATTTATTAGCGGCCTGAGCAGCTTTTCGAGCCCTTTTAGCCATGACCTGTCCAACGAATTTCAAAATAAAGCACAGGAGAATGTTGTTAACCACCAACCAGATGCATAAAATACCATAATTACGGCCCAATTCTCCTTTCCACAAATCCAAAAATATCACTCTAAATATTTCAGCACCATTGTGAATTGGGAAGGCATAGCCATATCTGTAAAATTTGTTTAGCAAGGCCATTGGTGAAAAGCTTGGAGAAATATTCAAAATGACCCAACTAATTAACCACACCCCCAGCAGTGGTGGTTTATATATAAATATTATCATTGCCATATTCTCATTAGCACCACCAACTGCAGCCATCACCAAATAACTAGTAAACCAATAAATCACAAATCCTCCTTTACCGAACGCCTTGGTGAAATCAATCTGAAAAATAGCAGATACTGCGCAGACGAACAGCGCAAGGATAAGGTAACTTAGCTGACTGGACACTATTCTATAAAGCACATAATGGGATGGTTTGATGTGGGGAACCAATGAAAGGTGAACTTGAGCAAAAAAATTGAACAAGAAAAACGAGATAATGATGATATAAATGAGGCCGACCTGCAATGGAGCAAGCAGTGTATTATCAGTATAAGGTCTGTAATCATTGTAGAAAAATGTTGGAAGACTCGTGATGACATCACTGTTGATCAAGTTAAGTTTCTGCGTGTCATTTAACTTGGATATCAAAGGCGAACTAATCAGAGAGTAATTTCCGACAAAGTAAGACTGCAAAGACTTTAAGGTTCCGACAACATATGCCGGCACGTTGGTTATATCTCTTCCTGACTCATATACAAATTCGACAGCAGTCCCCGGTGTGGTGAGGTTTTCAAAACTTTGATACAATTGATATGTAGCATTTGGTTTGATATGGATTGCACTCCAAAATTTTCTATGATGCACCAACTCTATTATCTTATCTCGAATATTGTCTTTATGATTATATCTCTCAACAAAAGTTTCTGTGTTGAGAAAATGGAAGGTGCCTGCGGACTTCAACGTCGTGTTCAAAGTTTCTTCTATGAATTCACTTATCGATGGGCTTAAATCATCGATTGTGTTATAGTCCTCGTTGACAACTAACATTCGTAGCCCTTTTGTGTGGCCTTCACGATCATACAACGATCCCCAATATACAGAAAATGCCGCAATAATTAAAGAGGCTAAGATAGCCCAGATTTTTAAATAGCTTATCAATATACCCCAACGCTTGGAAGCGAGCGAGCTGTGGAAAAATCCAACTTTCTGAGCACCAGGACCAGGTTTTTCATTGTCCCCATTACTGGATGATTCTCCACGCTGCGATTCTTCATCTTGAATGATATGTGACCTAGTATAAATTTCACTAATTTCATCCAGTCCTGATATCATATTACCCATATCCTCGGTGGAAGGTATAAGGCCCAACGTATTAACTTCTTGGTCAGAGTTCGAGCTTCTGGAAGGCTTGTCAGATGAACTCGTTAAACTTTGGTCATGCTGGGTAGCGCGAGAAGCCATCATGAACGCTTCGTTATTCTGGGTACAAATAGGCTGAGAAAAACAATTAACAGAAATTGACACAACAACCTTTTGTGATTATCACAGCCTTCTGGGTTTTGTTGATGCTTTGAAATCAGAAATGTAAAAGCTTTTATATATATATGAATCCTCTTTAGGTTTTGAATGTAATCGGATTTAGCGTTTATTCCCGTGAAGCAAGAAAAATGGTAAAACTGGAGAAATTTAACACCGTCATCGCAACAAAAATAACTCGTATCGGGAAGACTAGCTCCATCGGCTGCGCTGCAATAATTGCCAAGGGAAAGGCTCTAAACTACAACGTTTGCAAATCAAAGAGTTTTTTTTGTGTCCTTTCTAGCTAATGGCATAACTTCTCTCGGTATACAATTCCTAAAACGGTAATATAAGCCGTACATGTTGCGGAGGGCTTCTCAGCGGTGAAACAAAAGGTGCCCTTTACGATGAGCTTCGAGTATTGGCTTGAGGATACAGCTCGTTGATAGTTTCGCCCCAAAGCTCGACACCTCTTTGGATTTCGCTTTCGGTCAGATAACTAATGCTCAACCTAACGCTTCTTTCCCCCCAACCTCTAGTGTTACCAGTAACCTCGAAATTATTCCCATTGGCAAGAACGACACCTTTGGACTTCAGGTTGTTGGTGATGAGCTGGCTATCATAACCTTCAGGGAGAGTGACCCACACGAAATATCCGCCTTCAAATCCATAAGCTGTAGTGCCTTCGGGTAGGTATTCATGAATCGAAGTTTTGAGCACTTTAGCTCTTTTGGAAAACGTAGTGCGAAATGTCTCGAGAATTTTGTGAATTGAGCCATCCTTCAACAGTGTACCCACAATCATAGAGTTCAGCTGTGATGGGGTTCCTCCACTAACATTGGCCCCTCCTTGGCTCAGCTGGTATACCAATTTTTCATTGACACTCTCTTGATACCCGAATCTCAAGCCTGGCGCTATCAGTTTGGAGAAGGTTGCATTGCTTATTGTGTTACCAAACTCATTTGTGTAAGTCTCTCTATCAAGATAGGTCAAACGAGGCAATGGGACTGGGAAATTATCTAATGGTTGAGTATAGTCCAACAAGTCATAGACATCGTCTGAAATAATCAGAATATCAAATTTTCTAGCTAGCTCAATTAACTTTAATCTTGTGGTCAGATCATAAGTACGACCACCTGGATTTGAAAAGGTTGGAATGCAGTAGAAAACATATCTGTAAAACTTTTTAACATGAGCAGCTTCTGGATTTCTCACTATTGTCAAATCGCCATCATCATCATTATCATTTTTTGAATTTTCTTTTTCGAAATGCTCTAATTTAGACTCTAGCAATTCTATATCGATATCATATTTGCTGTTCGCAACTTCATCGATTGCTGTGATTTTCCCTCCAAAACCGGCATCTATAAATGTATCATTGATCAGGAAATATGTGGGAGTTATAATAAAAGCTTGTCTGGTGTACCCGGTATGAGCAAGAGTAGTTTGTGCTAAAATATTCATGATACCATAACTAGCGCCCGCAGTCAAGTTGAGGTATTCATATTTACTGGGATTCTTGGGATTGAAAATCTTATTGCTTAGTTTAACGATCTCCTCACGTACCCAGACAGCACCAGGGTCTGAGCCATATGTCAATGGATGCCTATTTTCTGGGTCTTCGTCATAATCTCGTTCGCTCAACAACAACTGAGTGGTCGCTTCTGCAATTTCTTTAGCTGGAAGTAACGAGGCAGTTGGATGACCCTTGAAAAAGTTGATACTAGACACCATGATTATTCCAGCGCACAATTGATCTTCTCACTGATAATATGAATTCTTTTCACTCGAGGAAATCCTAATCAACGTCGATAAAAGTAATGATGCAGGGTAATGCAAGTATTAGATAACGAAAATCACAGTCTAAAATGAAGACTCGGGATAAGAGGTGTTAATTAGCTAATATTTCCGCGTTGGTGAAGGGCAATGGTGCAGTTCAACAAGAGGTGGTATTTTCAGGGAACAAAACCGTAGACTAGTAGGTCTACTGCTTTTATATCGGCTGTGTAAAGAGAGAACAGGGGGGTGATGGTAATAAAGAAAGAGATACAAATGATCGTGAAATACTTCCATTTATGAAGGGATTGATATCGCTCTCCCATTTGACATCGATATCACTCTGGCATTACTATTTTCCAGTACTATTCGCTTAACGATTCTATACAATAAGTGCCTTTAGGTTGATAGTCACATTGGTTTCTTTTTGACAGGAAAAAATATTGATGCATTCAAGCTGGATTGAACCCCACAACTCTCTTCGGTCTATATGGTTCTTCCAGATAGCAGATTTCCTCTTGAGTTAGCTTGAATTCAGTAGCAGCAAAAGCCTCCTCAACTCGCTCAGTACTGGATAATCCAAGAATTGGATTGGCTCCTTTACTCAGGACCCAAGCAGTGGAGACAATTGCTTGTGATACCCCACGATCATTTGCGACTTTGGCAACTCTGTTCACTATTTCTTTATCTTCTTCTGTTAATTCGTCCAGTCCCAAGTTCTTGAACTGTGGATCTGATAAATGTCTTGAGGTTGTCTTACTGAGTGGTCTAGTTAGCACACCCCTAGAGTTTGGAGACCAGGGAAGGATCCCAATGCCATGTTTTTTTGCAAATGGAATCATTTCCCTTTCCTCTTCTCTATAAAGCAGATTATAATAATTTTGAATGCCAATGAATTTATGCCACCCGTGCTTTTCCGCAGTAAATTGAAGCTCTGCAAATTCCGTAGCTCTCATTGAGGATGCGCCAATATACCTTGTTAGCCCTTTCTCAACAACATCATTCAACGCTCGAACGATCTCTTCTGGCTCCGTTTGATTGTCTAATCGATGAATTTGCAAAACATCAATGTATGTCCCGAGTCGTTTCACGGAGTTTTCAGCACCATCGAAGATGTGCTTTCTAGATAATCCTTGTGAGTTGATCAAGTCAACTGGCCGAACATCTGGCCCAAATTTACCATGTCTCAAGTCCAAGTCTTCATCAACTGGGCCGAAAACTTTGGTCAGAATAACGACCTTGTCTCTCTTTATATTATATTTTTCTAAAAACTTCCCCAATAAAACCTCTGAATAGCCATTACTATATATATCGGCCGTGTCGTATGTTCTTAAGCCCAAATCGTAGGCTTTTTTCAAGATTTTGAAGATCTTGTCTTCATCTTCTTCCACCCAATCTGCCCAACTCTTTTTCCCATACGACATGAACCCAACTATAACTTTGGATATTTTGAGGCCAGATTTACCTAGCCTATTCCACTCAATTACTTTGCTACTCATGGCAACAAATTTCAATCAACTTCAACGCTCCGACATCCTTTCCAACGTTCATGAATAGACTTATGATTTCACGGTTAGTTTTATAATATCTCATTATATTCCGCGTTACATAATCAACGGAAAGCGTTAATAGTTTACAATCAGAAACATAATAATCATCATGGTCAAATAAATATACATTATTCAAACTGCATTAACTGCCTCGGTGTACTTGAACTTTGAGAGGCGCTCACCAAGTTCTGTGGAGAGGTCTATCTTTGTCTCCATTGAGTCATATATCTTTTTTGGCATCTTATAACCTTCTATGCCATTCATTTTCTCCAGGACCTTAAAAACTAGAGGCCAAAAGTCTGAACTTGCCAGAATTTTCAGCAGATAGCTCATTGTTTTCACAGAAGTTATCTTAAGGCCAGATTTTTCAATTAAATCAACGATGCTCCCTACCAGTATCTGTTTATCTCTCACGTCCAAAGACATGCACAAGCGGAAGACGGAATCGTCATTGAGATACTTTCTGATTTCGGGCTTGTTGCTCAACATCGACAAGAGGTAAGCAGTCATATCAGACGTCTTATTATGTTTGCATTGCCCGTATTTTGTGATGATCACTGCCAGCAATAAAGGCCTGAGGTTCTCTTTCTTCTCTTTATAAAACAAATCGAGTATGAATTTCCTAGCACGATCCGAATTCTTGAGAAATGGTACTTTAAGTTCAAGGTTTGGGAATTCAACAAGTCTATATTCGTAGTTCTCGTCAAAATGCTGTAAATACTCCCAAGCCTTGAAGAACCCATAGGCCTCTGCAGTAGATTCCACGAGGCTTATGATCATGCTTCGTTTCAACTCATCTGGCATGGAGGGCTTCTGAACCACTATTTTGAGCAAATCTAGAATTTTATAGGGATGTTCCTTACAATTTACGGATTCCCTTATCAGACACCTTGCCATAGCTTCCAAGGTCCCATTGTCAATATAAGCTTTGTCCAAGAAATATGTCAGTTGATTAGAAATCAATCCCGTGTTGCAAAACTCTGCCGACCTAGCAAACAAGGCACTCAGTGTACGAGGATATATTGGGTATTTTTTGCCCGCTGTTTTACAAATACGGAACGCTGAGTTGAGCATTCCATTGGCAATCAAGTGGTGAGCAACCAGTTCTGGAAGGTGCTTATCAACATCCTGTCTATTGCCAATAAATCGCGTCAACGCGTTGAAGGCCTTCGAGTAATTTTGTGATTCCAATAATGATATGAGATATAAATTTCTTAAAAATTTAGTTTTCAGTCCACTATCTCGGAGCAAAAGGCTCAGTTTTCCACTAAAAGCTGTATCGTATTTCGTCCTTTGCAGACATACTTCCTTGATTTTCTGTTCTAGTGCCTCAGAACTAGATGGTGTGTCTTGAACCTGTATTATCGCCTTCCAGATTAGCTCTACAGCACCTTCAGTGCTGATATGACTTTCTGGAAGTGATAAGGAGCTTAGATCCTCTATGATGCTCGCAACATCTGCATTTTTTATAATTTGCGAATCATGTAATGGTGTTGGTTGGTATCCAGTGTGCTGATGGATCGATGACTTTTGCCCTATGAAAAGCTGACTCTGATAGAGAGAAAAGTATGGCCTATGCGTGAACGTTCCAGGTCGTATATTGAGTCTCCATGAGTTTCCTATTCTGCGCAAAGCCATCTCTATTGGTTTCTACTGGCTCTATCAGACTGCTTCCTGAGCTTTACTTTTACTACGCTTTCAGTTTCATTTTCACTTTAACTGCAGTAAAGTACAAAATGCGTTACATAATCATTGCTGACGCTCATTCAAAAATTTTCAGTTCAGCTGAGAAAGGGCGTGCTTGGGCCTCGAAAGAGAAGGCACAACATTGGGATGTTTAGATCTCCTATAATAAATGGGTTTCGAGTGGTGAGTGGTGAACCTGCACCAGGGATATGTCGCATGTTCTAACATCCTGTTTAGGTTCGGTCAACGTCGCATTCGTTGACGACACTGACACTAAAGACGAATTACAGTGCGTTTCCAACGATAGGGATGTTCTCTAAGAGGTTCAATTCATCTTCGTCTATCACTGAATCTGCTGTACAGGCTACTTCAGATTTTAAGCAGCAGCTTCCCTCATTTGACAACATTGCTGATACTGCCGGCACAGTAGGTCAGCAGATCATCGGTGAAGCCTCTTCACATTATGGCTATTTGCAATCAGTAGGCCTTGCCAAAACCTGGTGGTGGCCTCCGGACTTTATCCAGCACTGTCTTGAAATTGTTCATGTTACAACAGGACTCCCATGGTGGGCTACTATTGCGCTTACAACTGTGGCAGTTCGTTCTCTGCTATTCCCAATATATGTGAAGTCTTCAGATATGATGGCTAGAAATTCGAGAATCAAACCGCAACTTGATGTGATACAAGCCGAGATTTATAGTGCAACTGATATGTCTGAAAGTCAGCAAGCTATGCTGAAGCGTAAAAAGCTGTTGACAGAACATGGCATCAAAAATCGCTACTTGGCTGCACCAGCTCTACAGCTCCCGTTGGCCTTAGGATTTTTCGCTGGAATTCGTCATATGACGAACTATCCAGTTGATGGCTTTCAAAACCAGGGTATTTTATGGTTCCAGGATCTGACAGCAACTGACCCTTACTTAGGTTTGCAATGTCTATCAGCTGCTGTTATCATCGGTTTCATGAGATTAGGTGGGGAAACAGGTGCACAAACTATCTCACCTCAAATGATGAAGTTCTTCACTATTATGCCGCTGATCTCCATTCCGTTAACATCAGGACTATCTTCAGGTGTTGTTCTATACTTCTTTGTTAATGGTTTGTTTTCCGTGTTCCAGAGCATGATATTGAAGAACAAGGCTTTTCGGAAACGATTTAATATTGCAGAGATCGTCCCTCCGCCTAAACCAGATCCAAATGCTCCCCAATTGAGCATGATAGATAGTTTCAAAAAATCAATGAAAGATGCTAGAGATAAAGCTGAGAAAAGAGCACTGGCAAATCAGAAAACTAAAGAAGAACAGGAAAAAGTTTTCAAAATGAAACAGAATTCTCACATTAAAATAGTGAGAGAATCCGATTTTGATAAAAGCCACAAAAAGTGAGCCAACTTCTCACACTCGCACATAGATTTCTTGTAAATATAGATCAATATGATGAATGATTAAGCTTTTTGGTGAGGTTAACATCTGTTATAATTAGTTGTTTTCATGAATATCAGTATTCTCCAGAGATTCGACTAACTGTATAGGTGGCTGGAGATGCATATAATTTTATGTTATCTGTAGAGTTGACTACTGTGGTTGAGCTATGCTACAGTTGCGCGTTTGTATGCATTACTAAAATATTGGCAACAAAATAAAGGCCAACATTTGAGAAAGATAGACTTGAATACGAATTGCTATTGCAGGTCTTGGCATTATATTAAGCACTGATTAAATATATGACAAATAAAAGGGCTAATGAAAATTAAAGGTGGGTATTATCGTAAACACTCAACATATAGTGTTGATGCAATCATTTCAAGTATGTGTATTGTTAAAACATTAACAAACAGAGAGAACTATTCTTCAGATGACGAAAAAACAGTGGAGTCTGGAACATCGGAAAACGCCGAAGTGGGTTCACGTATAAGAAATTGTATTAATGTCTGTAAAGCCCCCAGGTCTGATCCCATACTCGATGCAATATTATCATTATTTAAAAAACTCATTGAGAACACAATGGCCAAATTGGTAGCATCCATTCTGTTATTTTCTGAGTGCTGAATCACCTTGTTCAAATGCTCAAATAATCTCTTCAGTAGATGGTAATTATAGATTGGTAAGCGATGAATCAAAACATTCAAGTTTTCATCCAAATCACCTTCTTTTGTAGCGCGAATAAACTCGGGTAAAAGTTCGTTGGTTAACAAACTTTCTGGGACTTCGCGTAGGTAGGACTTGAAGCAGCCAGCTAAGGTATTAACTTCAAACCAGCGATCATCCTCTAAAGTGAAGTCACCACCTTCATCAAATGCTTGTTTCAGCGAATTTATGCTACCAACAGAACCAGGAACTCTATAAAGCCCAGTTTCATCTAAACCCCTAAGCTCAATTTCTTGAAGTAATCTCTCCACAATACGAGGTATCAAGGTGCCATCACGTTCACAGACATCTGCAATCGGGACACCAAATACTTTTGAGCTTCTCAAACTATGTGAATCTTTTGATAGGTAGGAAAATCTTTTTGAGAGGTTCAAAGCACTGATCCAGTCTTGAGCATTGTTATTATCAAGGGCCTGAAAGCAAATCTCCTCGCCATTATCACCAACAAGCTTGAAAAATCCATCAATATTAGAATGAACATAAAGAGGTTTATGATCAAAGAGTCTGATCTGTTTTATAGGCTTTGAGAGTTTACCATTTAGGTCAATACTCAAGACGTCAGGAAGTTCCTCAGGTGCAAGTAGTCTATCAGGAGCAGACCAGTTACTACCAACATTAATGGAGAATGGACGAACAGACCTAAGCAGCCCACCCAACCTCTTGCCAACACTTGAGCCAGCCACTTTTGAAGGTGATATATTTTGACGCGCCTTCCGCACTTGGTCAGTTGCTGTTGAGACGTACGGACGAGATGAGCTTGTAGAATTTCTCACTTGAGATAACATTTGTGTTCTTTTGATATCTCGTTCCTGATTCTCGAGTGTTTCCTTTTTCTTTATATCACGCTTGATTTTTTCCATTTCACTATCTATAAGTCCTTTGAATAATTTTACTTTCTGATCATTTTTTGGGTATTCCCTATTTTCTTTAAGAGCAGCCTCCTTGACTTCTGCAGGCTCTGCAGGGGCATAGTGTTCAAGTTTGAATAAAAAAACAAACTCCTTTTTGATATTTTGAGCATCTGTTGGATTATTATAAGTGTTTTCCAAATTCGTATTCATATCAACAATATTCGTAATGCAGTTGAATGTGAACCGACGCTTATCAAAATTGATCAGCTTCGAATTGTCATTTGACATATTTGGAATATAACAGGCAATCTCTAACAATCTCTCGGTAAACCATCCAATACATGGGGTTAATGGTCCTTTCAAATTCTTGTTCAAATCATCTAGTTCGAATCTAGGTAATAGGTAAGTGAACTCATCCCAGTTTTCAATCGCTTCACCTTTTAATGTTGAAGAAGAATACATCCAACTATTCACAAACAAACGAGACTCTGGAGAAACAATGGCCTGTATTATAGCCGTCTCAATAAAAGATGGAACATGAGGCGAGAATTCTTGTCCAACTTTATCAGAAACCCCGGAAAACAAGTCAACAGATGACATTCTTAATCTTGAGATCGATAAGATCTGTAAAATCGAGATCATCCTACTGGTTCGCAAATCTCTATTAATTGCCGGATCTGTGATTTGCAGAAGGAAGAATCTCTCTAGATTGAAATGTACCTCAAATAGTAATTGAACGGGCGGTGGAAACTTAGCCAAGATTTTGTCTTCTATGTTATTACCATATAGGGTCTTGATCCAAATAAAAACGTTCATTACTTCGAGATCGTCTTCATTTGTCCCAGATGAATTCGGGTTCTTAAATCTGAACAGGCTTGTCAAAGATTTACTTGTCTGAATCTCTAATAATTGGAATACATTTACCCAGTCGGAAATAGTGATGGAGCTAAATATATCATTGATAAACCAATTAAGCTTCTCGACAAATATTTCAGCCTCCCTGAATTCACCAGGTAAATCTGTAAGAATTATCTCACTATCAAGAACTTCATTTGCAAAATTTCTCGGGAATAAATCGAGTGGTCTATAGCATTTTTTGATGTAGTTTTTTCTTATGCGTTTGTATAACTGAACCAATCTCTCATATATTTCAGTCAATTCGCGTTTAAGATCAGTGTTCTCTTGAACCTTGGCTAAGTAATCTTTCCACTCAGAAGAGAACTCATTATCCATAATTTTCAATAGATCAACAACTATCTTTTTGTTTTGTAGATTATCAGTGAAGTCACTATAGTAGTCACTGATTAAAATTGAGATGGCTTCCAGCACACCAAGTTGAATTTTTCCCACAAATCTCCAATCTAGTTCCGAATCAAAAGAAGAAACTTGACTGTTCCAATCTGGAAATATTGGAACTGTGCTTGAATCATAATTGTCAGCATTTAATTTCGATATAGAAATAGCTGCCGACTTTGAACCAACAAATCTTTTACCAAGGTTCTCGAGAAGAGTTGAGGTCGATGCAAAGCTCTTATATGTCAAAAAAAAAGTCGACGTGAAAACGCCACTATTCATATTGAGTTTCAAGAACTGATTATCTAGCATGTTGGATTCTAAGCGAGAGTCAATATCTTTCTTATCGATCCTTTTGGAAAATACATTTGATGTCAATACTAGAAGGTCAACCAGCTTCTCAAATGTACCAGCTTTTAGTACAACATTTAATGGCTTGATTAGAGAATTCAATAAATTTGCATTGCTCAAACCGGCAAAAACGTCATTTTCTTCCTCGTCGTGCTGAGATAACTCTCCACTCTCGCTGAACTTTGGTGCATTCAAAGACATTTGGCTTAATCTATGGTTAGAGATTTGACTTAGTCTCTTTGAAGAAGGATTTTCCAGGACAACGCTAGTTGGTCTAGAATTTTTCCATTCATCATTTGCATCTAAGGATTTGAAAATCAAATCATCATCAACATGAAAGACTTCTGAACCAATGTTGAAAAAGTCTCGAACTGATTTCAAAAAATCATGCTGTGTTGACAATGGGATCTTGGAATTCAGTGCAACGCTTGGTAAATCAACGTCCTTTATACCTGTCACAGTGTCAAATTCGGCAACGTTCTGCCCCTCAGTCTGTGGTAAAGCCGAGTTCTGTTTGGTAACAAAGCCCCCAGCACCAATTAAAACATTAGAATTGAAAAGCTTATAGCTGGGAACTATATCTGTAAAGATAGTTGGCAGATAGGAACCGGTAACCAATGGTGTTCTTGAGTTGTAGTGATATTGATGATATTCTCCAATAGAGTTTGGCTCGATTGATAAACTGAGTTCCATTACAGATTCTTGATCCATTGGTGGTAATGAAACATGATTCGACATCAAGTTATATATCTGTCTTATCACATCAGGGTGTGCAATCTTTGGTTGTGCATTTAGTTCATCATCATTTTGAACAACATTAGACAAATACTCATCCCACCTTCCGAATGAAACCTTTACCCTTTGAACTCGTTTCTCACATTGCTTTAAGCTTGAGTTCTCAATGTACTTTACGGTCAAGTCCCCAAAGTATGGAACAACATCATACTTAGAGTATGTAATACCAATACCTTGAGGAGCAATGACGTGGTAAGAAGATTTATGACTGGCCTCACTGATCATTGCTCTTCTATCCAACTCAAAAACGACAGGAGCCCATTCTGTAGATATTATTTTCAAGGATTTTTCATTGACTAGAGACCACGTCTTTCTTAGCCTTAAAATAGGGACTGAGCAGACGACAGTAGCTATCGCTAACCAGCTGACCATATCCCCTATTTTATCAAAAAAGGAGCCCAATTCGATCCATTTGGATAAAATGTTAGCTCTTCTTGATTCTGATCTAGTTGTCTGACTTTCACCAAATAGGTGATTAACTAATAGTCTTCCTAGATAATGAATGTTTGATATTGGATTGAAAATTAAAGGGTTATACTTTGAATAAGAAACGTTTTCAAGATCATATAACAAAGATGCGTCTGTCTTTGGATTCCATGAATTGCTGAACTTCAAGTCTATCAAGTTAATTTGTTTTGCTAGAAACTGTGAGTCTAATTTTAAAAAATTGTCAACATTTGTCAAATTCATTGATCCATATGGATTATAGGTCATGTCTCTGTAGCTAGTGAGTTTCTTCATCTCAGTTTCTTTAGTTTTGACTTTTTCTTTCAAAGACTCTGAAAACTCTTCATGGTGAGTAACAAGAGTTTCCACCAGTTTATAAGTCAATTCGAGTAAGTCATCATCTAGCAGCATACCGGGAAAAGAGTCAATGATGGTTGTTACCACTAAACCAAGCCTTTGAGTTATAACATGATAAGTGCTTGGAGAAACAAATACTTTATTGCTGTTAGAGCTTCTTGATCTGTGCGAGCTAAAGCTTAGACCAAATTCGATAAAATATCTTAAAGCAGCTTTGATGTCACCAAATAAAGGCAAAATCATCAATAGATTTTGTGACAGTTTGTCATCACTCAAAGTATTGAAAACTATAGTGTGGCAAATACTCTCCAATGTACCGGAAACAATAGAGTTTGAAGCGTTTAGTTGCAAGTCAGGATGGGGATAGTTTTCAGAGAGATATCTTAGTTTGATTCTGAAGTTCTTGGTCAAGGGAGTAGAAGGTGTTACTGGACTCTGTACCTCCTTACTAGAAGCCTTTGCCTCTTGTCTAAGGTTCAATCTTGAAGATGATGTGGATAATCTTTTTTGTCGCACATTGCTGCTGCTGTTGCTACTAGTATTATTCTGATTACTGGCATTGTTGATAGCCGGAGGTTGTTCAGAAGTTGGGTCGATTGAATTGTCGAAAGCTTTAATATTTAGTTCTGGAGGGATTTTATATAACGATAATATTGGGCCTTTCAATTGTGCTTTGTATATTCTCCAAGAATCGGAACCAGCAGAATTCCAATTTCCAATATTGACACCCTTATTGAGCCATCCTGTCTTGATGATTGTAGAATCATAAGTTTCACGATTGAATGGTTTTGCAGAAGGACTATTAACCTTCAGAGAGCTCAAGGAATTCATGACTTGTGTAGTTTGAAGACTGTCGTTGGCGGTAGTTAAAGTATTCAATGAAGGTGAATTCAAAAGGGGCAAGCTGATATTATGTCCTCCTACTGACTGAACAGTAGAGTTCAATGAAGTTGTGGAAGCAGAAACGGTCAATTCACTGGTTTGTACGGTGGAAACCATATTACTCTCCAATGAGGTTATTGATTCTTTACCCTTGTTCGTCTTGTAGAAGCTTTGAATATCTTGCTGTGTCGATGAAGTGACCAGGGAGGAGTTTGAGCCGCTGCTCTGGTAATGTTTCGACTTGAAAACTGAGGTGGTCACATTTGTCTGATTCGACTCCTCCTCGATATTTTTCAGTTGCGATTGATCCTGGGCGTTTAATGGTCTACCATCGCCAACGTTATGGCGGATCGAGCTTTTGCCTGCGCCCATTTTCTCCTGAGAAACGCTGTTACGTTTGCTCCTCCACCTCATTGATACTGACGTGGATATTGAGAGTCAATACTACTTGTAGCTGTTATCGACGTTGCCAATCCAGGGCTGTAGGCTTTGCGCTTGGTCTTGTTTTCAGGAATATTAATGATAAATACTGCTGCTATGTGCTTTTTTTTTTCTCTTCGGCTTTGAATGGGAATGATCCGTTGATGAAACGCGTACGGGTCAGAACGCGTTTGAAGCTCAGAGAAAGAAACCCCTAAAGGCGCAAAAGACACCAGCGACGGCGAAAAAATCAGTGCTTACAATGCCCGCAACTACAGACTTAACTGTTCTCTAAAGAAAGTGCGTCATTTTTTTTTCTCCTCTGAGTCAGCCTAATTGGATACTTTCCAAGTGCTGCCTTGGTCCTCCTGACCTCTGTTTCATTTTACACCCGTCATTCCAGGTACATTCCCACGCAAACAGATAAGATTTCCGGCATTGTTTTATCGATAGATCTACCGCAGGGAAGACGCTTGCTTGCGTCGGTTATCACTAAGGAGCCTCGAGCTTTGTCGTTTCTGTAGGATGCATTAAGGCAGGCAAATATGTAGAAGGTTACTCTGTCGACTTTGCTCAAGAGTGATTCATTTTGTGGAGGGGATGTGATCAGAATGCCTGACGCCAGGTTTGACTTCGGCCCAGCTAATCAGCTTTTGAATAAATTGCTGCCACGTATGACCAAACCAAGACGATTTCAACAAACGTAAGATGTTTTTGAGTTGGGATCCGCAGGCATGTGGCTGTTGCATACCTAATGAGACGTATATGTCAACGCTTTCGGAATACTGTTAGTCCTTTTGGAAACAAAGAACCTAGCTATTACGTGCATAGCAGTCAATACCTATGCAAGCTACAAGAAGATAGATGCTTGCGATAGTGCAATTGGGAATAATAAATATAACTATGAAGTACAGCAGATTAAATAAATACTACTTATTGTTCCAAGCTCAATCTCGCTAATTGCAGAACGGCTTCCTTAGTTTTCGCTCCACCAATGAAACCTGCAGCATGAACAAAAACACAGCCTTCTACGCCTGTGGCTTCGCTCAGCTTTTCATCGCGAAGACCTCTCCACGCTTCAGGAAGACCTTTTCTATTATCGAAGCTGGTGCTGGTGAGCGGGACAGTTGAAATGCGCCAGTTCTTACCAGAGTCCTCAAACAGGACATATAGAATTTCGCCCTGCTTTTTGTTGGCCTTTTCAGCCTCATACAGATGTTCCTTCCAAGGAGCAAACTGGTCTAAAACCAGAATCTTGCCGCTCTTATCAACGTCAAACCTGCTGTCAAATGCCTTGTCGACAACCTTCTTAGCTGGAATCCATCCTAGGCCATAACTTTTCACAACATTTTCGAATGCAGAACCCATAAGTTTAGATGCGATCAAAAACTGCGAGTCAAAGTGTTCAGAACTTTGGTCTCCATTCCATGATGGGTTCAAGTTCGCAACTAAGGCGGGAAGTGTAATATTTCTGTCTTTGAACTTCGGAGTCTCGTTCAAACTGTCGTACTTGTCAATCCCATTGTCGTTAGCATCTAACGCTTCGATGAATTCCTTATATATTTTCTCATAAAGAAGATCAATCACAGGCTGGTCATCGCTATTTATAAGTTCAGAGATTATTTCTTTACCGAAATGTTTGTAAACAAGTCCAGCAGAACTCAATTTCGTCTTGTACTGAGAGCTGAAAGTGTCCTCGAATCCCTTCTGGTGATGATCAAACCATTTTACACCGTCGTATTGTGCACCCACATCAACAACAATATCACTCGTCTCCCATTGGGCTGGATCTCTAGAGCGCACTAGCGTTGAATTTTTGTATTTAGGTAACAAACGCAGCATGTGAACCGCTAGAGACTCATCGGCGTGGAAACTGCCGCTATGAGTACAGATTCTTAAAGCAGTGTGCATTTCAGGCTCCGTTCTCTGCTTCTTATGATCTGGCGAATCCAAAGACATGTGAACTTGGCTAGGCTCAGCGTATAATGTAGATGATCTACCGCTGAAGTAGTGAAGAAGATTTTTTATTTTTCTGAAATAGCTGCATCCCATCCATCTTCTAAAGAGCAGCAGCAGCAGCAGCATTATTAGGCAGCATATACCGATTTTCAACTGGAGAAGGGTCAACTGGTAATGAATGTTCCATTCTCAAAACACTGCTTGCAGCTATGCATCCTTTTTAGGGAACCCGCCACAAGGCTTCTCCTACGTAGACCAACTCACCAACTCGTAGTTCCTCTTCATCAACCCATACATAACCTTCGAGCGTAAGGGCACAGAAAGTTATGATCACGTGAGCACCAGTATGAGCATGGGCTCAAACCCAAATCGGTACTTTGAATCAAGAGGGTTGTTTTCTGGACGTGAGAGTAAGTACACAGGCGGTTTCACATTCACAGTTGCAGAGTCATTGTTCTCCTTTTGAGAATGACTGTCTCCGAAATTGAACATCACAGGCGTAATAGCAGAGCCAGAAGAAACTCTGTCGTGCAGAAAATAGCTCTCAGCATTCCGCAGAGTGAAGTAAGGCAGGACTAATGCGTTGGCCGATTCTGTATGCTAACAACTTTGATTTTAGATCCATCTGAGTCTTGAAGAAGCAACGATCTCTAGTTTGAGAAGATCGAAGTCTTTCAACTCTCCTTGCCCAAAGAAAACTGTTCGCAGTGACGATTTTTTACTCTATCCTTACTCGGAGAATGAAAAACATGCTTTGATAAAGTCACACATTGATTCTTTCCAATATAACGTTCTATTGTCAAAGGACGAAGAAGAGGCACTGAACAAAGCAGAGAACTCTAGATTCCTGCAGTTTTTAGATGCCTGTGAATACAGGAAAAACAGTTATGAAGATCTAATCAATGACACGGCCAACATTATAGAGAACTTGAGCCAGCTGACGTTGAAATATGATCATGTCACCAGAGAAACCCAAGAATTTCAATCACAGTCTGACAATTTGATAAATGAGTTCAACTCGTATTTAGAGCTGAACACAAGCTTGAACAAGAATCTTCGCTTCTTTGAGCTATTGGAATCGATAACTAGAAAGTTGAATGATCCTAACCCGAATATAGTCAGAAAAGAATCATTCAGAAGAATACTATCCCAGCTTGACGAGTGTCTTGAGTTTGTTGAAACACACCAAGATTACAAGGATATAGATGTTTATCAAACTCGATTCAAACAGTGCCTCACCAGAGCTTTGACCTTGATAAGGAATTATATTGTCAACCATTTGAACAATATCAAAGCTGAGATTACTGCCAAAATGCTCAATACAAAACAGGGCTCCATCACTGAAGATGCTTTGATCTATACGAGATTCGGAAGTGATGTGGAGTACTTGAAAAATATCAGCATTCAGTTGTCCAATAGAGCTGAGAAAAATAGCGACTACGAAGGCTTATTATCCGATTGTTTCCATTGCTACTTTGGAATCAGATCCAAGTTTCTGAAACCGCTTATACAGCTACATTTGAATTTGGCCACTGGTGATAGAAAATCTCTAGTGCAATTCGCCCAGGCTAACATCTCTTTATTCACCAAAATTTATCACAATGAGCATGAGCTGTTCCACAAGTTTTTTGCGAGAGATTTCAATAACGCTCTATCTAACTGGTTCCAAATCCTTTCGGATCCTCTATACGACACCTTGAGAAACAGCATACTAAGGGAATCATCAATAAGTGCGTTATGTGAACTTGCAACATTGTTAGAAAAATATTATGAATATGACATAGAAGAACCTTTTGAGGCCCAATTGAATGAGAACGGAAATTTGGAGAAAGAGTCACTCGTATTTGATGAAGAGATCGATTTGGGTGCTATATTCTATCCTATTCTTCAAGATGTCCGTTCCAGATTAGTATTCAGAGCGCAGGTGTACGTTGAAGAAAATATTGTTAAATATAAAGCTACACAAAAAGATTTCCAGCTAGGCAATCGCAAAATTTCTGAAGCTGAAGAACTTGAGAACTCCAATCCGGATGACACCATAATCACCATATCAAACTCGAAGTCAATCACAGGAGACTGGTATCCCCCTTTAGTGAAAGGCGTTTCCCTATTGTCAAAAATTTATCAGTTAGTGAGCTCATCAGTTTTTGATGATCTCGCTCATAACATTGTTAATGATTGTGTTGTGTCCTTGAAACAAGCATACAGACTAAGCCAAAAATCAATTGGGAAGCTCGATTCTGATCTATTCTACCTAAAAAACCTTCTCATGCTAAGAAATTCCATCCAAAACTTTGATATTGAATATGTGAGCAACGAAACCTCTCTTGATTTTTCAGGTATTGGCGATATTATCAGTCGCATTAGAAACGGCGAAAGCGTTTTCACCGAAAGCGGTTTGGTAGAGCTTGTTAGAGAATCCGTGCCTAAAGTTGTCAATAACATGCTTGATGCAAGAACTGTGCTTCAGACTGAGTTGAGAAACACAGTTCATAAGTTTACTGAAGATGCTGTTAAGGACATTGTTCTCCCAATATTGGACGTTTCCACTGAAACGGCTATTGATGATACTATCAAGTTGAAAGCCAATATTGAAGATTCACTTCCACGACTCAAAGACGAAATACAAATATTCATCAACGAATCCAACATAACAATTTCATTAATCGATGGTATTCAAGTAAGTTGAAGCTGAACCGTAAAAGACAAGAATCTTCAAATACTAATTTCTTTTTTAGGAACTAATAATTCAAAACTACGAAAAGTATTATACTCAATTGTCCTTGCTATTAAAAGGCTTAGAATTCGATGCTATTCCTGATGTTGAGTCTATAATCTCATTCGTGGGTGAGGTTTCTGGTAAGATGTACGAACAACAAGTTCAGTTAGAAGCTGAACAGTCAATGAGGGAATCAGATCTCAACAGCGAGCACATAGATCTGGAATCAGCATACACGCAGAACTCTGAATAGAATATAATATGATAGTTATCTACTTCGCCATATTGTATTTCATCCATTCACTCTTCCTCATCCAATGGATTATACGTATTCTTGGACAGTAGTCTATTCAATTCAGCCTTGACAGCATTGACTTTAGTAGAGTCAATTAGTAGATGCGTTTGATCTAACTCCTAGAAAAAGGTGAGAATTGAAACGGAAAGGAGGTTACCATCCTGTCATACTTGTATAACTATATCATGACGTTCAGCATCAATGTTGACAATAAGAGCTTTTATGGAAGGATCACACTTCACCAAAACGCCTATATTCTTCAGTCAGTAATGTAGACAGTCAACTAAGTGGTAGAAAATGAATTACCTTTTATAGCCCTCGGCATCCTGTTCTCGAATCCTGGACACTAAATGGTTGTGAAACAGTCTTGGAAAGTGGAGGATTAGTATCTAAGCTATGCTTAAAATTGGCATCTAATTACGAACTCTGTGTATTTTTCAAAGCTTAGTCATTTTGTTGTATCTCAACTTATCTAATCAAGACATTGTCGGGAGCTGTCTGCAGCTTTATGTAAAACTCTCCGGAACCCAGTAGCAATTCAAACCATTCATGCTTATTATGGCTTTCGAGATGTTCAGACGTATTTTTAAAGTATAGCTCTAGTAAGTATACTGTTGCCTTCGCTCTCATTGTAGAGTTGGAAGCAGCATGATTTCTCAGCCCTTAGAGTAAGCTCCAAAAATTAGATAGGCTTGAAGGAATCTCTGTTCTCCTTCTTTTACAAAAGAGCAGTGCGAATGTGAAAAATGGCCTTAAAGCTGACAGAAGCTGGTCACCTCAAGCACAAATTTCAATGGTTGATATAGATCGCAAAACCAGTGTTCTGCTTATGATTCTACAAAAATTAGGTTGAAGACACTTAGCTAGTGAAATTAATCCTACATCAACCTGTTCTAAAAATTATATGTATTCGTAAGTTACTTTGCAGATGATGTGGAGTATACATATTTGGAGTAGTCTGAAAGTTTGTAATTTTGTTTTTTTTTTTTTTTGATTAATCAAGTCTGTAATCTCTTTTATTTCTCTATGGTCTCCTTCCATAACTGTTGATGCAACTATGAGCTTAACGGGAAAAAAACGATGGTGTAAATCTACCAAGAATTCCACCAGAGACACGGCCAAAGACATCAGTAGCAAGACTGTTAGCCTTACCAAATTTATCACATTTGGTAAAAGCCATTGCGTTCGTGCCAGTCAAAGACAACGCAACAATGACCAGAATCAATGATAGAAACTCGAGCTTCAAAACTGCAAGAATGGCAAGAAGAGACCAAAATAGCGGAGCAGCATATAAGAATAGCCAGAAGACCTTAGAATCAATCGGATTGATATATCTATCAGGATTTGCCGTTTCAAACACCCAGATACTCTCACCATTATCATCTGTTTCATTCCACCAACGTAATCCTACTAGCAATCTACCGCTTATGTTCTTAACATTCCAAAAATCTGCAGCCAATAACAAAATGACTGTAATGAATTCAAGTATACTAAAAAAGTCAGCACGAATGTCGAAGACGATCTCGAAACAACTTGACTTACAAATTGTGTGTGAAGAGAAGACCAAACAAATAGGCGACTAATGACCCTAGAATATTGTAAGCGTGTGTTAATAAGTACCCACTATATAAAACATACCTATCCTGATACCCAAAAAAAATATTAGCGCTATCGGATGGGAAGACTCTGAGAGCCTCTGGAATAGAGTGCGCTGAACTGGCGGTGTTTGAATTGAGCCAACAGGTGTCTCGGACTGTAAAGAAGAAAATGTTAGTCTGAATAACCATTATTCAAAAGACCCCATACCATTGTTCTATATTGTCTTAGCGAACAGGACGGTGGCGTCTGAATCGGACGATTGTTCTCTCAGAACTAGTTCCTGGCTTTTTGTTAGCTTTCTATAAAGTTAGTATGGAATATCAAAAATGGTGTGCGGATGAAATATAGTGTGGGCTCCAATGGCTTCCGACCCAAGAATGAGTCTGCGATGAAAAGAACAGAGAAAATGCGGCAATCGATTACATAGCCTCAGAAGTATACCAATAGTAAGTTAGAGTGGTTTAGGTTTAGGCACTGGATACTGGTGTGAAGTGTTTCACAATGGGATACTCGATAAAGCAGAAGATCGACATCTGTCTCATGGCCGAGTCACATCCCAATATGACCCAGATAGATCTAGCGACATGGACAAAAAAGCGTTACGGAAGTGCTAAACCACCCTCGCAAACCACGATATCTAGAATACTTTCAAAGAAGGACGAACTTATAGCACTCAAAGAACATGAGTTCAGCCTGATTAGAAGAAGAAAGCTGACGAATCCTCTACTACGAAAAGTTTTGTTAGAATGGATAGCTCAATGTGTTTGGAATAATATCCCAGTTACGACGCCGATAGTTGTTAGCGCTGCATCTAGTTTTTGGAATATGCTTCCAGCTGATATGAGAGAAGGAAACGGAGAATTTTCGTATAAATGGTGCTCACAATTTTTTTCAAGAATGAATTTAAGCTTGCAGAATCTCGAGAAAGAGTTGTATCAAAATTTCAAAGTATGGACATTCGAAGAACGAACTGGCTTAAAAGTACTGCTGCAAGGTATTGATCCCAAAAAGATTTTCACTGTGGACGAAGTACTAATAAGTAACGACCTACCGCTGGATAAAGCTTATTACGATGACACCTCGGACTATGTCACTTGTATGATCTGTGTAAATGCAGACGGGTCAGAAAAGATGGATCCTTTAATAGTTGGAAGATATGAGAACTATTCTTCGGTAGAAGGAAAGTCCAATATTCGAACACCTTCCAGTTATGGAGTGACATATCATAGTAACAGAAAGAAATGGCTAAGTTCAACATTATTTTCTGATTGGTTAACAGTACTGGATAAAAGACTAGAGCTTTCACAAAAAGATATTATTTTGGTTTTAGATGACTCTTCTGCACACAGGGTTATCAATACCAAACTTCAACGTATAAAGTTGCTTTTTATCTCTTGCAAAGCCAACTTTTCACCTATGAATTGGGGAATTCTATCAGATTTCAAACTGAGTTTTAGAATTGAACAGTACAAGAAAATGATTGAAAGGCAACAACTACGTAAAGGCAAAATATTGACGAAGGACGAACTGAAGTTAACGATGTTAGACACATTCGAATTAGTGAAAAAGACATGGGATAAAATTTCACCGAGCTCTATACAATCTTCCTGGAAACAAAGTGGAATGTTACCAAAGGACTTATCTGACACATTTGTCAAAGTAGGAATGTTCAATGACAAGCTTGAACTTAAACTGTTTGACGTCATCAATGCCTTGAAGGTTAACCAACAGTGGGATGTTTTATCGCTATTGGATCTTTCTGTGGAACAACAAATTAATCAGACGTTTTTGTCAAATGAAGAACTCATAGATTGTTGCATAGTTGATCAATGGGGGGATGAATGTGGACCTACTGGAGAGCTGAAAAGAGCACCATTCTCAACAACACTTGGTAGAGGATTCCAGAGATTGCAGAGGTTTTATGAGTTGCAACGTGCTGCAAATAGACTGGGGTTCATCACAGACCCTAACATCGCTATTAATGCGGAGCACTTTGACATAGATTCATTTCAAATAGATGAGGAGTTGAATAATGGAAACTACGAACTAAACTATCCTGATATGGATATGAGTTCAAGATCTTCCCTTTCCAATATGATTGGTAATTTGAATCCGCAGATTACATCTTTTAACACGAACGAACTTATTGAAGGTGAAATATCAAGTATCCAAAAATTACAAGTCATCACCAGCTTTTTGACTTTAATGGAGACGGATGAAGAATTCAGTCTATCGGATTCAGCAGCGAACGAAATAAGACTTTTATACTACCAATTCTTGAACAACGTGAGGGAAGACAACTGATCAAATGAAGAATAATGAAACCATCTACTATTTATTTATAAAATTCTGTATTAATTAACGAGGTTTATAAAATCATTTTCTCGTAAAGGGCAATGATATTGCATGGTTTAATATATACAAATTTAACATCAAGACTTCATAGTAAATTTCCTGCTAAAGTTCAGAGCAAGTTACAAAGGGATCCAAAATGAGTGTATGAAATTTCATCTTTTACTTTCCAGCAGCGAGTTTCTCTTTCTCTGCATCTAAATCGATTCCATATTCGTTTATTAGCTTTTCTTCAAGTCTCTTTCTCTTTTCAAGTCTTTCTTTTTTCATTCTAGCTAGCTCAGCTTTGATCTCATGTCTTTCTTTAGGGATTTGATTTGTAGTTTCAGGATCAGGCCAAAACCCTGGAACGTTGAATTTCTCATCTGCATTAACACCAACATAGTACATCACACCTATTGGTGCCATCAAATAAAATGTGAACTGCATGCAATAGTTAGAGATTGCTTGAGATTGAAAAAAACAAAGTAGATTTTGCACATACACGAAATATCTCAAGCTGAGATCTGCTTAGTCTGAATTTAGGGAACATCATCTCGGCTTCTGTAGATTATTGAAGGACTTGTAGCGTTCTCGGGAAATGTATATGAAGCGGGATGGCTTGATTATGTTACAAACGATTTTGATTTGCTGCACAAGAGAAAAAAATGAAGTATTACGTAATATCATGTTACATGATAAGGGCACCGAGGCTTGAGTCTGTTACTCATAATAATTCATTATAACTCGTATATTACAGTTAGTTTTCGAAGTTGCAGCTTTTAACTCCCATATATTCAAGTTTCGAACCAATCATCTTCTCTTGTAGATGCAAGGTTTCAATAGCCATTTCCCCTCGGGAGTTTTCTCTCTTCTACTTAATAATACATCTCTTTCATTTTCATGGTCAATGAATTTCTTCTTTCTTTCCAACTTTGCCTTCCGCTCAGCTATTATATCTGGTGGAGGCTTGAAGAACTCAAATCTAGTAAACATTTTATTTTCGTTGTCTGTCTTTTTGTGGAAAAATCCATATAATTTAAGTGCTTTTTCAAATTCCTCA
Organism: Liangdongia quercuum; assembly: GCA_030579675.1. Taxonomy (NCBI): domain Eukaryota; kingdom Fungi; phylum Ascomycota; class Saccharomycetes; order Phaffomycetales; family Wickerhamomycetaceae; genus Liangdongia; species Liangdongia quercuum. The sequence continues at coordinate 117,413 of JAKTRK010000002.1, read as the reverse complement.
CCAGTAGTGTCTGAAAATCTTGATTTGATTTCAGCAATCCATAATTCGCCTCTAGGTGCTAATATTCTGTAAGCTTCAGTAATGAAATCTAAAAAATTTGTTCCCATAAGGGCAAGACAGAATATTACAATAGTGCACGATTCGTTCTCCAAAGGAACATGCCTGATATCTGCAACAGTGATTCTCTCATTCGCTTTCTTCAAATCGAAACTATGAACTTCAATATCGAGATTATTGTTGGCTCTATAGTTATCCGATTTGACTTTCTTTTTTGGCTGATGTCGTTCCTTGAGGAAGTTGGAAATATCTAAACTGAACTGAGCCTCACCACATCCCATATCTGCGATGACAACCTTTTTACTTCGTTGTAATCCAGGCAAGCCACCTGGTGCATTTACAGGTTTTTGCGATCTTTCCTTGATTTGTGAAACAAACACGTCAACCGGATTTTCTGGCCATGATTGCACTTGAGATCTAAATCCGTCATGGTACTCGTCGAACAAAGAAGGTTGCTCCTTGATTAGCTTTAGTGCATCTTCGGATGTGATTGTATAGAGAGTCTCATTGATCCATCTGAATCTAGACCCCGTTAATTTGGCCATCATTTTCTGTTGTAGGGGGGTAAGTTTGGTCTTTGGTAAATCTAATTCTAGCCTAGGTTTTTGCTCTTCCTTAATAATTGAATCTGTTTCATTGCCGTCTTGATCGTTAAGTTTGTGCTTCTTGTATTGGCTTTCAGATTGCTCAATCCCATTTTTTGTGATCCCTCCACTTGATCTTTTATTGATATTCCCTTTTGGTGTTCTCTTGGACCTTATTTCAGAGTTCTCACTATGCTTCGATTGAACATCAGCCGATGTCTTTTCTAAGCTGATATCATGAGCTTTAATTTTCTCAGATTTTTTTCCCTTCTTGGCCTTCTTGATTTTCTTCTGTGATCCGGCTCCTGATTTGACCTCAGCGCTCAGATTCCACCCATCCACTTGGAATAAAGCCATCTTAGTGCAGATCTGTGGTTGTTTTGTATGAAGTAACAAGAAGCTCATCGCTTGAAAAATTTGATTCAGCTCAAAAGACTTTCAGCTTTGCGTGCCCTAGCCAAAAAGAGATGACTAGAAAATGGTTATTCGCACAAACACAGTCGAATCTTCTACAAAGTAAGTCAATAAAAGTACATGTACTAGATGCAGATCATTTCAAGAGGCTATTTGATATGTCAGTATCTGATCTTTAGGATCAAACAGCCAGTTTGCTCCATCCATTGGCCGAACAAGCGAGAAAACTAGTGGGATGAATAAGTCAATTCCAAGTTGAATCCTCTTCTTGTTGGCGTGGTTATATAGCAATTGGAAGTTGGCAATGATCAGTCCAAGGCTTTTCCCCTCCTTATTCAGATTTTTCAAATTCTTGAGCTCTTTTCGTAGGTTTTCTATGAAACTTATCAGGGAAGATGCATGGCATCTTTTGCGTTTGGTGCATCTGATAAGTCCTGCAACTTGCAATTTGTGTCTCGCATCATGGAATAGTTCTCCCTTGATCTCTACTACTGTTTTGATTTGAAAGTCAGGCACTGTGAGGTCAATTACCTGTTTGGGGAATTTATGCTTTGCCATCTTTGTCAGAAGTTCGGATAGTCCTGGATCTTTAAACGCCTCGTTCAAACTGAATTTGATGCTATTTTTTTTGAAAGCCCATTTCAAAAACTCAAACTGGAAATGTTCAACTGAGTACTGTTTGAACCATTGGTTGTAAGAGAATGTGGTTGTAAAATGTTCCCAGTTTTGATTTCTAGCGCGTAACTCAACATACAAAGGTGAAGTTACGAAGGACTTGACGCTTTCAAACATCAACTCAGTGATCTCTTCCATGTCACTTCCAAAGTCATCAGTTTCGGATAGTATCTCTCGCTCTTTCGGACTGTCCGATTCGGTCGTATTCCTTACATATATATTTGAATCCAGAACAAAAGTTTGAGAAGCCTCTCGCTCTGTGTTTCTCCCATAGATGTTTCCTTCTCTTGAAAGAACGTTCCTCCGTGCAACAGCAGTATCGGTTGTCGAAATTCTGCCATTCCCCAGCCGGATATGCATTGTTTGAATCCATGGTGACTTGAGCACCTTCCTAAATTCCAGCGCCTCGTGCCAGCACCAGATTTCAGCAACGAGCGAATTATCTGAATTATCGAGAACTACCATGCTCTCTGAACTCAGCTCCCATGCACCATTGTACAAGCTACACAATCCAGTAACCTCTACCAGTAGCCCCACAAGGGAATGGAGTCCAGCGCCTGCAGATAGGATTATGTTTTCTGAAACTTTTATGTTTAGGCAGCCGCCACCAGAGGAATCATCGAGGACCAGAACGTAGAAAGTACCGAATCTCGCCTCTTTGATACTGAAATCAAGAATGCGGCCGCTCACTTTTACCTTGCGCAAAGGGTGGTTCTTCACGAGCACCACATTCTTTTTCAATGCGCTCGTTCCAGAAGCACCGTAAATTTCAACAGGATTGACACATGCAATCAGGTCCACTATGAGCATAGGGACAACTTTGTCATAAAATGGAGAGGTGTGTAACGTCTCTAGAGCGTAGAACTCTATACCGTTCTTCTGCACGACAACATTGTTCACACCGCGAGCATCGTTGATAGGACCGGCTGGGTTGTTGACTATGGAAAGCGCCTTTTTCATCTGCTAGCCGTTTGCAAGTCAGCGAATCAAGTGCATTTACGAACCAATTTCGAGCTTGAGGGTGTGTGTGTTCTGCTGCGATCTTGATGACCAAAAAAGAAGAGTGTTGGAACTATTCTAAAGAGAGGGAGCACGAGTATGAGAGAGAGAGAGACAAAGCACTAAGTAAGCACACAGTAGTAGCCTGTAAAAGTGCAAGTGCTTTTAACCAGTAGTCCAAAATCCCGGCCAACTGCGCATCATCGCGGATCGCAGAGATAGGTGCAAAGCATGATAAAAGAGAATAGACGTACTCACTGTCGCTATTCTTGCGACTTACTGCTATTCTAGGTTGAGTGGCTGACTCGAAGCACAGAATGCCACCAGTAAGCTGTCATGTTCTTGATACTGTGAGAGGAAGACCAGCCGCTCGTGTTGTACTTGCCTTATACAGGATTGCTGACCTCCCTTCAGACGACAGCGAGATAAAAATCACCGACAACAAGGTGATTGGGCTCGCAAAGACCAACAAAGACGGCCGAGTCGAGGACTGGGTGTTTGATCCAAAGGAGAACTTATCGCACCTAGGCATTGAAGGGCAAGCGTGGAAAGAGCTTGTTCCTGGAATCTACAAGATCAGGTTCCAAACAGCTAAGTACTTCAAGCGGCTGCAGGAGGAAGACAGAGAAAGGGGCATAAACTCAGAGGCACGCACCTTTTTCCCGTTCGTTGATATCGTCTTCACTATTGAAGATCCACCAGATAAACACTACCACGTCCCTTTGCTGCTTGCAAACCACAGCTACACGACATACAGAGGCAGTTGAAGGATATGTGCAATCCATGTGGAGCAGTAATCCATGTGGAGTAGTAATCCAACGAGCAGCAAACAGTTCCTACGTCTGCCTCTCACATACAAATACACAAATACAAACACTCGCTCAACACACTGTACGCCATCTCACAAACCCTCTCTCTCTCTCATATCGCACAGAACGTAGTCTATGTGTATATACTAGTCAGCCGAGCTGGACATTATGTGACGTGTCCAAACCGACTTTCTTTCAGAATTTCCTTTTGGGTCTCTATTCCAAAACAACCAGTAAACACAATAAAAAAAAAAAACAAAAGAAAACAGAGCTAAACAAGCCAGATCTTAAGAAACCTACAACAGCAGGAAGAGTCTCCTACAGCTGTGTTTGCTACTGCACACTTGCTCCATTATTTTCTGTTTGCAACCGCCGTTTTTGCCCGCACAGTCTTTCGCCAGACGCCGCTCGCTTGTTTTCTGGGGTGCCCACAAACAAGCTAGAGAGATCTCTTATTGATCTGGTCCATTTGCAAACCATCCAGAACGAGGCAGAATTACCTAGCACAAACTCCACGTCCCCTGATCCGCTGTTGCAGAAGCCGCTCATGGAGACGCAGAGAAGCGCCCAGTTCGAAGAGTATCTGGTTGCGAAGGCGATCAAGCACGACAACATCGAAGATAGCATGCAACTGCCGGCTGCCAGCATCAACAACGGTATTAGCTCTTCACCCTCGACGCCGCTATCGAAAGTAGTGACATCGACGGACGACTCGGTGATATTCACAAATCCGAGCTCTATAGAAAGTCAGAACACCACTACTACGCAGATAATAAGCAACCACCAGCAGGAGAGTAGTGATACTGCTGGTGTTCTAGAAACCAACAACGACAACAACAGCTTGACAGCTCAGGAGGAGATTTATGTTGTGAATAGCGTGAATAACGGAAGCTCTGAGAACCTGAATATCAAGTCGGTAGCACAGGACATTGATGAAACTGGTGTTCCCAAACCCGAAACTTATGAGACCGATGACGAAGAGGCTAACGTCACCACAAACCTATTAGTGAACCACAAATCCGCAAGCACACCTGCTGTCAACAATACTTTTGATTTTGAGAAGAATGCTTTGATGACGCACCAGAATGGATCGTACATACATGACCAAGACAGTGAGACTGTACTTCTAAATACAGCGAGACTGAGAGGCTCTGCGCGAACAACAGGCGCAGAGAACTTTAGCCAAGCAAACTTGAGAAACAGAAATTCAACATTCACGACTGGCTCTAAGAACGTTGACACTGCTACCATTGAGATCGAAAGAGTTAGAAACTCAATCATATCCAAGAGGGAGCAAAAGAAAAAGCAGCGCTTGCATTTAGATGATGATAAAGTTTTGGTTGGCAACAAAGTGGGAGAAGGGCACGTCAACTACGTTGTCGCTTACAACATGCTTACAGGGATCCGTGTTGCAGTATCAAGATGTTCAGGGATAATGAAACCTCTAACTGATCAGGATTTCAGACTCAGTAAAAAACTAGTTTTCGATGTGTCTGGAAATGAATTAACACCTTCATCCAAATACGACTTCAAATTCAAGGACTATTGCCCAACTGTATTTCGTGAATTGAGACAACTATTTGGATTGGATCCCGCAGATTATTTGGTTTCCTTAACTTCGAAATATATCCTATCAGAATTGAACTCGCCAGGGAAAAGTGGCTCTTTTTTTTATTTTTCAAGAGACTACCGCTTCATCATAAAAACTATACATCCTTCTGAACATCGACAATTGAGAAGGATCTTGAAAGAGTACTATATTCACATCAAAGACAATCCAAATACTCTACTATCGCAGTTTTATGGCCTGCATAGAGTTAAAATGCCACTGTCATATGGTATGAAAAGAAGGAGAATATATTTTATCGTTATGAATAACTTATTCCCTCCACACAAAGACATTCAGAAAACATTTGATTTAAAGGGATCAACAATGGGAAGATACACAAATCCCAAGCAGGCGAAATCAAATGTGGTCTACAAGGACTTGAATTGGATAGAAAACAAAGAGACCATATACTTTGGTCCAGAAAAATCTCAGATCTTTGTGGATCAATTGAAGAAGGATGTTAAACTATTGATCAAATTAAGAATAATGGATTATTCCTTCCTTATCGGCGTTCATGATCTCAAGAAAGCACATGACGAAGATGATGTTATCAAGAACAAAAAGTTATCAGTTTTCTCTCCCATTTCATCGAACATAATTGACTTGAGAAATACGAACCCAAAATTGTTGGATAAACTCAATGAATTACCAGGCTACGACCATCCTAGAGGCAATATTTTTTACTCCAATGATGGTGGAGTTATAGCCACTAATGTCGACAACGAAGATATAGAATACATATACTATTTAGGCATCATCGACTGCTTAACGCATTACTCCATTGTGAAGAGACTAGAAACCTTTTGGAGATCGTTAAATCATGATCGCAAAACTATTAGTGCAGTGCCACCAAAAGAGTATGGTGAAAGATTCAAATCCTTCATATTACACTCCCTTAATGAAAACACTCTCATGAAGGCCAAAAAACAATAAAATTAAGTTTAGCTTCTTGGTTCGTTTGAATCAACGGTTATGAATTCAGGCATATTTACTCAACTTTGTAGGGACTCTGTACAGATTAAATTCGCGATTTTTCAAAATAGTCTCCGACGGGAAACCCAATAGGAGTAGTAAACAGCTGAGACACCTTTGGATTTGCAGAGAAGAGAAGCTGTGGAAGAGATAACACTATGAGTGTTGAGGATGAACTTCTTAGAACGTACAGACTGAAGACATTGAATCCTCAGTATTGGGAAGAACCTTCGCGTCCTCAAGATAGCGAAAATGTTTTGTTTATGAAAGGTGACGATTCAAATCAAACATACACGATGCTTCTCAACCTTCTAAACGAAGATTCAGGGCGTAACGATATCAGTGCCGCAGTCGACCCTTTGAGAAACGGGAAAACAATTTCTCAAATATTGAAGGAGAAAAGAATCGATCCAAGCATTGATACTTCTGAGTTTTCCATCAACAGTAAACTGTTCAACTCTAAAAAATTCCTAAAGTTCATTCACAATGAAGATACCTTTGATCAATTGACTCAGAGCTTGAATGTTCTAGATAGCTCTATTGCGGAGAAGAACAAAGAGCTTAAGCAACTCGTTCAACACGAATTTCTAAGGTTTGTCAGGTCAAAATCTTCTGTGGACGGAATCTTGAAGCAGTTTGAGGACAATGGGTTCAATAATGAAGAAACTGGAATTCATGGATTAAAGGCCAGTATCAACGAGGCGAATAAGGAGTCCACCCTGTTGATTAATCCAATCTTGACTAAGAAGCAAAAAGAAGTCAAATTAAAGCGGTCAATTGAGTTTGTCGAGAAGAATAAAATTCTATTCGATCTGCCAAAGTCATTGAGAAACTATATCAATGACAAAAGTTATGACAACTTGATACACGATTATAATGTTGCTAAACAGATGAGAAACGACAGGAGAAACAAGGTAGTGGCTAGAATATGGGAAGAAGTGGAGAGTATCATTGATATTTATAGAAGAAATTTATGGGCCTCCTTGGATACAGATGTCAGAATTGAAGATGGAGACGATGAGGAATTTCTTAAAGTTATTCGAAAACTTATGGAATTAGATGTGATTGACGATCCAAGTTTGGAATGGATACATCTAAGAACCTCAAAGTTCAACGATGCCTTTAATGAAGTGTTCAGAAGATATCATGAGAAGATCTTGAATGTCCAGCTGAACATACTATCCACAATTGATGAACCAGATTATTTTACATTTGCTCAATCTTTGAAAAATAACAGCAGTTTGGTAGACTCAACAATATCGGTAGAAATGTGGTCAATGATTGTCAAAGCCGTTGATACTATACATGATCTAGCTTCAAAATTCGTAAAATTCTGGAGACACGTTGAAAAGTTCACCAATGGGGCATATCAAAGTAGGCTCGAGTCTCCGTACATTGCTCCAGAAAGTCCATTTTTATCATTAGAAAAGTACCAAATTCTTGATATAAAAGGTAAGGGTGAAGCTTTCATCGAGATTCTCGTGACTAAACTTTTGACATTCTTCAATTCAGACCAAAGCTCTTTGAAATCACTACACCCTAGCTCCAATAAGCATGTAGGCAGTATAGAGAATTTTGGTTTTTTGCCTCCATTCACCAATAGTTTGAGTACTTTAAGATATCTACCCACTATAATAAAATCGATTTCAGAAATGCTCAATGATCTTGGGCAATTGAATGTTACTGACAGAACAATTTTATTGTTGAGAGATTGCTCTTTAAGCATTAATCAAAGATACGTGGAAGCTGTATGTGCAAGCTGGTTGAACGATTGCCACAATTTCCATAAATTAGAGATGTGGGAAAAGTTAGAAAGGGGGGAAACAATGCTACCTTCATTTATCTATGAGTTTGAGTCCAAGATAATTGATCAATTTGGTGGGGCGCTATTCGGGAAACTGCCGGAAGCTAAAGAAGTTCAAATTGTGAAATATCCTTCTAGAAAGACATTAACTGGCGTTCAAATCCAGTTCTTGAGATCATTCGATGTCTTACTGGAAAGCATAATAAAAAAGATAATTGAGGAAAACCATGATCCCTCCATTTCTAAAAAAATAAAAAATTATCACAAGCTTTTATCATTGGCAAACTTGAAAAAGATGACGACTGATATATTGCCTAGTATTATTAAGAAATTTGATTCTAAATTTGATACCAGCCTCTCTCATCAGAAACTTGAAATATATTCCATTTTACAAAAGATGGAATCAACTATTTTTGATTCTTACATAACCGATCAGAGAAAGACAATATCTAAGATAATTTTGAGCTCAATCCCAAGTGTTGATTGGGCATGCTTATCAGAACCACAGGGGAAAATTTCGAGCTATATATATGAATTAGTCAGTATCCTGGTGAACGTTTATACCAGTGTTGCCAGAGTGTCAACGGAATTGATCCCCAGATTGTTGGTTGATCTGCTTGAATATGCCACTGCAAACATATTAAACAGTTTAAGAGATATCAGTCTATTCTCAAATGACGGGTTAAAACAAGTTGTACTTGATATTGAGTTTTTCAAAAGACTAATAGGATCGTCCTTATCACAAAATTCAACTAATAATTTGGATCTCATCTACAAAAACGTTATCGGCTCCCAGAAAGATCTTAGACAATTATTGACTTCAACCAAACCTTTGGTTGATGAACATTTAACAGCGTCAAGATTGGAATACCAAATATTCAACTCTTAATATAAGCAACATGACAATGCTACATCTATAATAAAGTAACAACAAAACAAATAATCTGTAACAAAAAGCATTCACTTTTGATGCATTTATGACAAAGTAACTAATATACAATGGATGATTGAAACCCTATCTTCTTCTTGGGCCTCGAATTGGAGGAGGCGGTTTGGTATGGTTTGGGTCAAACATTGGAGCGTTTCTTAACATATCTGGAACAACGAAGAATCTAATGTGCGATCCCCTTATAAATACATGGTCTAGGTGAGATACTTTTCCTTCTCTGGAAGTGATTGTAATGTCATTCAACTGCACATTCATGTTGTCCTCCGCTAGAAAGAGATGAGGTTAGTTTGACAACACTATCGAAAAATTATATATATAATGACATACACTCTACCAATTTTCCACGGTATGTCTCTCCAGAATTAAGCTCCAGTGACACAATGTGTCCCTGTGCCTCATTCAACAACTTTACCGGTATTCCAGTAGACATCTCGCTGCTGATATTTCATGAATATGGCTAAGATTACCTTACAATTTTTGTATTCCTTTGATCGCATTTACTAGACTTCCTAATACAGAAATATCAAAATTGCAAAATACTATTCTGTAGTAAACTACCATATGAGGAATAATGCTAAATTGGGATATTGTTTACATCTTTTTCGTAGTTCAGAATCGATAATTCAGGAACTCATAGTAGTAAGTCTTTATACTCTACCAGAGAGAAGGCTGAACGATCGAAGAAAGTGAGACAGATGTCAGATGATGGCCTAATAGACCTAAATGGCTCCTCAATATTCAGTATTGCTCCTGTACAGTTTCAAACGGAGATTAGCAATATAGCTTCTTTGGATGTTTCAAATGATTTCTTGGTTATAGGTTTCAAGACCGGTAAATTATTCCGAATCAATCTGAATGATCCAGCTCATATAGAAACAATAGAGCTACCGTATAAGAGATCTGTGATGGAACTTGGCAAGATTGACAAGATTTTTCAAGATCCAACTGGGAATCATTTAATAGTAACGACGGCTAAGAACGAAAGCTTTTACATACATTCAAAATCACGAGTTTTCAAACATTTAAACGACCTAAGAGGCCTGAAAATTAGCACAGTTGGTTGGAATAGAGATGCTATTACTGAGAGAGATACCGGGCCTTTTTTAATCGGGGACAAATCTGGAGGAATCCACGAGGTTTTCCTTGAGTACCATGAATCCACACAGAAATATAATAAAAATGTGTTAAAAAACGTATACCGCACCGAATCATCAATTGATGGAATCGAAATGAAGTATGAAGCCGAGTCGAATGAAATGGTTATTTTAATTGTAAGTGGAGATGATATTATGTACTGGTGCCAAGCTATAAGGAAGAAAAAGGGGAAGAACAGTGATTTTGTCCTTGGAGCACTGATGAAGGCAAAACCTGTAGAATTCGAGAAGTACCAAGACTTAGGCAGCATACATGGTGACAAATTCAGTGCCTGTGATTTTACCATCGGCTGGCTTACTAGTGCTGGTGTGGTTTTTGGATCTATAACTAAAGATCGGATGGAAACAAAGAGCAATTTTGCAGAACTAAAATTTCTTTTGAATATTGAATTGCCTGAATCTACACACAAGTGCAAATCCATTGTGTTGACCAAATATCATATAATAGTTCTTAGGGGTAATGAGGTTTTGATAATAAATAAGCTGAATGATGAATTGGTTTATCAACAAGCCATACCTCTCTCGGATGATGAGAGACTAATCGGACTGAGTGCTGACTACCTCAAGTCAACTTATTGGATTTATTCTAATATATGCATTTATGAAATAAGTATCAACGATGAAGAAAAAAATATTTGGCGAGCTATGATAGAGACTGACGATTATGAGGGAGCTTTGAAAACCACCGATGATCCTGATATCCGAGACATTATCTATAGCAAACAAGGGGAGTTTTTTTCGAGAAACGGTGAACTATTGAAAGCTGCTAAGAGTTTTGCTCACTCAAGTATTGCATTTGAAACAGTATCTTTAAATTTTCTGGAAAAGCGCAGCAGTGATGCATTGCTAGAATACTTTTTGACCAAATTTTCATTACTGAGCTCAGATGAAAAATTTGACTTTAAGATGCAAAAGATAATGCTATCATCTTGGATTGTGGAGCTTTTTATCGAGAAATTGAATGATATCGACGATCTATTAACAACGGAGCAAGCATCGAACCTTGAAGCCACTGCATCTTCAAAAACCTCTATCGAGAAAAAATTTCAGGATTTTCTCATTGATAATAAGAAAGTGTTGGATAAAAAGACCATCTATGAAATAATAACCTCGCATAATAGAAGATCAGAGTTGTTGTATTATGCCAATCTGATCAACGATTATGATTTTGTATTGGCTTACTGGATAAGGCTAGAAAACTGGAAAGAGGCACTGAAGATAATCGAAAGAAATAATGATCCTGAGATGGTATCAAAGTATTCCACTGTATTACTGGTAAATGCACCAGTATTAACTGTTGACTCATGGCTAAGATTGGATCTTGATGCAGCAAAACTATTACCATCTATTTTGAGTTATAATAACAATGCAAAAAAGGTTGATCCATCGAAACATCAAGCACTGAGATTTTTGAAAGGATATGTTTCGAAGACCAAGTCAAAGGAACCTTCGATCCATGATACACTCCTGTACATTTTGATCTCTAACGAGGCTTCTATGAACGAAGACCAGGTCCTGATGTATTTGGAAGAATATGAGAACTATGTCTATTATCACCCTGACTTCGTACTGAGATTGTGTTTAAGATTCAAGAAAATAAAATCAGCGGCTTTCATATTTTCTCTTTTGAACTTTTACGAAGATGCTATGAATCTAGCCTTAGACAATAATATTATGGAACTTGCTATTGTGATTGCCGACAAACCAGATGATGAGAAAACTAGGCGATTCCTTTGGAAAAAAGTTGCAAAGAAACGACTTTCAAAGATAAGACCATCAGAGAAGGATAGAATCAAAGAGGAGATCAAGTTTTTGCTAGAGAAATGTGAACTGCTGACCATAAGGGATCTGTTGCCTTATTTACCAGACTTCACAACGATCGACAATTTGAAAGATGAAATATGTGCAGATCTAGAGAGGTTTGGAACAATAATTAACAGTCTGACCTTAGAAATGAATTCGGCAATTGCAATCAACGATAGCATCACTAAGGAAATTGCTGAATCAGGTGAGCAATATCGGATTGTTGAAGCTGGCGAATCCTGTTCACTATGTGGGTTCCTTCTAACTTCAAGAAAATTCTTCATCTTTCCTTGTAACCATGCATTCCATTCTGACTGCTTAATCAAAGAGATATTAAAATCTAACGACTATGCAACGAAGAAAAAAGTTGAATTTTACCAGAAGAAATACCTAGCTTCTAAACATGAAAAGAATGTCAAGTTCATAAATAGCCATGAAGTCGATGAGTTGCTGTCCAAACGGTGTCCGCTCTGTTCAGATTTGCAAATCGAAACCATTGATGAACCTTTCACTAACGGTTCACCTAGTAAATTGGGCTCTGCAGATGACTGGGATATATAATTTAAGTAGTGTCCTATTTACCTTCACTTATAGCTAAAAACTATGCATGAAGCCATATTATGTGTGTCGCAAACCATTATATCTGCTCTTAACGTTTTCTTAAAACTTCAACGAAATGAAGTCATGTATGTAAACTTGAGAAATAGACAGATGCGCGCAGGAGAAAAGCTAGAGTGCATGTCCTGAAATGACAGAAGAGGCACCAAACCCCGCGGAAGAGGACTCCAAAATGGATGTTGATGTTGAAGATGAAGACATTTTTAATGATCAGGCTGAAGATAGTGAACCATCAGCGCCTCAAGAAAAGGAAGGAGAGGAATTGGATGGTAATTATCCCAGTAAAATATCAGCGCCTGAATTGCCTGAAATCACACGAAAGGACAAAACCCTTCATGAAATTCTCGAGATGATGGAAGACTATAATCCAATAGTGAGTAAAATTAGTGCTTCTGATACCCAGACAGAAATTCTTTTACATTATACTTTAGATACCTGATGCCGTCACTGACTACTATTTGGCAAAAAATGGATTGGATTGTAAAGATACAAGAATGTAAGTTACTATCTTGGGCTCATTTAAGCATCTTCTTTCTCACATTAGACCAAGAAAACGGATTTTAGCGTTAGCTACTCAAAAATTCATCTCAGATATAGCCACTGATGCTTATGAGTACTCAAGAATTAGATCATCATCAACAGTTTATAACTCGACCAACCCACAAGCGAGAGCGAAGGCGTTGGTTGCAAGCAGCACCGGGCAACAGCAGGTATCATCCAGCAACTCTGGTAATAGCTCAAAAAAGGTTGTGCTGACGATGGATGATTTGAGTAGTGCATTAGCTGAATATGGATTGAACGTTAGTAGGCCAGATTTCTACCGCTGATGCCTCTTTTTTCTATTTTATTTACTACATTCTTTATTTGTGTTATTAGGTATATTGAAGAAAAGATCAAATCGGTAAATGTATCATGAGAGTATTAGTGGTTCAGTCAATGTAATCAGTCTTAAAACAGTAACAAATTGACAATTATAAATTAACGTAATAAAATGAGACTATCCATGGAAAAAATGAGTGTTTGATCTACTCTTTTCATGAACAGCCATATGTCTCTTGACTTCGTTCATTTCGTATCTGATGGAGCGAATCATTTGTGGGCTCAGATTGTAACTCGATAACGAGCGTGCTTGTCGATCGTAAACGTCTGCTGGGAAAGTTTCGTTGACGAAGATCTGGTTACAAAAACTTACCTTTTTCTTTGGAGCAGGAGAATTGGTACTATCATTTGCGGTCTTCCCGTGACTGTCTTTGATCACTGAACCGAGTGGAACAATAAATTTTGAAGGTTCCTTAGCAACATTAGTAAAAATATATTGAATTACTGCAGAGTCTTGATCATTTTGGATTGGGTCATCACTAGATGGAATCTCAAACTGGAGCCTGTTCTCCTTGATTGGAGTGAGTGATCTGATTGATTTTTTGCGCTCAATGGATTTCGATCTCATCAATTTTCTCTGTGATTTACCAAGATCATTTGATGCTAGATCTGGAAACGATGTTTCACCAAACTCCAAAAGCTTTTCAATGAATTTTGAATCTTCAAATTGTATCAGTTCATTATCCTGATTTTCATTATTGAGACTATCTTTAGAGCAATCACTAGTATTCGCATTAATAGCATTCTCACGTAAACCACTACTTGACACTCCGGTTTCATTAATGGATAGATTTGAAAGTGACTTCTCTTTGTTGCTTTGCAACTTTTTATAGATTTCTTCAGACGAGCTATTGCCAGATAGCCGAGAGAACAATTTGTCCAAAACAAGATCATTCCTAAACTCTTCATTCCCATTGACATCTTTTAAGTTTAAACCTCTATCCTCATCTCCATCGATAAAGGAGAAGGTATCAGACGTTGAACTTGCTTGCTTTTGAAGTTTGCTAAGTTTCTCCAACGTTTCACCTGACGATAGGGCGTCATCGGGAGATCGTATACCTTCAGTCTTTAGATCTGCTGTTGCTAAAGTCTCCTTATGGATTTCATCTTCTGGGATAGTGTCAACTTCAGATTTTATCAAAGTCTTAGCATCTACCACAGGTATATTTTGACGACTTTTTGGTCTCTTCATTGGACTGAAAACTTTCGAAAAAAATCTCTTTATTACAGATGGCTTCCGCTCCAAACTTAGTGCAGGAGTTGACTTCGAATGAGACAAGGGTCTGGTAGTTGCCAAGGGTTTAGATGGTTTGTTGATCATATTGGCTTTATTGCACACTGGTTCTATTCCTGAATTGGTGGTATTGGTGGGTAAATTTTGCTCAATTTTTTCAACAGTTTCTTCACTGAAAGTAGGTGAGTCCATCAAAACTTTTTCTGTAGAACTACTCGCTGCAGTTGAGAAAGTAGGTCGAGTTTCCTGAGTTGTGTATTCTTCAATTTTGTTCAGGTTATGTGTACCGTTCAACATCAGTTCAGGAGAGGCTGATTGCCCAAGAGTTGCCTCTTGAAGATTTATATGAGGAATTGTAAGGTCATCTATGGAAGAAGGAGGAGAGCTCTCATTGACACTACTATTTGTTCTTGAGGTTCTTGAAGGACTAGGAGAGGACGAATAGCTATTTGCCCCAGTAGTCAGCAAGCTGAGATCCGGTTCCAGTGGTTGAGGAGCTAGCCGATGAGTTGACGGTATGGTGGTGCTCGATGGGATTGAAAATGTGCATTTTTGATGCTGCTGCTGTTGTTGAATGGAAGACAATCCTTCAGCAGGGACCCGCAGATTAGGTGAAGATTGTACTGTATAAGAAGAGGTACTAGGTGCCTGATACTGTGAGCTCAATTTTGGAGCAGAGACAGAATGCTGTAATTTTGGGAGGCTTGTTTGTGAGCTTCTTTGCTTATTTCTAGGTGTGTAAATTTCACCGTTTGGAAACGTGAAGGAGGAAGATTTGCTATGTGGTAGTCTCTGAGTAGAAGTAGCAGGGATTGGAGTTTGCGCATGTTTCTGCTGCTGGTATCTTTGAGGCTGTTGTCGTTGTTGTTTCTGTTGAGCAGGTGGTGTTCCATTGTTGTACTGGCTATAATTTGAATTTTGACGTGGGTCTCTAGAACGGCTGGTGTTTATCTTGGGAGGTCTCATGCTACCACTTGTCAGACTATGATTTCCGGCGTGTCCACCTCTTTGTGGAGTGTGTCTGTAGTTATTCGGGTATTGCTGGAGGCTGTATTTTCTGGGTGTCCGATCAGCAAGCATTGAAGGAGAGCTATAACTTGCAGAGAGACGTGGTTGGTATGCGCGCTGTTGCTGCTGTGGGTATGGAACTTTGGGTCTTGAGGGTCTAGAGAATCTATTGTCAACAGCAAACAGATCGCTGGTGGATGCGCCCCTCGGTGTATTATGGACACTGCTTGTAGAAGATATAATGGAAGCATTCGAAGTTGATTTCATTGTGGACAGACTTGTCACTGAATTGTTTCTGGGTTGGCTTCTGTAGTTGGTCGTACTATTGTAGGATCCCCCTAGTAGCTGTTCCTTGGCAAGAGGAGACGTGACATGTGGCGTGGCCATTTTGAATGGGGCGGTCTGTTTGGTTGGTTGTGAATGTTTCTAAGTAGGAATATCTTTTGCCTTTACTGATTTCTGGTGACCTGTCTCACTGCCTTGGAATGCTGCTGTTGGTGTGGATTGGGTGATGGGTGAGTGTAGCTGCCTGCAAGAGACGTGTAGCAAAGCCAGCACTCTGCAGTTGATGGGTCGGAGCGAGGTAGAATTGTGCGCTGCAAAGCACTAACTTTAGGAGATAAGGAATGACTACTAAACTAGACTTGACAGATCGACTTGGTGTCCATGTAGCGTGTAGTAGTCCCGTGAAGAAAAGTTTAGTGTTTCTGTTGCCTATGAAGCGATCTGGAAGGGGGAAGGGGGTGTAGGGCACTCGCTCAGAAAGACCGATGCACTTTTCCTCTGCAACGAAGGGTGTAGTGTTGAACTTGCGGAAGGGATGGCAGTACTAAAAAAAAACTGCTGCCTAATAACGGTTGCTGTTGTAGGTGGAACGCTTCGATGAATGGGCGATGAGGGAACGGGTACTCCTGCTCGTTGCTCGAACTGTCCAGTGTTGTTGAACGAAGTGAACAGCCTGTGTACTGGTGTTTTTTTCCAGTACGTAAAATTTGTTGATCGTGCAATTTCTTTCGAACTTGTTTTCCCTTACAGCTCTTGAGATGCTATTTTTACTATTTTTTTATTGTTTTTTTTCCTGTTTCTAGGCCGGCTTCTGCTGCCCGCAAGGCGAAGAAGACAGGTTGAGATGCCAATTACAAAGCAAAAACTAGACAGCTACAAGAGATTACAGAAACACAGAGAACGCACACTGGCAGCCACGTTCATCACTCCCTGCGAAAACAATCGTTTTCAACTCTGTTCTCTATGCAGGGCTGTCATTTGACTCGTCAGTGTTGTTTCTAGCCCACTGCCCCCTTCCTGCCACGGCTCCCCTTTGTTCTCTTGCACACGCTCTTATTAGCTGCCCTTCCTTCGCCAAGGTGCGTCCTCCTGTCTCTATTCGGAGTGCGCCAACCAGTGTCTGGGCAAATCGGGAAAGCTAATATAACGAATTGGGAAATTCACAGGTTGCTGCATTCAGTTCTGCTACTGTAAGAAGTGTCTCGCTGCTTTCACTGAGGGGAAGTGATAATGGTGTAGAGGTGGTGATATTGGTGTAATGGTGGTGTTATGGTGGTGTTATGGTGGTGTTATGATGGTGTTTACAAAAGCGGAGCTTGAGAGCGGAGCTCGGTAGAGGGAGGCGGGCGGGTTTGCAAGATGGTTGTGATGCTGGTATTATTATATACAACGTAGATACCGATGAGATGCTCTATATACAGCTTTTGGAGTCGTTAGTCGTTAAAAAAAAGAAGAAAAAGAAAAAGAAAAAAATCTATATGAAATAGATTGCCAATGATGGATATTTTTGCAGGGCAAGAAGTCCCCGTTCCTAAGAGGGCCCAATATATTGTTATCCCCTTGAATGTCTATTTTTCATGGTTCTGACAATCTTACCCTTGCTCTTGTTACATATGATACTGACTTCTTTCATTTCAGCCTCGGAGCCAACCAGGTTCAACGCATCGTAGAGGGGTCTTAGGGCATAGAAGTCCCAGTTGAACTGATTCTCTGTAGATCTGACGAGCTTCATTGCGTCCGAAAGTAGCCCTCCATTGGTTAGAGCTAGTATCATCTCTTTTGCAAACTGATAGTCACTAGCGTCCTTGATATAGTGCGGGCTTGATTTGAACTCCTTGGTTTTCCTATAGCGGCCTCTTTCCTTCCACGCACGCTCACACATTGCCATGTCGTTGAACTTGCGGCCAGCGACAATGAAGCAAGTGTACAGTGATGAGTTCCGCTCGATTTTGATGTTGAACTCCTTGGCTCTTTTGATGGCGGTTGGAACTAGAGTGCCATTGGATTGCTGCTTCTCGCGTTCCCCATAGGGTGTGGTATGCTCGGTTCGCAAACTCTCGTCTTGCCAATCAGTGTCCACTTCGCGGACTTCTTCAACCTCAGTGGCTTGCTCTGAGTTCTGGAGGAGTTCTTCATTGACATAAGTGTATTGCTCAAAGGCTTCTAAAAAGTCCTGCTTGGCACCATGCTCGACTAAGACCATCAAGAATGAAACGAGATTCGCATCGTTAAGGATTTCTGGCGATTGCAAAACATTGAACGCCCATAACGCCTTGGTCTCCGCAATTATTTGTTCTTTATTTCTGAGACGCTTTACGGGCAAAAATGGAGGGTATGCTCTTTGGTTTAGATTTGCCTTCTCAGCCAATACCGCCGCACTGTAGTCAACAAGCGCTATAGTGTTTCTTCTAACACTAGCACCATCTTCATAATTCAGCAATTGCGGGATATGCGCAGAGTTGTAAGATTTATAAGCCATCAATAGATACAAGAAAGCTTCCGAATTCGCAGCTGGCGTCTGTGTAGAACTGGCCTCAACAATAGTAAAATATAATGCTCTTGCTAGTTCCAAGTCACCATCTTTGGCAGATAGTCTCAGCATCACTTCGAATGTATGCACATTTGGATGGAGGTTTCTCCTCTCAATCTCGTTTATAAATTTCCAACCTTGTATTACGAATTCGCTGCTCTTGGAGCATGCATGGGCTAAAGCGTTGAAGGTGAAAACATCCGGGACCAGCTTCAAGTCTAGTAGCTCGTTGTATAGATCAATGGCTTTGTAAACATTGTCATCTTTTGCAGCAAGAAGAATCACCGAGTTGTACGTCTGTAGATCAGGCTGTGTTTCTTGAGATCTGAACTTCATGGTTTCGAATATCTCTAAAGCTTGATCGAAATCACCCAGATTTCGGGACAACTGTATGGCATTCGTGTAGATGACAGTATTAGGCTCAACACCTCTTTTAATCATTTCCTTGAGTACATCATTCACTTTCTTAACGTTCTCGCACTTGGAAAATGCCTTGATGAGGTGTCCAAACGTGTGAACCGTAGGTTTTAGACCTTTATATATCGCCTCTTGGTAGAACGCTTCAACAATAGCAGGCTTTTTCAGCTCTGCAAAATGTCTAAGAAACAGATCGTACATTTTCTGATCATAAGTAACACCCTTCTCTACTAACATTTCGTTCAATAGCTCCAAAGATGTCGAGCTGATCGTGCCAACTGGAATCTGGTGTGCAAAGTTAGCAGCATCGTACTTCGGAACTCGTTTAAAGCCTCTTTTGTTGTGATATAGATCTTCAATGATAGGATCCCAGTTCTGTGAGTCTTTGTCAACGATATGGACTATGTTGTTTCCAATCTTACTTTTCATGCTGGATGGGATGTTTATGCCACCTGCAGTAGTATCGAAAAGCTGAGCCAGCCCTCCACTATGTGATCGAGCAGATAGTGTAGATACGTTTGACGTCATCGTATCGTTGGTAGGTAGCGCTTTTAACGCTAAATCAGGACCCTTCAGCTCGTTGTATATAACCTCAGCATCGGCCATATCCTCTTCGCTCATCTCTCTATCTTTGAAGTGTTCTTGCATCTCCTTTTTCTTCTTCTCTAGCTCCATTTCTTGCTTCAGTTCTTGTGAAAGCTGCTTTAAATGCTGTACTCGGGTCTCCCACTCCTTGGCCTCGGCTTCTAGCCGTTTCTCCATCGTTGTCTTGACTCGATCTTTTAGTCGGCTTCTCTTCTTCGTACCAGACATAAGAATGATGTAACGACGACCACCGGTATGCCATCCAAGCAAAGCAATTCTAGACCCCTGGCATCGTACTCCGTGGAACAGATTTCCACACATGAGGATTCCACGCAGTTCGCTCGCTCGCAATAAATCACACTCGACAGCTCAACCAATCGATCAACCAAGGACATAATAGAACTTTAAAAAAAAAATTAGAAAAGTGCATACGTAAAAATTTCCTACTCATCGAAAAACGGTAAGCGCAACATGATATTCGTCGCATTTGATAAGCGGTCGCTCAACTGGTTTAAGTGAGTTGCGCATAGGAGGGCCGCTTTCCCTGTCGCTGGTTAGAGACTTCTCAAAGAGAAGTGTTTGATGTCTAGTAAGTTAGGGAATAATTGCCTCTGCTAGCACCATGAGTGTTCCCTTTTCTTTGCTTTAGATCGTCTTTCGCTCGACACTCGTCTGTTTTAGTCAAGTTTCTCGTAGGTTTTATCTTGAAACAGAAGTGGCCGGACCGCTGCATCTCTTAAGAGATGAGGCATTCTTTAAGGCATTTCGGTGCCATATTTGCAGAATCTGAATCAGCTTTGCTGTTTGAGGCGAGAGTTGGAGGAAAGATCACTGTTGTGTGCCATCTTTTATATATAATTATGAATGTTTATGGGTTTGTAGCACGAAAAATATGGGTTTTCCACAACAAGTAGAGGAAGGGATTCGATTATGGGTCAGCAGAAGAAAATCACATTCAATATTTCAACATCGTTCCAGGTTCAGAGGCTGTTAGGGGAGGGTGCTTATGGAGTAGTTTGCCTTGCCATTCATAAAACTACCGGGACCAAAGTTGCGATCAAGAAAATCCAGCCTTTCACTCGCACGCTGTTCAGCATTCGCACCCTAAGAGAAATTAAACTTTTGAAGCACTTCAAACATGAGAACATAATATCGATATTTGATATACAGAAACCAGCTAGTTACGAAAAGTTCAATGAGGTTTACATTATCCAAGAGCTCATGCAGACTGATTTACACAAGGCCATCTCTACACAACAGTTGACAGATGACCACGTACAGTATTTTATATACCAGATTATTAGAGGTCTAAAAGCCTTGCACAGCGCACATGTCATCCACAGAGACTTGAAACCTTCCAATTTGCTACTCAATGCTAATTGCGATCTCAAGATTTGTGATTTTGGCCTAGCTAGAATTGACGAATCTACTCTGAATATGAAGGACACCCTTGATCCTGGCGTTGGCGCTATGAGTGAATATGTCGCCACAAGATGGTACAGAGCTCCTGAGATAATGCTTACTGCAGCTAACTATACAACTGCTATTGATATGTGGTCTGTTGGATGTATACTAGCAGAGCTTCTCCTTCGTAAGCCACTTTTTCCCGGTAAGGACTATAGGAACCAATTGGTTCTGATTTTTCAGATATTAGGTACCCCGACAGGGGTAGATTATCAGTCTATCAAATCAAGAAGAGCACGAGAATATATCAGATCAATTCCTTTTTTCAAAAAGATCCCACTGCAGAGAATAATCCCATTTGCGAATCCACTAGCTCTCGATCTCCTGGAGAGATTGCTAGCCTTTGACCCAGCTAAGCGAATCACTGCAGCAGAAGCATTAGAGCATCCTTATTTGGCCACTTATCATGATCCAGAAGACGAGCCCAATGCACCCCCAATACCAGTTGAATTTTTTGAGTTTGATAGGGTTAAGGAGTCTCTCTCAATCCAGGAGTTGAAAGCGCTTTTATATGAAGAAATAATGGTCAAATAGATCTCAATGTACAGATTAGACGTATTGTTGATTTCCAGATATCGCTGAACTTGATTATATATTTGTCATACATACGAACTAGATAAGTAGTAAGAGATGGAAATCGGACTAGAACATCAATAAGATGAAATGTATAAATATACTGGTCTAGAGCTCTACATCAAAGTGATCTCTGTGATTTTGGTTCGATGAACATGTAACTTTAACTAAGACCTATGACTCCAGGTTTCTGTCATCAGTATACTCATTTCCGATAGCGTCATTATCGAGCTCAAAGTTGTTTTCCGGCTCAGTGTGCGGTGTACTTCGATCTGATGAGCCTAACACATCGTCATCATCATCATCATCAATGTCATACTCACCTTCAGATAAGACGTCATCGAGGATGTCTTCAGTCTCATCAGCAAAATCACCTTGATTAACAGTCGAATATCCTGCACCCCCTCTTGTAAATCTTCTGTTTCTTCTAAATACTCCTTTAACTTTGTTGATCAGAAAATTGTCGAAAATTTTCAGCATTTTGAAAGTGGCTATAGTAGCAGCAATGACTGTAACGCCACCTCTTATAATACTGTTCACTACCACATCTGTGAAATTATTCTCAATCAGATCGTTGTCTTCACCTAATCTGATTTCACCAAATCTTGCAAACCCACCATTACGACGAATACCTTTGTCATAAAGGAACCAGAGAGCAAAAAAGAATATAGCAATCGGCACCACAATGATGATAGCCAAGCTAGAGCCCCTGATTTTACCACCATGCACTTCTTTAAATTTGTCCTCTTTGCCTGGGCACGGGATTGGATCCCACTTATCAAATTCTTGGCCATCTTGACAGGTAGATAGGGGCACTTTTCTGTATCCTGTTGGCTTGAAGTATTCGAAAGCATTCTTGTCAGTACGGCAGATCGCGGAATGGTCTGGAGGTGATAACCCATCAATCAATTTGCAGGTACCATCAGAACTCTTTACATAATTGAAATCACATTCATAATCATGTCTAGTACATGAACAGTTTCTGACAACTTTGAAAGCATCATCTAATGGCGCAGCACCCACAAAACAATCAATGCGGCCACTCAGTTTTCTCAGATATTTAGACTCATGTCCAAATAGACAGTTAGAAGATGAAAATGGGTGCTTTGGTGACCAATATTCATAATCGTCGTTCTCTGGGTGTTCAAGATCTAAAATACATTGTCTTGAAAACATA
Organism: Liangdongia quercuum; assembly: GCA_030579675.1. Classification (NCBI taxonomy): domain Eukaryota; kingdom Fungi; phylum Ascomycota; class Saccharomycetes; order Phaffomycetales; family Wickerhamomycetaceae; genus Liangdongia; species Liangdongia quercuum. Next base: position 94,814 of record JAKTRK010000002.1, on the reverse strand, counting down.
TCTTGGAAATCAATAGCAAATGCTCTAGATTCATCACCTCTGTTGGAATGAGATCTAGCAATAATAAGAAATCTTTTAGAAGTATCTGTTGGAACTGTGACAATATCGTCCACGTTTACCTTGTCTTCAGTGAATTTGTATTCAGTCCAAGTATTTCCTTCATCCAAAGAGTAATGTAAAACATTTGTGGTTGTTTGATCATCGACTAAGACAATTATCGATCCTCGGTCACCAAATTCCCACTGGAATACGCCCTTCTTAACTTCTTTCCAGGTGGAGCCGCCATCTGCAGTGATGAAGGTGGAACCTTCATTGAATGGTAGTAGCTTATCACCAACGTTTCCTACACCTAGCAACAATCCAATGGCAGATCCTGAGGAAAATGTATCCCGAAAATCTTTTCTTTCTGTATATCCGTGCAAATGGAGGGAACATTCTGCCAGTGGTTTACCAACACATGGATATTTGTTACCTAAAGAGTCGGAGGTTGGCGGTGTAATCAAGCTCCAGTCTGCTCCATCATTGAATGTGATCTTTGATTGAAGTTGTTTTTTAGAGCCCCTTCTAGCTTCATCGGCATTAGTTACAGTGTTGATGATAGATATTCCTTCAAGACCTTCGATTCTCTCATAATCCACATAACCGTAAAGATTTCTGTTGACTTGACTTTCAGAAAGAACATATGAGGTACCATTAGAGTTCGATTTCAATATGCTTCCAAATTCAGAGCCAGCCCGGTCATTTGTAGTAACGTGTAAGAATATGGCTCCTGTCTCCGAACCAAGAATGGTGTAGGCTTGTTGCTTTCCCACTTTGAAATTGCTTGGAAACAAAGCCTCAGCAAATGTAGAGCCATCCACAGTTACATGTGCCTTGAGTGAATCATTATCAACTGCAGCAACAACTGTGAAACGCGTTGTAGTTGCAAACCCAACAATGTTGTCAAACAACGCCTTTTCGGTCTCAAAACCGTCCGTAGAAGACACAAGAGCATAATGTCCATCTTTCTCTATAGACTGGCAGTATATCGTATTTTCGTTAACGGATGGTGCCTCATATTTAGCTCCAACAAAATCACAGATTCTTATACTTCCTCTCATTGTTTTCCAATGAACTCCTCCATCGTACGTAATAAAGGATAATGATCTGCAATTCTCGGAGAATCTTGATTGACAATTTTCATCACCGTAAAAGATGAAAGTATTTCTTGACTTTTTGTTGAATGTGAATGACGGTATTCCAAAAATATTTATATTGGAGGGCAATGTAACTATGTGAAATGATCTACCTCTGTCCTGGGATATATGAACCTTTCCAGTTGTTGTGACTAGATAAATATCATCCTTGAAATAGGGATTTAAATAGTAGTCATAAATTTCATCAGCTGTTGCATATTTAACAAACTCTTTACCACCACTGAATGATATATGAATATCATTGAGTGAACTTTTCAAAACCAGCGTTTCATCTGTACCCTTATCTGGTGCATCCAAAAATGTATATTTAGCCACTTTGCCATTGAAGTTAGTATCGTAGACCCTTATATTATCTGAACGTGACTTGGCTTCTTCACAATCTATTTTGGCAACGTAAACTTCAAGATCACCCGTACATTTGTTGCCCGGAATTTTTCTTCTCTTTGGTAGTTCAATCTCAGTGGAATTGTCCTGTGCATGGCATGCCCTCATAATAACACGATAGTCTGGCACGCACTGGCCTCCTCGGTTTTTGTTCCAGCCAAATGCACACTCGTAATCAACATCTGTACATTGACATGCTACCTCTTCCGCAGCAAGATCTTGGAAAGGTTTATTGACAAAACAATCAGCATCTTGTTTTCTTCTTTTATAAAGATCTCTATGTCCAAACACACATTCAAACTCTTGCGAGTCCGTGGCTCTTGCATGCCATTCTTCAAAATCATCATCTCCACATGTTCTATCGAAAGCTTTTGAAAAATCCAAAGAATATAGAACCTGCGATGTTTTATCGCCATTCTTGAACATTCCACCAATTACAAATTTTGTTGTAGTGTCATCAATAGTTGTTGTAATTAAATATGGAAAAATCTTATGATCGATGTTGAAAGTTTCCCATGTTTTTCCCTGGTTAAGAGTGTAATAGATCTTATCGGTGAGTAAATTGTCTTCTTTTCCTTGCTGGGAAGTATATGGTACAGCAACAATAACATTACCGAGATCACCAAAGTTGTATACAGTTGGCTCATCGAGAACCCTAGTCCAGTGAAGACCGCCATCTCTAGAAAGATACGTGTGCATTTTCAAGATATCTGTTTCCAACGTTTTACCCGTTGATCCAACACCAAGCAAAATACCTGGTGTAGCACCTGTCGAGCTCTGACCATCTCCTCTTCTTTCTTCTGAGCTTAATAAATTTAAACTGCAAGAATCATCGCCAGGACAGTCATCGGTTTTCAATAATTGCCAAGTACGACCATCATCGAAACTGATTTTAGTTCTTGACATCGGAGTATATGTTTCTGGGTCAATACCTTCGAGGACGTTTGCCATCCATACACCTTCAAGAGTTTCAAGCTTCTCGAGGTTGACGAAACCTGCAAAATAAGACTGTGCAACACCGTCTAGAAGTTTTCTGAAGTGCAAACCATCGCTATCTGAGGCCAAAACATCAGAAATAGCCTTGTTGTCAGCTGTCTGTCCGAAAACACTCAAATATAAGGATGATTTAGTAGAAGGTAAAAACACAAATCCATCAGTAATGATATCTGAATCAAAGATAGCTTTTCCAAAATTCACGCTATCTTTCGACACGTAGAGCGACATTGCAGAGCCCGAGCCTTCATATCTATCATCCATAACGAGTGCAACTATGAAGTTTTGAATCACACGCAACTCGTAGATATAGCTCTTCGATAAGGATCCAGTTGGATCGTCCACAACTGTGCTTGATTTGAAGAAGTCCTCTGTTCTCAGAAGCTCCGATGTGGTTATATAGCCATGTGAATCCACTTCATTATTTATGCAAAACATCGCATCTTCATATTCTGTGTCAAAAACACCGTTAGAGTTCGCAAAAGAACAATATGTGAGTTTGAATTTTGGAGCGAGTCGTTGTGGATCGGTTTTGAAACCATCAGTTGTATAAAAGACATTATTTCTGCATGCGCCATCATAACATTCAAGGAATGCTAGAAGAACCTTATCTGGATTCCTGCTATTTACATTAACCTCGTAGTTCATATTGGAATGCATATCCAGACTGAAAGAATTCCATGTTTGACCTTGATCATTTGTAACGTGGTGAGTTCTTTCTGCAGAAAAGGCAATAGCGCGCTCTTTTTTCAATGGGTCGATATAGATGGATTGAACTTTACCAATATTCTGTAATACCCAATCTCTCCCATCATTGTCAGATCTGTACAACAATCCATGATTCAAATTTAAAAGTACAGCTGAATCATCGAAGTATATAATTGTGTTCGAAACGTGATCATGTATAGTGGAGTGCACTTCGGGCATAAAAGCTGCCGAGCAGTACTGTAAAAGAGTAAGAAATAGCAAAAAATACATTCTTTCACTGCTAAGTCTTATGACCAAATATTAGCAACGCTCTAATGGGAAGAAACAGCAAATCTTCGGCCTAATCACCCAGTTCCTTCCTAAAATCAGGGGAAAGTATATTCGGTCTTTATAAAGGCAAGCTGTGTCTGAGAAGTTCAATTGATGTAATTAGATCTTCCAGCTTTAGCTTGAGAGTTAATAGGCACTCTACGTCCGACTAGAGCTTGTTTTACGTCAAGTCTCGTCAAGCAACAGAGAACAACTCACTTCTTCTGACAAACTGCCTTCTATTCTTTGCAAGTCTTAAAAAGCGAAGTGTGCGAAACAATTCTTGCACTTCACCCGGACACCCCATCTGTTATATGCAAGACAAAAAATTTAAGTCAAGTTCCATCTCTGCGAAGAGCATATATTCCACATAGTTGTTGATAGGCGATGACTGAAAAGGATATATCTGCGAAGGCCATCATGGAAGGCAATAGAGTTAATGGTAAGGATCGTTTTCTTTTCGATTTTTTTTCGAACTGTTTGGATCGCAATATTAATTACCATTGTCTAGGAAAAAACTGGAAAGTGAAGAAGGGCGCAATGCGGGTCAAGAGCATCGGTGTGAAATCCTCATGGCAGAAGAAACAAGAGCTGAGACTAAAGGAGAAGCAGATAAAGACGAGAATACGGGACTTGAAGGATGAAAAAGAGCAAGAGAAAAACCAGCGTATCGAAGCTTTGAAAGAGAGAAAATCTAAAAAGGAAGAGAAGGAGAGGTTCGAAAGACTAGCAGCTAAAATGCATGCCAAGAAGGTAGAAAGACTCCGTAAAAAGGAAAAGAGAAATAAGTTACTGAGAGAGCGTTGATCATTCCCTGTGCAGTTTTGTTCATACAATCGATTTAGCGCAAAGCGGACTTTTATCTCGGACTCTTAAGTAAAGATAAACTCCATGATACATCAAACCCAACCTGTACCATATAACTTTATAGCATAGACATGATTCCAAAACTAGTGATGATCAGCTCTACGCTATGCAATGGATAATTCTTTAATAGTAGTAGCTTTTAGTGGTGATTTTAGCTTGCAGCCATGTAACTTTACATCCGGGTAATAGTTTAATTACAAATTTTAGAACCATCAGAAACTAAACCACTAGTCTCAATAGCAGGCCAGGTTGGCGCAATTGCAATCGAAGATAGAAAGCAAAGTAGGCTTTCTTCTTTCCAATCTGCATACAATAAAGCGTTATTCTGGAAGTTGCTGATCATAATGACGCCAAAATACGAGAACATCAAGACGCACTTCCCAGCTGCAAGAATCAAAAAACTTATGCAATCGGATGAAGATATAGGGAAGGTCGCTCAAGCTACCCCAGTCGTTGTCGGTAGAGCACTCGAATTTTTTCTGGCCTCATTAGTTGACGCCTCAGCTTCAGAGGCTAGAGAGGCTGGGATAAAGAGAATAACAGCCCAACATGTGAAAAAGGCAATTGAAAACAATGAAAACTTTGATTTCCTCGTGGAGACAATTTGTAAGACTGACGGGAACGCATAGCGCGTACAGCTCGATTGCTCCTTAATTTTCAACTCATAACGGTGAAAGTACTCCTATCTTTTCCCAGAAGTTGTGACGCCTAACATGTTAGGCTAGGTATCGAACAGATGCAGGGGGAAGGGAGGAGAATTGATAATTCAAGAGTTTAAGAATGTATATTACTGTACAATACTGGTCACTTAAAGACCTTCGATAATAATGCTATATAATCAATCAATTTATTGCTCAAACTGTAGGTAACACATCTTGTTTGTATCCACAATCTGATATGAGCTCTACCTATATAGCTTTACCTTTGGGAACTGTGTCCTTACCGGTGTCATACGTTTATCGCCAGCATCGAATTCATTGGTGGCTTAAATTTATTGGTCTTATCAATCTGAAACACCATAACAAAAGTTGATGAAGCAAGATCTACACACTTGTCACCTATGGGGAGAAGTGGTATTTTAACGTCGCTGAGTACGGCCTCTTCAAGTCTCACAAATCGCTCGACACATGATATGGGCAAAGAGCATCTCTTTAAGTGCGATTTTGATGGCTGTGAAAAAGCTTTTCGAAGGAAAGATCATCTCAAAAGACACAAACTCAACCATGATGATAAAGCTAGACTATACATATGCGAAGAGTGCGGTATGAAATTCAAGAGATCTGATGTCAAGAGAGATCATTATAACAGACACCTACGCAACAAGGCTAAAGAGATTGAAGCAATGAATTTTTTAAGAGAGAGCACCATTTACCAGCAAATAAAAGAACCCAAGGTTCCAGCTAGCGAGCCTCTGCCTTTACATGAAATGGGGGTCTCAGTAAGCAATCCTGTTGTTTCTGAAACCATGAGAAGTACTCTCAATGATTGGAAGATCGGAATAAATGATAGCATTTTTTTGGCGAACAATACTTCTCCTGGCGGTACCTACAGATTGAACGCAATAGACTCTGGGATCTACGATTTAACTGATAACTTGGTTCGGCCTGATTTAAATTTTGAGTACGCTTTAAACTCAGCTTTGGCAGATCTTTTACAATCTGATTTAGGGAATATACCCACAATCGAGACAAACTTTAACGTTATTACGGAGAACCACCTTAGAGAGTTTTTACTGCTTATACCTCAGTTGGTCAACTGCAGAGATTTCCAAGTCAAAACTTTGGAGCTATGTATGGATACATACTGGTCAATATTCCATATTCAGTATCCAATACTGCATAGGCCCTCTTTCAACTCACTTGATACACCTCCGCTATTACTCCTTGCAATGATCATGATCGGCGCTTGTTTCTCAAAGACTCTCGAGCCTGAATTACTGCAAGATCCAATAGGTTTGTCGAATGAGATTGGAAGCCCATTACGCTGGCTCATTTTCCGTCACAAGACCTGTGGTGCTTCCAAACCATGGGAAATACAAAGTTTGCTGATTTTGGAGGTCTTCGAGAAAAATTATTCATCGAGATTGTTGCACGAAAGATCGTCCACTCATCATGCTGTAAAAATTGAGATGATGAAGAGAAGCACCGTCCTTGGCGGTGATCCTTTTGCAACAGAAAGTAAGTCTAATACAGAACTTAGAGAAGGTTATGAATGTACCCTATGGAATAAGTGGATATATGCAGAGTCGATGAAGAGGTGTGCACTAATGGCCTTTTGTTTTGATCTGAACAGTACAATAACCTCGGGTCACCAATCCACACTATTTGTAAATAAATTGAGATTAGGACTGCCCTGTGATGACTGCTTATGGGAAGCCAACCTCGAGGAACTTAAAGATATGAAAGTTTCGAGAAATTCCGAATTAATACTTACAGGATTGAAGAGATTACTACGAGGCGAAAACGTTGAAACTACTTCTTTTGGTAAAAAAGTTATGCTACATACCTTAACATCTTTGATGGTGCAGTTTGAGCTGAATGATGAGACTGTTGCCATGGTGAGCGAAAACTCATCCAATGATATGTTAAATGATGTTTGGAGAGATAAGCTATCGTATGCCCTGGATGCGTGGAAGTTCAATGTCAATGAAGGCTCTTGCTGTGACCTTAATAGTTTACTCATAAATCTTAGAGTGAGACCTGTTGATGTTCCGGGTACACCATATTTGCATTTGAATGATACTAAATGCAAATTTCCCTCATACCATATGGCGCAAATACGATTACGTATAGTCCCACATGATATGCTAATTTTGGCTGGGGTCCCCATCAGAATGAGTGTTAAAATGGATGATAAAGACTATAAAAATGTTGAGACCAGACTGAAGCGCTGGAGTCAATCTCTGGACGGTAGAGTAAGTGTAATTCACGCATACTTGTGCCTACTAGAGTGCCTCCTGAACGACCAACAGAACTGTCTTGATTATGCACCCGAAAAAGACCCAATTCACGAAAGACCTCACATTGTTGTTTCTTGCAGTTTGATAATTTGGTGCTATAACTTCATTGAAAGAGGTGCTAAGTATCGCGATAATACGATTGAAGATGACTACATGCGTGAAGATGCCTACAATTATTTGGTGAGAATAAAAGGAGAACTCTATGAGGAGTTGATCCTTGATGGTACAGTAATGGATTACCATATGAGCATCAAAAGATGTGCCTTGAAACTACCCAAAATTAAGGACCTGAATCAGCTTGCTGGGTTATTTGCAGTTATATCCAAAATCTATTCCAACTGTTTTTGGGAAATGGGAAAGGAGTATTCAAGATTACTAGTCCACTGCAAGGAGAGATTTATGGGTAAAAAAGAGCCTTTCTGTACAAATGTTTATGATTTTAGCAACATATAGAGATTTACATTTTTCGTTTAATGTATCAATAAATTAAACTCTTTATATCTTTCTGAGCGCTATCATTCTTCTATTTTTCAAATGCAAACTATGCCTTACAAATCTGGTTCTATACATATCAGAGACTTTCACAGCCTGGTATATCTTCTTATCAGTTCTGGATTTCTATCGAATATCACCCTGTTTCTGAGCTTTCCAATTTTCTCGATGCTCAATTCAACTTCATCGCCATCTTTGAGCCATGGAGATGGTGACCTTCCTACAGCGACACCAGAGGGAGTGCCGGTTAGTATAAGGTCGCCCGGTTTCAATGTCGTACCTGCAGACATATGTGCCACTAGTCTGAAACTGTCAAAGATCATATCGGATGTATTGCCATCTTGTCTCGTGACTCCGTTGACCTTGGTGGTAATTCTGAGCCCATTTGCATCCTTCAAAGGAACAATAGCAGGTCCAAAAGGTGCGAATGTGTCAAACATTTTTCCTGTACCGAATTGGGTTCCACCTCTTTCAATTTGCCAGGTACGCTGGCTAATATCGTTCGCAATGGTGTATCCCAAGATGTATTCGTGAGCTTTCTCTGCTGGAATATCGCGGCCTTCCTTGCCAATCACTATAGTGAGCTCTACCTCATAGTCGACCTTAGCTGGAGGAATCTGACATACTGGCGGAACAATAATAGGGTCAGAAGGACCAGTAAGTGCACCGCGCGGCTTATAGAAAAGCACCGGCCACTTCGGGATTGCGAGTCCGATCTCGAGTGCGTGCTTAGTGTAGTTCATGCCAACGCAGCGAACGTTGGGCACCTGTCCTGGAGCCAGCGGGCTCAAGAGCTTGGCGATGACTGCCCTGGCGCCAGTGAGCGTGTACTCGCCTAGGACGTCACCTGTGATGATATTGGCCTCCTTTGCGACATAGACGTCGGTTTCTCCTGGAGGAAGGATAGCATCACCATATCGGATTGCTCCATCTGAGTCTATAAATCTGACCAGACGTTTAAAAGACATCTCCTCCGCTCTTTCAGCTTTTGATATTAATGTTGAGTAGGCGTTGCGTATTGGGAATAAATACTTTAGGAAGCCAAAGACTAAGGGAGTAACGCGACAGATGAGCACCGCTTTTTATGAATGGAACGCTTGTACACTGCTGTTATTCTATTCCCACCGGAGAATCCGTGCGTAGAGCTGATACAACCCACACACGCCCACTTTATCTCGTTAGTACGTTTTTCGCAGCGCTTTCCCAGACCTCGAGGCTCGAGCTCTCCCTACCTGTCCACTTTTGGAAAAATAGCCACAGCTGAAACTTCGAATGACTAACATCACCAACGGGCCAGTAGACTCAATATTGCAGCGTATTGTCCATAACACACCCAGCTAAACCTCTGTTCCAGTACGCCATTATGTCACTTAAGCTGAAAACGAAAGTGGCGCTCATTCAGATAACATCTGGCAGTGACAAGCAGGCAAATCTTGAGCATGCTAAAGAGTATATTCTAAAGGCGCTCGCTAAAGACCCAGAAGTAAAGCTCGTTATCCTTCCCGAGTGCTTCAACTCGCCTTATTCAGTCACAGAGTTTGCAAAGTATGCTGAAAAGATACCTGACGGAGAATCGACCAAGTTCCTATCCAAGATTGCAAAAGACAATAAGATCGTACTAATTGGTGGATCCATACCAGAATTAGGTGAGGATGGAAAAATCTACAACACTTCGGTGACTTTCAATACAGATGGTTCTATAATAGGAGTCCACAGGAAAGTCCATCTGTTCGATATATCAATTCCAAATGGGATCACTTTTAAGGAGAGTATCACGCTGACAGGTGGTGGAAAGGCTACAGTCATCGATATTCCTAACATTGGACCAGTAGGCGAAGGTATTTGTTACGACGTTAGATTTCCTGAGCTAGCAGCAATAGCTGCTCGTGAAGGAAATGCATTCGCTATGATCTACCCGGGAGCTTTCAATACCGTTACAGGCCCATTGCACTGGCACTTACTTGCTCGTGCTAGAGCAGTTGATAATCAGTTTTACGTCATCCTGGTTTCACCATCGAGAAACCTTGACCTTTCGTACCACGCCTATGGACATTCTCTGGTAGTAGACCCTAACGGTAACATTGTGGCAGAGGCTGGTGAAGACGAAGAAATAGTTATAGCAGAATTGGACCCTGAGCTCATATCAAAGACTAGAAGTGGAATCCCAGTCACAGTTCAAAGAAGATTCGATGTTTACGGTGATTGGAGTAAGAAAGTTGTGCCAAAAGCGATCTGACTGGGTCCCTCTCCCCCGTCAGTCTCAAACAAACAAGAATCTACATTATCAAAAGTTACTGTTATATCTGTCCATCTATCTACGGGATGCAAATTAGTGCTTTAACAACTTTACGTCATATTGCCTTAGCCCCAGACTACACCTTTTACCACTGTTTCGAATTCAAATGTAGCCAGCAAGCCAGCCAGCAAGCCCGCTAGACCACGGTCCCCCTCCTTGTTATCCTCCATCTCACCATCCCCCCTTAACCGTCCCACCTTGTGTTTGTGTTCCTCTTTGTCTTTGTGTATCTGATCTTGCGTCCTCCCACCGTATGGCGTCGGATATCACTTTCCCCTTCCAGCGTTTCTTCGAGTTCCGTAGGTCGACTTGCATCAAAATGGACCGGGTCTCTCTGTACCCTGAAGCAGCAGTAAGCTTGCGCTCTCGCAACTATCGATTCGCACATGCGGTTCCAAAACACACAGGAGGAAAACGAGTGCTCGAAAAGCTCAAGAAGAGAATCTGAACTACTTCTTCAGCCCTCACGTATTTGAGTGATTCTTTTGATAGTATCACCAGTAAGAAGACTGACGTTGTAAGCTAAGTTGCAACGAGGCGCGCAAAGCTAATTAGCAACTTTGAACTACAAATCAGCAGCAATCCAAGCGACTCCCGCAAACATGGTTGTTATTAATAGTCGCTCACGTTCGTCGCTTACTCTCAACCACTTGTCCCTTCTCAACAATCCAAACTCTGTCGACACTTCAATTTTTTACGTCGGCGTCGATGTTGGGACAGGTAGCGCCAGAGCAGCAGTTGTTGATAACACTGGATCCATCCTAGCCTTGGCTGAGAGACCTATTCAAAGACAAGAATTGAAGGCTAATTACATCACCCAGTCAACAACTGAGATCTGGGATGCCATTTCGTACTGTGTGAAGTCATCAGTTCGCGATGCTGGCATTGACCCTTCGCAAATAGCGGGAATCGGTTTTGATGCTACTTGTTCGTTAGCGGTTCTCAACGAGGAAACTGATGAGCCATTGGGTGTTGGCCCGGATTTCTCAAATCACGATCAGAACATCATCTTATGGATGGACCATAGGGCGGTTGATGAAACGGATGAGATCAATGCGACTGGCGATAAGTGTTTAAAATATGTCGGTGGCACAATGTCAATTGAAATGGAGCTACCAAAAATGAAGTGGTTGAAAAACAATTTGCCTAATAACGCCTTCAAAAGCGCAAAATTCTACGATTTAGCTGACTTCTTGACCCACAAAGCCACTGGATCAGAAGCTAGAAGTTATTGCTCCACTGTTTGCAAACAAGGGTTTGTTCCTCAAGGTGTTGAAGGCTCGGTTCATGGTTGGTCTGAAGAATTTTTGGAAAAGATAGACCTCCCTGAGTTAATTGAAGACCAATTTAGAAGATTGGGTGGTGCTCCAGGCATAAATGGTACCTGGCTAAGTGCAGGTGATACAGTTGGTCATTTGTCGGCTGCAGCTGCAGAGGATTTAGGATTGACCACAAATACTATTGTCGGTTCAGGTGTTATTGATGCCTACGCAGGTTGGGTCGGTACTGTCGCTGCAAAAACAGACATTGATATCCCAGCGTTGGTTGAAAGGGATGAAAAATCAAAAGGTATTGATAGAGCTGCTGGCAGACTAGCTGCTGTTGCCGGAACATCCACATGTCATATAGCACTTTCGAAAGATCCTATTTTCGTTAAGGGGGTTTGGGGCCCATACCGTGATGTTATTGCTCCTGGTTTCTGGTTGGCTGAGGGTGGACAAAGTTGCACAGGTGCTCTTTTAGCGCATGTTTTGAATACTCACCCTGCCTATGGTGAACTAGCCAAGAAGGCTGATGCTTCAAATGTTTCAAAGTTTGACTACTTGAATGCAAGATTGGAACAGCTGTGGAAATCGACTGGTTCTAGATCAGTTGTGTCATTGGCAAAGCATTTGTTCTTCTACGGTGATTACCATGGCAATAGATCCCCAATTGCTGACCCTAGAATGAGAGCTGCTATCATAGGACAATCCATGGACACTTCTGTTGACGACTTGTGCATCAGTTATTTGGCTGCTTGTGAGTTTATCGCCCAGCAAACAAGACAGATTGTTGAACGAATGGTTGAGTCAGGGCACCGTATCTCTTCCATTTTTATGTCAGGTGGACAATGTAGAAACGGGTTGTTGATGAGATTATTGGCTGATTGCACGGGTTTACCTGTTATCATTCCACGATACATAGATGCCGCTGTTGTCTTTGGTTCTGCTCTATTAGGTGCTATTGCTGTCAAGACTCATCAACACAAAACTGGAAGTACTGGCACTCGTTCAAGATCAACGTCAATGAAATTGCCAAACTTCAAAAGTGCTCAGTTGAAGCCATTGACCTCCGTTCCTGCAGTCTCGGACCTAAATTCACCTTACACTGCTCCTTCTGCCACAGCAAGCACCACCAATATTTCAGCTATTGCTTCTGCTTCTGCTTCTGGTGCTGGATTCCCTTTCCCTTTGACTCCTGCAAATGAGATTGCTGAGGATGACGCTTTGAAAAGTTCTAACACAAAGGTGGATAATGATGACGATGATGATGAAGAAGAGGAGGATCAAATCCAATTTGGAAGCAAAAGCAAGACCCAGCAACAGGTCAGTGATAAGTTGAAAGACTTGAAGATCACTCAAACAAAGAAGCCACATATCTTAGGTGATGTTATATGGGATGTGATGGCTCAGTTATCCGGTGGTGGTAAAGTTGTCTCTCCAAGCCCTGAGGACTCCCCAGACAGACAGCTATTGAATGTCAAGTACAAAATCTTCTTAGAGCAAGCTACAACTCAGCAAACGTATCGTCAATGGGTTGATGACATTGAGAATGATATTGCAAAACACAGCTTGAAAGCATAAGCTGTAGTTCAAAGAATTTACATTCCTGATATATGCGTTGATTTGGTTTAAATCGTTAAGTAATTAGTGAAACATGCTCGTACTTTATCCAAACTGTAACAGAAAGTCTGCTATTGTGTCACGGAACAGATACGAGTGCTGCATTGTTCTGGCCACTAAAACCTGCCCGAGCAACATAAATGTATTACCGGTTTAGGAATTATGTAAACAGCATCCGCGAGCGCCTGAGACGCGAGCCAGAACTTGACCGAGCTATCTCGTTTGTTTAGTGAGAGCAATAGGTGAGAGTGAGAAAAAACTGCATAGCTAAATAAGCGGGCCTCGTGATTGACACAGTTGTTCACCAAGGGTATTATATTGCATGCAAAAGTTTTGCACTTTCAACGCTAACTTTAATTAAAGCTTTGTTTTTCCTACAAACCAGAAGGGAATCAATAGAGAGCTTTCTACTCACCGCCAGCCGGCAAGCATTCCTACAGAGCAGTCATTGAACGCAACCTTGGATTTTCTAGCGTGCTACACAACAACTCTACCTGATTTTTTCCATCGCTCATCAATCCTCACAATTATGAAATCTTTATTAGGAGTAATACTGGCGTGTTATTCCGTTAGGACTATTGCAGAATTAACTATAGAAGAGCTTCCTCAAATAAGTCTTGATTTAGACGAATTTAGTGGAAATGATTTCGGCGTGCTAGGTGATTTCGACGCTATAACGCCCTATTCTTTCAAAGGTGAATCAAACTTTACGAGCCAGAGCAATAGCACAAGCCAACTAATATTTTCGCCCAGCGCTGATGAGTATCTAGCGTTAGGTGAAGTGGATGGAATTATAACGAAAATCATAACAATACAAAACGATACCTTTTTAATACTGGGCGACTATAAGCAAATCGGATCTGCAAATGCTTCAAGTCCATGTTTGTACAATATATCTGCAGCCAGTCTTGAGCAGTTGGACCCTGATTCATTGATTGAAGGTACAATTGAAGCAGCACTATATGATTCATCACATAACCTGATCTACATGGGCGGTGACTTGAGCTTTAATGAAACTAATGGAGCCTTGGTATACAACTTGACAAGTAGGCAGTTGGAAAGCACGTTATTTGGCGGGTTTGGGACTGGAAGTAAAGTCAACTCTATACTGAAAGTGGAAGACAATATACTCTTTGCTGGGAAGTTTAATACCTTGGGTATTTCTGAGCTTCTCAATGAAGATACCAACCAAACCTTTACTAGTGTTGATCCTGAGCAGCTCATCAGCATGAAATATGCAACAGTTTCTTCTTCAGATGGTGCTGATACTGGTTCCATATTATGTCCTAACTCAAATAGCGATGAATGGAGGATCGATAGTGCCACCTCAGCATCATTAGACATTTCTTTACCTTATGAAGTCACTCCATCAAAGCTACGGCTCTATAACTCGAAGGAGTCTGGGAGCGAAATCTCACTTTTTAGATTACTAACTTCACCCTCAAATGGGATCATGAATTTGACATATGTCAACCCGGAAACTCGAAAGCTAGAGTATTGCGATGCTTGGTGCCCCTTGTTCAACTCAACTTATCTAGAAAATTACAATCATTTTGCGTTATCTTCTGGAGATATTGCCATTGGAATTAGCTCAACTTATCAAGATTTTGGGTTTGCAAATACCATAACTGTTGAAGCATTAACTTTGCAAGTGTTGGACTCATACGGCTCAAGCGTTGGTTTAGCAGGATTGCAATTGTACGAGACTTCTTTCTCGACGTACGCAAATAATACGCTCAACGAACCAACATGCGATTCCTCCACGAATTATTCAAACGCGATAATTCAAGGAAGCTGGTCATCTTCTTCTGGTGAGTATCTCACGCTCAATGCAGACGTTGTCAGTGGCATACCAGACGATGTTGGTGTTACTTTTTACCCAAATATTTCATATTCTGGGCAATACACTATATCACTCTACACGCCTGGTTGTGCTGCTGACGATACATGCGACTCAAGAGGTATAACAAACGTCACAGTCTACAACGATAACACCAATGACTTGATCGAGACCAGTCTAATATATCAAACCAACGAGGA
Source organism: Liangdongia quercuum (assembly GCA_030579675.1). Lineage (NCBI taxonomy): Eukaryota > Fungi > Ascomycota > Saccharomycetes > Phaffomycetales > Wickerhamomycetaceae > Liangdongia > Liangdongia quercuum. The sequence continues at coordinate 79,688 of JAKTRK010000002.1, read as the reverse complement.
AGAGAAATACGATGTTATATTCGATGGCCATTTATATTCTCCTGTCAGAGTTGAGATGGTTCTCTTCTCAACGGTTCCTGGGAACTTGCCTCAGAGTATAACTTTTGTTGCTGATAAAATCACGGTGAATCTAGCCTCCATTGATGCGACCGAAAGCACTAACAGAACAATACCATTGAACGGTTTGTTTGAATACTCCCCAGACAACTTTACCACTTTTGACACCAGTAATGTCAATGCAAATCATCCGGTAGGAAACACAACAGTCAACCAGTTAGGATCCCTCTTGACAAACCAATCTAGTCTACATGCTGAAGTTTATGGTGATGCTTTGTATATTGCTGGAGGATTTTCATCGGAGTATGGATCCAATCTATTCAGCTTTAATACAAGTGGAAATTATAACAATCAAGTCGGCGGATCTGCTCAAGTTATTAGTGGTGGAACTAATGGTAATGTGACTAGTATTGCAACTGTTGATAACTATTTATTTATTTCAGGTCTATTCAACAACACTTATAACCAGACCTCTATTCAAAGTTACGATTTGAATGATTCACAGGATGTTTTTGAGGGCTTTGCAATTTATAATGGCAGTTGGTACTCTTTAGATACTGGTGGTGAGAGCTTTATCACAAACATAACTCTCAAAAATAACGAGTTTTGGGTATTCAATAACACAATTTGGGACTATACATCTGGTGAATGGTTCAACGGCACTGCTCTTTTATCATTCAATACATCCGCTGCTGCAAAAAGCAACAAGGGTATGCTCTTCTATGGTACTATCAGACAATCCAATCAAATTTCGAATAAAGGGGCTTTCATCAATCAATCTGGCGTTTTTTCAAACATCACTAATGTCACTCTATCGCAAAGCACAATTAATACTGGATTGTTTGTCAACGAATCATTGTCCATTTTCGGTGGTGAGTTTAATACATCATCAGGCATCCAAAACCTTTTTCTCGTTGAGACTAACGAAGTATCTGGTCTTGATGTATCATGGAGTCATGGATCTAGTGTCGAAACATTATTCTCTACACGGAACACTTTGTTCATTGGTACAAAAGGAGGTGGCTCAGTAGACGGTACCGACTTTGTGGGGTTGGCTATCTATGATTTAAAGTCACAGTCCTTTATTTCAAATCAGCCCGATCCCATGGAAGCGGCCTCTGGCGATGTTTCTGTTAGAGAGCTAGGATTATTGAACAACACTTACATCGTCGTTGGTGGTGGTTTTGATTCCGCTGGTGGAAAGTCCTGCCCAGGGTTATGTTTTTACAACATTAACGAGACTAAATGGGAATCTCTGATCAATTCATTCTCAGGTACCGTAAACTCTTTCAGATTTGTCAATGATACATCCCTAGTTGCTGCTGGCGATATGAAATATAACAACTCTGACATAAATCTCTTTGAGTATGATTTCAACAACACGAACTCTGATCAATCCCAGCCAAATCACTTTAATGAAATTGACAGTACAATTCAGAGGTTCATATTGGTTGACAACTCTACAAGCGGTAGAATTATTATTTCTAGTGAAGATTCCATATCTATATACGATGGATCATCATGGAATCAAGTTACTGATCAATTCTCAAATTCCACATTTAACGACATTACTCTTCTCAATCTTGAAGAGCCAAATGAATCGAATGATGAATCCTTTTTCAACAAAGACAGCATACTCTTTGTTTCGGGTACATTATATCTAAAGGACTACGGGTATTCAAACATTGCCTACTTCAATAGTACCACCTGGATACCATATCTCATCGCCACACACGGGAGCTCAGTCTCATCCGTAAACTCATTTTTCATGAATAAAGATATATCTTCAATGTATACGAGTGCTACTATTTCGTTCAACCCAACAGTTACAAATTCGAGTTCTTCAACATCCTCATCGAGTCCATCTTCAAGTTCAACAGGAAGTGCGGTTATGAAAAACACAAACTCTCATAAAATCAAGAGAGGCTTTATCGTACTGGTTGGGCTTGCTTTATCTGTCGGCACTCTAGGATTGATGGGATTAATCGGTGCATTTTTTATTATGAAATCTAAAAAACATGGTTACCAGCCCTTAAATCCTCGTGTTGATGAAACTGAGATGATCGAAACAGTACCTCCTAAAGACTTGTTCAAGTATGTCTGAAGTGGTTGCTCACCTGATATATTTGACTTCTCAATCACTTATGGAATGAATCCAGCATTCAAACATCATCTTTTTGATAGCTTATATGTGGGGTTCATTAAATCACAGCACAGGTTTCTGCTTTCTTCTTCTACAGCTTCTCACGAAAACGAAAAAATAAACTATTTAATGTCATGGTAGATTTTACCTTAATTTCAAATCAAGGTAAGTCGTTTATGCTATTGCAGTTTTATTCTTTAAGGTAGTTTTCAGTAGTTTGACATAAAGACTAGATTTTCTTTCTGTGAAATCCAATTGTTTGTAAATATCAGCAGTCATTTCCAAACATACTTGTACCTGTAGCGGCTGCGATACAGGATCCCAGTCCTTCGCAGCCAGTAAATACCAGAAAGCTGATTTTCTTTCCCTAGTCAACCCAATCGTTGAAATGTTTTTCTTTATCAACTTCAAAGGATTGCTGTAATGTTCATCATCAGTGGTTGATTCCTTGGTATCGGTCACTTCACCTTTCTTGCCGAGAAGAATTTTTGCCTGGCTAGACATACAAATAGAGTAAATATATCCTAGTCTCTCGAGTAATAATGACTTTCCCATTCTCCCCACCAGATAATCATCAACCCCTTTCTGTAGCCATTTCAATGCTCCTGGCGTACTGGTGTATCCATCTCTTAAGGTACAAAATAACTCAGAAGTGATTACAATAGATCTCAATGCGTATGTTTTTAACCCACAACGCGAGAGATAAGTGTAATTACAGGAGTCGAGTAGTGGGTCGATTGTGTCGTTTTTGATTTTAGAGGTGATGTTTGTAGCGCCCATTAAAAGGGATATGGCAGCCATTTCTTGCACAGAAGCCAAATGCGGCCAAGCTCTATCAGATAAGAGATCCTTCTTGGCAAGCTCATAGATTGTATAGGCATATCTGTAATCACGAAGCATGAACGACCAGTCAGCAAGCTTTCTGGTTAGAAGTTCTGGGGCTGACTTAGAGTAGTATCCATTTGTGCTATTGTAATTGCTTGAATGTTCGGTATTTTGCTGATGGGATCCAAACTTTGAACCACCAAAGTATCTTTTGGAAACATTAAAGAGGCGCCCAGTTATACTCTTCCTTGGAGTTATTATTTGATCATCCCAGGTAGCAGTCTTCTGCTCCATGAAAGGAATTAGCTTCTTCTGTATAATATCCTTTAAAACGGCGTATAAGGCTGTAACATTTGATGCTGGTATCTTCGGTCTTTCTAATTCCGCGATATGTGTGCTTTGTAGTTCTTCATCTATTGATACTAGTAACGGAGGGCTTAGCTGAACGGGATTGTAGTCCTTTTGTAGTGTTATGCTGGTAATGAAGGAATCAACAAATAGTTGCTTTTTGAATTGTTCTTTCAAACTGGAAGATGCTTCCGCTTCTTGTTTATCTTTCTCATCACATAGAATTAAAAAAATAGGCATAATATCATCGATATTCAAGTACTCTGGTAGAGAGGTCTTTTTGAACTCTATTAAGAGGTTCCTGCCAACTTCATACCCATCATTAGCTCTAATAATTATTAGAGATATTATAGGATGATTCAAAGTCTCAAACGGCGTAATTATTGATGATGATATCAATTTCGACAAAAACTTCATATATATTGAGTCTTTGAGGGCAATTTCAAGAGCCTTATCCCCCTTTTCAATTGCAGCTTTGAGGTACGTATCAATCGATTGTACGTACTCAGTCAAAAATAACTCTAACGAACTTTGGTTAAAGAGCTCAGTTTTCGCTGCTGGTGTCTTTCCAATGCTTGCTTGCTGGACAGTTAGAAGGTCTTGTAAAGGTCTTGTAAACCTTACTGAAAAATCATCGGCCGTTCTTGAAGCTAGCTGTGAGTCCTTGATTTGAAACTTGTGGTTAATACGGTCTCCAAATGGCTTGAGCAACTGGAAAAACGAGTGGTATCCAAACCCTGCAGCAACTTTGTCTGCAGATGATGATGCGATGACACTGATCTGAGGCGCTAGAGCATTAACTACTAATTTTTTGCAATCTATTGAGGATGCTTTACTTCCAACGGAAGGCCTCTGTCTTGCTAGCAGCTGGGATACATCTTTCCCTGTATCAAGATAGAACTTTATATTTATGGGAATCAGCTCCCGCTCCATTATAATATAGTACGCGCAGATGATCACTCGCAATCCTCAACGCTCAATTCTCGACTCAACTGTTTCGTAGTATGCCGATAAGTACATCATCAATCATTAGGTGACTTAAACTCGTGGAAGACAAAAAAGCAGAAAAAGACTAGGAAATATCTGTATTTGGAAGTTTTGCCTAATTTGTGATTTTCGGTTTGCGCAGTAGACTTTGATCGTTTATACTGATGTTTTTTCGGCGCTTCCTCGAAGTTTGCGACAAGAGCTTCAATCTCTCAAAAAAAAAAACATAAACAAACGCATCAAACATCAGGGTCCGAATCTCAATCGTTGCGCTATGAATCGTGTTCTGTTGCTGCTGGCTACACTAACCAGTGTGACATATGCGTTCTACATACCAGGTGTGGCACCTACAACTTATGGGGAGAATGACAAAGTTGAATTGTTGGTGAACCATGTCACTCCAAGTGTCTTCCACAAGCAGAAGAAAGAGGATTTCGTATACTCATTCGACTATTACTACGAGAGATTGCACTTTTGTCGACCAGCAAAACTTGAAAAACAAGCGGAGTCTTTGGGATCAATCATTTTTGGTGACCGAATTTACAATTCACCATTTGAGATTAACTTGTTGAAAGAGGAACGCTGTAAAAGTTTATGTAAAGCAGATTATCCAGCCCTCGATGCTCAGTTCACCAATAAGTTGATCAGCAATGGATTTTTTTACAACTGGTTAATTGATGGCCTACCAGCTGCTAGAGAGCTCACTGACCAGAGAACGGGTACAAATTTTTATGGAACTGGATTTGAATTGGGCACTGTTGATGACAATGGCATTCCTCATCTAGCTAACCACTTTAAGATTCAAATAGAGTATCATAACCGTGGAAACAACGAATATAGAATTGTTGGTGTTACTGTGGAACCTAGTTCCTGGGATAGAACCGAAGCTGAATGCTCCGGGGAGTACCAGCCACTTACTTTGAAAGTTGATTCCACTAATGAAGTTGTTTACACCTACGATGTTGTGTGGGTCGAATCAGACACGGTCTGGGCTACTAGATGGGATAAATATTTACATGTTTATGATCCAAAAATCCAATGGTTTTCCTTGATGAACTTTTCACTAATTGTTGTCTGTTTGTCGATTGTTATCGTGCATATTTTGTTCAGAGCTCTAAAAAACGATTTGAATCGTTACAACGAAATGAACTTGGACGATGAATTTCAAGAGGAGACAGGGTGGAAATTAGTTCACGGTGATGTATTCAGAGAGCCAGAACATGCATTATTACTTTCTATACTCACAGGTAGTGGTGTTCAACTTCTTCTGATGGTTATCACTGCGGTTGGCCTTGCTTTAGTAGGCTTGCTATCGCCATCAAACAGAGGTTCGCTATCAACAGTGATGTTCATACTATATGCATTGTTTGGAGGTATCGGCTCTTACGTCTCTGGATCGTTATACAAACTTTTTGGAGGAGAAAGCTGGAAGACCAACATGATCTTGACACCAATAACAATCCCTGGTATCATCATGGGTACTTTCACTTTCCTCAATTTCTTCTTGATAGCTGTGAAATCTTCAGGTGCTATTCCATCAGGAACATTTTTCGCTATCATTGCAATATGGTTGGTGGTCTCTATACCGTTATCATTAGTTGGCTCTATTGTTGCTCTCAAGAAAGAGCCACTACAGTTCCCAGTAAAGACGAACCAAATTGCCAGACAGATTCCAACACAGCCATGGTATCTCAAGACTTGGGTTGCTGCCTTGGTTGCTGGTATTTTCCCATTTGGATCCATTTCCGTTGAAATGTACTTTATCTACTCATCTTTATGGTTCAACCGAGTCTTTTACATGTTTGGATTCTTATTCTTCTGCGTCATTTTGATGGCACTCACTACTGCGTTGGTGACAATCTTGATGACTTATTATACATTGTGTGCTGAGAACTATAAATGGCAATGGCGTTCTGTCCTTATAGGAGGAAGTTGTTCTGTATATATTTTCCTCCATGCCATCATCCTCTCAAAATTTCAACTCGGAGGGTTTGCTACGGTTGTTTTATATCTTGGCTACTCTATGTTGATCAGTTTTCTTACATTCGTTGTCACTGGATCTATTGGATTCCTCTCTAGTCTTTTCTTTGTTAGAAAAATCTATTCAGCAGTAAAGATCGACTGACTCTCCAAGACATTGCAACCATCCGTTAGGAATATGATCAATCTGTAATGATACAAAATATAAAAACATCATCCTAGAGACTCGGATTCATACAATCCGTAGTTGTTTTTTTCTTTCGTTGCTCGTTTTCCTTGTAGATAAATATTGAATTAGCCGCCGACTCGAAAGTTTATAAAAAGCGTGTCTGTTTACTTGCTAACTCCTATTTCCTCACGATCTTCAGCACTCAAAATGACACAGTCCGATAATTCTACCATTCTTTCTATCGATGAGTTACAAGCCCAAGGTATAAATGCCAGTGATATCCAGAAGCTGAAAGCTGCTGGTGTTTGTAGTATTCCAGTAAGTTTTATGACTATTTTCTTGTTTGCCACGTCAATGAGAATGGCACTAATTGCAATAGACTGTGCTCTCAACTACAAGAAGAAACCTCCTCAAGATCAAAGGTCTTAGCGAGGTCAAAGTTGAGAAAATCAAGGACGCTGCAGGGAAACTAATGGTATCTTCTACTTGTCAAGTATTTCAGGTTAGCCACTGTCTCTAATACGTTTTATTTTGCAGCAAGCAGGCTTTGTCAGTGGTACAGTGCAGGCAGATATCAGACGTAAAGTTGTTCCGGTTTCTACAGGCTCAAAGGCTCTTGATAGCACGCTCGGTGGAGGAATTATGACAATGAGTATCACGGAAGTTTTTGGCGAATTTCGATGCGGGAAAACTCAGCTAGCGCACACATTATGTGTCACTGCTCAATTGCCAAAAGTACGGTTGTAACCTTGTGATTTAACGTTATTCTATTCAGGCTAATGGTTTTACAAATTTTAGTCGATAGGCGGGGCAGAAGGCAAAGCTGCATATGTTGACACTGAGGGAACCTTCCGTCCTGATAGGTGAGTATTTGGGCAGTTATGGTCCTTTCAAGTGACTCAAGTTATTAACTGTTGAACAAGAATCAAGTCGATCGCTAATCGTTTTGGCGTTGACCCTGATACCTGTCTCGAAAACATCACATATGCAAGAGCATTGAATAGTGAACATCAATGTGAGCTACTCGAGGAATTGGCGCTTGAGCTAGCGAGCGGCGAATATCGGATACTTGTGAGTTTAATTATAGCTAGCTTAAAAAATATTCATCTCGCCAAGTGTGCTAATAGTTTTAATTATCTAGATTGTGGACTCTATAATGGCAAACTTCAGAGTTGATGTAAGTATAATGAAGATTGAAACCATATCTCGATAGCTGGGGGCTAACCTTTGGAAAAGTACAATGGAAGAGGAGAGTTGAGCGAACGTCAACAAAAGTAAGTTTTTGACAATCCAACATTGAGCTGCATCACTGATACAATTCCAGACTCAATCAGCATTTGTCCAGATTGAACAGAATTGCAGAGGATTTCAATATTGCAGTCTTCATGACCAATCAAGTCCAATCTGATCCTGGTGCATCTGCATTATTTGCGTCTGCAGATGGAAGAAAACCGTAAGTTAAGTTTCTATCGATATAACGAATTCTGACTAAGAGATGTTCTTTTAGAGTTGGTGGTCATGTTTTGGCGCATGCGAGTGCTACTCGAATCCTCTTAAGGTAAAGATATACCTATTCTGTCAGTTCTGCTGTACCTCAATATGTTAACTTGCAAACCAGAAAGGGTCGTGGAGAGGAAAGAGTGGCTAAGCTTTTAGATTCTCCTGACATGCCAGAGAGGGAATGTGTGTACGTTATTGGAGAAGGTGGTATTGGTGATAGCGAAGGTTAGAAAAGACTGTGTGCCAAGTCGCTACATATTTGCATTACCTCATTGCTATATTGGAAGAGTTCGACATTTGTATCTCGATTTAGTTCCCAAATCTTTCCGGCATCAACACTGGTGCAACCAGCGACCATCCGTAGATGATGTAGCATATCCATGCACTCACAATCTTGACCCATGAGTAGAAATACGTTCTACCAACAGGGACAAAGTCTCCAAAATCATCCTGCTGGACATTCATGGTGAGCAGTATTGCTATCCACTGCGTCGCAAGAAAGAATATCACGTGGAAAAGAGAGTAGTTGTATTTAGTGGCGACCCTCTCGTCGTCCTCGTCGTTGTCATCATCATCGTAAAGCCAACTCTGGTCATGAAGAGCACTTTCTGGAAGCGTTCCCACGGCGACTGCCTCGCGGACTGCCTGGAGACGCATTTCGTTGCGAGTGGAAGGCTGAGAAGTGATGAGATGGCTATGTGCACCCCCGGTCACACTCGCAGAGTCGCTGACGGGTTCGTCGTAATCAATCGCGATGGCTCCTGTTGAATAATCTCCAGGGCCGAATGCAGAGTTTGCAGCAGCACGGGTAGTTGTGTAGGCGATAGCGACAAATGTGAAGATGGCCCCAAGGACGACACTTGCGGTCCGAGTGCCCCTTGAGCGTACGAGTGGATTGCATAGCCGGTCATCTGGTTCGGATGCACATGCACTGAGTGTGAGATAGGATGCATAGGCAGAGACGATGGCAGCTTGTGCAAGTCCGCAGTTAGGGTTGTACTCTTGGATAGATGGCGTGATTGAGAGTGCGGTAGTTACTAATGAGAGCGTGATGTTGACTCCAGCAGCAGCACGATTCATCGAGCAGCCGGTGCTGCAGAAAAACACGAGTGTGAGCACCGTCATCACTATAGAGCCTGCGTACAATACCAATGTACCAGAGATCAACAGCGACTTCCACATTCCTGAGTTCTCATCATCATTCTCCACGTGCCCAATACAAGTCTCAGCCCATTCGTGAGCAAAGTCGACAAGCAAAATGAGACCAATAAAGAGGAAGAGGCAGCCACAAATAACAGAGATGTAAGTTGAGAAGAACACATAAAACCCATTTGGCAGCAAAAAACTGACAACTACAAACAGCAGCCATAGCACTATCTTCAGTGGCCAAAGCCCATTCTGTAGTTTCGCCCGTGGGTTTGCCGTCGAGTGCACTCCTGCCAACAGCAGGGCGAGGACAATGTGGAAGCAGCCCAGGGCAAAGTTGAGCTTGTGCACTGCGAAAAAGCCGCACTCAACAGACTCACATGTCCCCTTGTGTATCAGTTCAAGCTTCCTTCTAGCCCAGTCTGTTAGCATGATCCATGACAGAATAGAGTTGAACAATAGCAGCAGCGCATAGCTTAGTCTGGTAGAGAAGGAGGATCCAATGCTCTTGAACGACTTGGAAACGAGCGAAAAGCACAACGAACCGCAACAACTCGCAATCCATGTCCCCGCTATCTGCAGCGGCATCGAGACTATAATACCCATGATTGCCTTTTCTTTTCTCCTTTGTTCTGAGGCTAGCTTCTTTTTATCTTGATTGTACCTGTAGAAATGTGTCTTTCTTTTTCACTTCCTTTCATCTCTCTTCAAAAAGCTCCATTTCTAATGAGATTTTGGATTATTATGTAAGGCGCTCTTCAACAGCATCAACAACTCTTTACAACATCTACGGACTGCCAGACCGGTTCCAGATCCGATGGCCTCTCAATACTACCCTGTTATTCTCAAGCTGGGGAGCAGAAGCATTGAAGCTGGATTTGCTGGTGATGCGTATCCCATTATCAGGACCACAACCACTTCTTTTGATCTCTCTGACCTGGACATGTACCAGAGCCTAACTCATTCGTTTGACGCCCAGGACTTGCGAATTCGCGATGGGAACGTTCTATGGAATTACGACTTGCTAGAATGGGATAGCAATCTTTTGGAAAATGTGCTAGAAAGAATCATCTACGATATCTACAGAAACGAGCTCTTGACAGATGCGAAAAAGTGCAAAGTTCTGATCATCGAGCCTCCGCTGCTGCCAATTCCCTTGAAAGAGATACTGACCAAGGTTTTGCTGCTTCATATTCATGCTCAGTCTATACGCTTCGTTTCGGAGCCTGTTATGAGCTGCGTGGCTGCTGGCAGTCGGTCTGGACTTGTTATCGACCTTGGTTGGAACTACATCACCGTGACACCAGTCTATGACCTTAGAGTGATATACAAAGGCATCAGGACATCAGTTAGAGCGGGGGCATTGCTGCATCAAAGGATGATGGAAAAACTAGAAAACGTCGAAGGCTTGTCCAATTCCCTGAGTTTTGAATTTGTTGAAAGGCTTCTGTGTGAAATCTGTTACTGTCACCCTGGTGTAGAGAACAAGACTCTTGCCGAGGATAGTTACTTTGAATTCGACGGGCATAAAATACCCAATCAGCTGAGACACGAGGTCATCGAGGAGGTTTTCTTCTCTCCGGAAGAGAGCTACGTTGCAGACGACGAGAACCAGCTCGTTTCTACCATGACCCCTGAACTAGTTGATTTCCTAGAAATAGATCTCAGATCTGAGCTGGCCTCCAGAATTATCATCACTGGCGGGCTCTCCAATATCCCTGGGCTGAAGGCTAGGATTCTTCGTGAGGTCCGCAGCAGAATTCAAAGCAGCACTAAGCTCCATGTAGCCTCAATTATCTCACTGGGGCCTTTCGAAGGCGCCAGTCTCTACTGCTCTGCCTCTCTCATGACAGCTAGAGGGTTCAGGCAAGGCGAGCTAGCACGCGACAAGTATCTTGCTGGTGGTGTCACAGCCAGTGATTGGACAGAGTCACTTTATACAGAACGTGTTCGCGAGAAAACACGAGAAAATTCGAAAAGATGATTTAATTGAACCGAATCAAGAACAAAAAGATACAAAAGCAAATACTGGGTTTGAGAATCTGTGTACCGTTCTTAGCAACCTGGAGACAGTACGTATCAAGAACGACGTGTGAGATGCCTATTGATTACTCCAAATGGGACAAGATTGAGCTTTCAGATGACTCAGACGTTGAGGTGCATCCAAATGTCGATAAAAAGTCATTTATACGTTGGAAACAGCAAGATATCCACGCCAAGAGAGCACAACGAAATCATGAGATTGCGACTTTAGAAGTCCAGACCGCCATGTACAAGGAACTCAATGGCAGGGTTGACAAAATGCTAGCTGAGGTCACAGATGATGAGCTCTGCAATTTTCAATTCATCACAGACTACTTGAATAAGAACTTTGACAGGGACTCAAAACCCCAAGGAGAAACGCTACCTGAGGATTCACCAACTTACAACGAGATGATTGAAGATCTATTCACGCAGTTGAAAAAAGATTTGGAGAAGGCTCATAAAAACCCCGACGATGGCAAAGAATTAAGAGAATTGGCCGCTCAACATCGCAAGAAAATCGATGATGTTCTATTGGAACAACTAGATAAACTAAGAAGTTTGAAGAAAGAGCGTGAATTACAAATCTCCTCGGACGATATTCATACCGGCTTCGACCGCTCCTTCCTCAACAAGTCAGATTCGAAAGAAACTCCTGTTTCATACGTCACTCCGACAACTGAGTTCAGCCATTCTTCTACAGCGACAACAACAGCCGCTGGTAACTCTACATCCTTAGCTTCTGAGCCAATCCCAGCTTCTACACCATCAACATCCTCTGGCACAACTGGATCAGCTGCTTTAACTAAGTCCTCTACTGTAGCAAATTCGCCTCCTGGAAACGACAATGAGTTCAATCTACAGATACATCCGGATACCTCAAAGTTTGCTCAAATCGACAACAAAAATACGAAGCAGATCCGTGAATTTTTGAAAGCACACACGCATATCATAAACCCTCAACAAAAGGACGCCTTGCTAATGACTGCATTTGACTCTCAGTTGGAAGGAAATGAATCTCGTACAAAGCAGATAATCGCACATTCATTGATCATTCAGTACGTGTACGATTTGATCGAGGTCAAAAAAGTTTCCCATCCACAGGAGATCAAAGCCATCATTGATCAGCTCTTCAATAAATTTTTCGATAATGGTGATAATCCTGGACTTGAAGCCTTTCATTCAGAGTTGGATCGTACCTTCAACCATATTAAGCAACGTTGCGAGGTTTTAGCAGCAGAGAACTCGGTGAGTGAGGAGGCCCAGGAAATTCAGTTGAAAAGTTTGGATGATAATGCAGAATTGATTGTCAATTTGCCAGATCCAAACTCTACAGATCCTCAAGAGGTTGAAAGGTTTAGAATATTCTCACAGATACCTGTTAACATGCAAGAAGCATTGAAAACGGAATCTTTGGACGAGGTGAATAAGGTGTTCCATAACACACCTATAAAGGAAGCAGAAAAGATATTGGAGCTTTTTGATGAATGTGAAGTCATTGCAGTTCAAGCTGTTATGGAGAATGAAACTGAATGGAATCATTTGAAGTCAGATTACGAAAACACGCAAAAGAGCAACGATCAAAAGCTTGAAGAGTTAGACATCGATGATGAGGTTATCAACTCAGCCGATATAGTTGACTGAAGTAGCTAGAGAATATATATTTATCAAAACATTGCTACAATCGCAAGATTGTGCAACTGGGTTTTCCAGTACACACGGAAGATCGAAAATCGTACAAATAATATCATGATTCGTAGAGAAAAACAATTTTCAGCGATTGAAGAGAAATAAAAGTATCATGCAAAATAATGACCGTTATTAATAAATTGGGTATAGAAATGTACAAATGTTCAGCTGAGCTGATACGATGGGAAACATCTTCGGCTCCATGAATCAACGTTCCAATTTATTAGCCCTTTATCACACCCAACAATGAAATGGGAGCCTTCGTCATCTTCATACCAATCGAATCCATTAATCTCACTATCGAAATATTCTAAATCGGGATTTGGTGAACTCAACAATGAGGTTCGCGTATTTAAAGTTTCTAAACCAGGAATTTCCAAGTCTTCGATCGTAGTGTCTCCTGAACTAGCACTACCACTCTGTGATGTGCTAATTGCGGACAGAACTCTGTGATTATTGAAATTTCGGGAACTTGGATTTGTCGTTGGATTCGAATAAAAGCTGTTCCCATTAGATAGCCCTGTCACTGACGCTAAATTTCCTTCGAAGGATATTATGTCGTTGTACTTCAAGATTTTAGGAGAAAGCATGCCTTTTCCTGTGCCTGAATCTGAATTTGATGATACAGCAGTTCCCCCTGACGTATCAAAACCGTGGAGACAATTGGGCGATAAGTCGACGACTGGAAGGAGGATAACTTGATGATTACTGAAATCTCTAGTATCGATCACATGAACTCTTCCAACGTGTTCACTAATAAATAGCAAATCATCAGTTCCTCTTGAAAATTTCACAGATCTGAAAGCACCATTTGTTGTCAACTGTCTGGTTGAATAGATTTTGTGATAGGGCTTGGATAGTTTCCGCATATCGTATAATAAGCAAGCGCCATCTTGGAAGCAAGTAGCAAAGTGCTGACCTGAAGAGTCAAAAGAAGTATGAAACCCAGTATCACAGTTGGTCTCAATAACGTTTCGATTGAGACTGCTTCCTTCTGGTTGATTTGGATGTAGTATAAATATGCTTGAGCTATCGCCAACAACAATCAAACTTTTCTGATCATCTGACAATATCGAGTGATTCAAGGCAAAATCCAGGTCCCAAGAGTCCATCATTTCTACCCCTGTATTTCTGATGTTGGCTTCGTATAAAAACATATCATTATTACAGACATACGAAGTGTATTGAGAATTGGCCATTTTGTTGATTGAGACATGATTGTTGATAAAAGCACCAAGTCTTGTATGATGAATAACCCCCGTTTCTTTGTTATGGAAGGCAAACAACCCGCGCCATCCATTGCCTGCGCCTGGGTTGGCTGTTGTGAAACTCGACAAAGTGTCATGGGCTGCACCAGAACTACTGCTGCCGTGGTTGACAGAGTTTAAAACGCCGCCAGCGACCAAGTTTCCATCCTTTTCCATGAAGCATCGTGGGTTGAAATCAAACTTGCAATAAGTTGCGATTTTGTTTGTTTTCCTATTCGTGAATTTTATGGTATCATCTTGCGTATACAATATCTCATTGTTATCTAACGTGGAAGGCTGGATCAAATCCCTTAGTTGCCAGTGGCTATAAAAAGGTCAGCACAGCTACAAACCAAGCTCAGATAATCACAAATGCTTACCTTATTGTTACTCTAGCGTCATAAAAAGATGGCTTTGATAGTAGGTAGCTAGCTTTTTTGTGTAAAACGGGATGTTTCACCTGATCACTGCGATAAGATTAGTATAAACACTCCTGAATTATTCCCGATCCGCGAGATAGCAATGAAAGCCCTTGAGCTTCCAATGTTCTGTAACTTACTATAACTCTTCCGTCGAGTTATCAATCGTCATTATTATAATTTGCTTTAATGAAACTAGTTATTGAGATCCTAATTACTTGCTAGTGCTGGATCCTGACGGCGGTTCATTGCTTGATACTAAATGGACCACAAAGAAATCTCAAAATCTGAATGTGTCAAAATGACGTAATCTTTAAGAAAATTAGATTGTTTATGTAAGCATTAAGCTTGGATAAAGCCGTCTTAGAAGAAGTAGGCAAAGGGTTGTGTACGGGCTTCAAAGGTTTCTTTTTCTTTTGTGAGCATTCCATTATCAGCTCAGTATTTGCTGAATTCGTTTGAGATATGTTGGATGGGTTATATCTTTAACATCTTCAAGATACGAGGTGAAAACTCGAACTCCAAGGTTTAGTACTAGAACGATTTGATGATGTTCTGCAGAAGGTCGTATAATCCAAAATTAACTAGCATAAAATTAATGTAGACCTCAAAAACTGATAGATCTTCTCAAGCTTGTCTAGCTTTCATTGTACAAGCGCCGCTGGCTAGTGTGAATTTGTTAGAGAGTTTTTGAATTTTTCGTTTGCAAGGATTAATTTGAACGATATTTGTTTTTACAGTGTATACAAATCGTTTGAATATAACAAATTTATCCTTTTCTTTCTTTTATTGTGATTCTCTCAACGAACATTCATTCTGGCTTATAGCTTTTCTTGCTAGTCAGGTGAAGAGATGGAAATGTTACGTTCCGATTTGCCTTTAAGCGAGAGCGGTAACATCCATTGGAACACTGATATCTTTTACTACTTAGCGTCAGCAGCTGTATATTCAATCAGAAATGTCTTCGAAAAACCTCAAAATGGTCCCTTGGCCCAGTTGGTTAAGGCGTGGTGCTAATAACGCCAAGATCAGCAGTTCGATCCTGCTAGGGACCATTCTAATTTTTTCAACTTCACTACGCAATGGAGCAAAGCTAGCTATTTTTGGGAGCACGGCTCATAACTCATTAGTCGGTGTTTCTGTCTATCAGTTGGCACAGTATCCCATGTCCGCTGAGCAGATCGAAATAGGTTTTAATTAGTTACTGAAACTTTGGAACGGATTACTTGTCTGCTATGTGGTCTCTACTTGATAAGTTAACCGTTGGAAAAAATCATTTTGATGAAATCAAAAAGGACACAAAGATCGTATAATTGGATGAGCGTGATACCATGGAACAATTATTCAGATCGATTAGAACCTTGAAGTAGGATCTATGAGATGAAAAGACCTTTCCTCATACCTATATAAGGGAGTCTTATATAGCACCGCGTGTTATTGTTTTAGCCAGAAAATAGATATCATTGATTAGACAGCGAGTTTTCATATAGCCAGCAGAAGAAAACAACTCCATAGAAGGTTGAAACTAGAGGCTCTCGGTATGTTTGCATGAGCGCTATATTGAATAATAGGAGTGCTGGTTGCAGAGGTAGATAGAGTGACAGTGGTAACAACGGTGGATACAGAGGTGGGTGTATTATTTGAGACAGAAGGGGAAGATTGTATTGCTTCAGCGACTGGTGTTTTCGTTGAGATTGGGACACTAGTACTTTGAGTTTGGTGTGAATAGGTGTCAAGAGATGTCTTCGAGCTGATAGCTTTGCTTGCAAATGAGGTTGTGTTGACAGTTGTTCGAGATGATGTACTTCTATCACTTGGTTCATGATAACTGGAAGTGGCTGAAATCCGGACAGATTCATACCCAAAAGTCGATGAACATGGAATTGTTGAGGTAAGTGTAATGATACCAGTTGTAGTAAGAGTATAGACTGTATAATTTACTGTACTTGAGATGTCTGGAGCCACCGACTTGTCGAAGAACACTCCGGTGGTTAAGCTGGCAGATTGTGAACATGGAACCGTGGTAAAGAGAGTGATAATTCCAGTGGTTGTCATCGTCGTTACCACATATTCGGGACTGCTCGAAGTGGGGCTTAGTGGAACTGAGGAGGTCACTGATGAAAAGAAGCTTGGTGAAGTTGATGATGCTGCAGAAGACAATGAGGTTGGATAAATTGGATAAGTACTAATTATACTAGATGTTGTAGAGATCAATTTGGATGTGTTTTGTGAGAAAGAAGAGACACTTGTAAAAGGAAGGCTGGTCAAAATTGAAAGAGACGATCTCGAATTTGATGAGCTTGAGGGGGTAGCAAGAGATCCAGATGAAACTGAACGTGCTCCTGTAGATGAACTTGATAGCACGGAGGAACTGGATGCAATGGTGAAGCTCGGTGTAGTAGTTGAACTTGTTTTCACAGAAGAAACTGAGCCGCTGGATACGCTTTCCCCAGATGAAGATGAAGTAACACTACTAATAGTGGACGAACTCCAGGTTACCACATGTTTCGATGAAGCTGTATAGATGGATGATTCCGGTTCACAAGGGCATGTGGTGTCAACAAGAGTAGAGAAAGTTGAGGTTGTTGTGGTTGAAAGATCTGTAAAGGGAGAAGATGAAGAAGATGGCTGTGACTTTGACGAACTATAGAATGAGATTTCTGATGAGAAGATGTAAGAAGTGGAATCTGGTGTAGTCAGTGAGCTTGATGATGAGATAACCGTTGGAGAGGATGATAGTGATGATACTCTGCTGATAGAAGTGGTACAAATTGTAGTACTTGTAGTACTAGAATTAGTAGTGCGAGAACTGGTAGTGGAGGTAGTACTCGTAGCTGATTTTGAACTTTTTGAGATGCTAGTACTAGAAGAGGGGGTAGAAGGATGAGGTATTTTACTTGAACTCAGAGTCGTACTAGACCTAGACTTAGAGCTTGATGATGTCTTAGTAGTTGAAGATATGCTGGTAGATGTCGCGGTAGGTGTTGTGGATGTTGAGGGAATAGAGGTCGAGGTGGATGTAGATGTTGTGGATGTTGAGGGAATAGAAGTCGAGGTGGATGTAGATGTTGTGGATGTTGAGGTAGAACTTGTTACAACAGAACTAGATGTTGACGTTGTTGATGTAGATATCGGAGTGCTCGAGATCGTAGTAGGTGAGGAAGTAGAGCATCTGAAACAAGTTGGTGAGGAGACTGTTTTGGTGATAGCACTAGATATAGTGACTGCCGATTTCGAGCTTATTTGAGCACACTGGAAACACGTAGCTACTGAGGTTGTTTTGAAAATTGTAGAGTCAACGGTGACTTGGGTCGAAGCTGATACAGAGAACGCAAATAGAACAGCAATGATTGCAGTTAGAGACAGCATGTTGACAAATGAGTGGAAGGTATTGCTACTCAAAAACTCGAGTCATCAGCCTGAATGATGATGCTTTTGAAACATTTATATAACCATTTCTTTGGACAGCTGGATGGATACCGTAGCCTCATCAGTAAAAACGCAGCAACAGCTGAAAGGATTTTGTAACCAGTGACAAGTATCATGAGCATTCCTAATTGGGATTGGATAATGGAGACTTTTGCACTGTTAACCAGACACATTGATGAGGAGGAGACCATATTCAGCAATATGTAACCTCTTGTGGAATATAGCATTACATCCTCAATTGTACAGACCGAAAGAGGAAAGAAGCCATAATACGGTTCGCAAAACTCAACAGGAACATCACTAAATCCATCAGAAATTCAACGCAAACACTCCGAAACCAATACCAGCATCTCGTAACGGGCTGGCAAGCTTGGACCTTAGACCAGCCATGGCTGCATTCAAGAGTTGTGCAGTGTTTGAAAGGTATTTAATTTGGAAGTGTCTCTATCGATTCTGTTGATGAGGAACTCTTACGGAACTAAAAACAACTTACTCTGAAGGGCAAAAAGACTACAAACCTGATAAAAACAACCTTGCATATTACTTAGAAAAGAGTGAAAATATGTTTATGAGACTAGGTCTGAGATCCGGTAACATACTATTCAAAGTCCACAACAGTTTGAGAAGTCAGAGACCGAAATGGTCCAACATCCGTCAAAATTTCCGGCTCAATTCGACCACAACTAAAGATCCAGAAAAACCCCGAGGAATTAAGGCTTTAGTACAAGAGTACGGATACTCAGCACTTGGTGTTTACCTGGCACTCAGTTGTATAGACTTGCCACTCTGTTTTATATTGGTGAGATCTCTAGGGGAAGAGAGAATCAATGAGTATAAAGACAAGTTTTGGCAACTTTTTGGATATGAACCTCGGAACAAGGGATCCAATGCAGGAGAAAACAGCGAAGACGGTAGTTCTGATGAGGGTGGATTCTTCAGTTCGGCATTTGTAGCCCAATTCCTGGTCGCATATGGGCTTCATAAGTCTTTGATATTTATAAGGCTACCAATCACGGCTGCAATCACACCAAGAGTCGTTTCCCAGCTAAGAAAATGGGGGTTCAAGATAGGCCATGAAAAGATGAGAACAATTGCTCAGCAGGCCAAAGCGAAAGCTACACAGTCAATTGTGGACAAGAGATATGCTGCCGCAAATTCTAAAAAATTTGGTACGCCATCCAACAAAAGACAAAGATGGTTTGATTTTTTCTTCTGAGCTCTACTGGGTTATCCCCTACTGTAAATGAACGATGTTTGAGTTACTTAGCGTTGCAAATAGAAATTCTCAAGAATTATTAGTATACATCATCATATATTGGATTGTAGCTTTCGTTATTTTCACTTCAAAATTTAGCCTTCTCGTCACGAACAACAGAACATTTGATGAGACCGTTTGGGTGTGGAGAAGGATAAAATAGTTCGTTGTCGTTGTCCAAGTTCTTCCACTTCAAATCAATCAAGAAGTAGTGTTTGTTTGGTAAGGAATAGCTCACTTTAGCGACAGATTTGGCGGCATTCAAAATTTCTGAAGCCATGTTGAACATAGTAGCTTGTACCGAGGCAGAGTTTTCTAGAGCAAAAAGTTTCAAAGTGATTGTTCTTGCCTTGGAATAGACATCGTCGAATAACCCTTCATCAGCTAGTTTTGTAACGTTAGAGATCGAACCTACATATTTGTTATCGAATTCCCAAGTAGCAGCAACGTCGGTGGAAAGGATACGGTCAGTTGTTGGTGGTAAGGTTGTGAAGTCACATTTGTTGTAGCCATAGAACATGGAGCCAGTAGACTTCAACACTGTCAAGTCTTTGATTGATGATGAAAGTTTGAAATCTCCTGATCTCTTGTAGTACAACTCAGTGATTCTCTTTTCAGGGCCTTGGTGGATGAACGAGTGGTCATGGAGCTGTCCATTGACATCGTACTTGACCCAGCGATCTTGAATAACAGAGACGGATACACCAGAGACGTGAGCATATTTCTTGACAAAGTGTGTAGCCAAAGTAGCAGCAAATCTTTCAATAGGCCATACGTCCGTTGTCTTTGCGAGAATCAAAATGGTGTTCTTGACTGTATCGGTTGGAACAATAGGCGAATTGTCAGCTTCGGTGTAAGAAACGTCAAAGTCACCTTCTAGAAGCACCTTCACAGTTGCTTCAATGACCTCATGTTTCTTTGCATTTTGAGGGTCTTTCTTCACCTTGAGAAACTTCACGTTGTCTTTCCCGTATGTAGATGATTCTAGTAGCGTTGCCATTGTCTTATGGTATATGTACGATTCACTGGGTTTACTGAGTTATACGTTCTGCTGTTGCTCGTGCGTTGTGGCAGCTTTTTATACGCCAATCAATCGAGATGCTTATCTGCTTCGCACAAAGCCGAAACCAAAGACCGAAACCTCAGATTACGAGGGCGCTCAGTAGTTGTGGACTGATCTACTCTTCCGCAGGCTACACGGCCTATCCCTAGTTGAGATCTACAGCTGGTACGGGCGGATATAATCGTTCCCTGCATGTTTGCAGCTTTTGTTTTACAGTTTCGCTGATGAGCGAGAGATTACACGATGCCCAATGCACAAAAGAGATGATTGGGGTAAAAAACAAAGATCAGAAAACCAAGAAAAAAACATCAAAGCAAAAATAGAGAAGACCACGAGCGGAGACCATCAGTGGAGACCATCAGTGGAGACCACAAGCAGGGACTCAGCATGTAGCACGCGTTCAGAATTGACAGCAGTCCGGGGGGAATGTGATCAAATTCAGGGACTCTACAGATCCAACAATTTCCGAAACACATACATCTCTAAACAGGAAAGTTCACGTCAAGTATTATTCATTGATTAACGAGAAGTAGCTTGGACTTTTTGGAAAGCACCTTTGGCACCTTGTTTGGAAACTTTAGTACCGTGAGTGGCGGCCAATTTAGCCTTTTCGGCTTTTCTGGCGGCTTTGGCAACCTTCTTCTTCTCCTTTTCAGCCTTAGCAGCTTCTTCTCTCTGAGCCTTTCTGACTTCTGGTTTCACAGAACGTCTCTCTTTGATCAATTCTAAAGAGGCACCAACGACAGCTCTTTGGGCCTTGACGGTTTTTCTGGAACGCTTTTTAGCAACTTCTTCAGTGATACCTTTCTTGTGGTGACGTCTGTATAGGACAGTCCAGGAGATTCTTCTTGGGTTTTTACGTTGACGGAACAAAGAAGCAGACTTTGAGTTCTGGAATCTGAAAACTTTGGAGTCTCCACGGACGAACAAAGTACCTCTACCTGGGTAAATCTTAGAGCCAGAGAATGAATCAACCTCAACCTTCATTTTGAACTAAAAGGCAAAAAAAATGCTTAGTTAGTACTGATGTTTATATGTGTTTGTTTTTTTCTTTATTCTAATTATCTTCGAAATACAACCAAAGATTGCTGATGGAGGATGAAGACGAAACGAGAACGAGAACGAGTCCCACACTGGCGAAAGAAACTGTAGACAGAAACTGTAGACGGTGTCTGTGTCACATACAACTGTCTAGCTTCCACTAATCGCTCCAACGAGCCTGCTCGGTCTCGGGCATAGAGTCAAAACGCACTAACGCTTCAAACAACAACGACAACCGCCCGAACAACCTCACACACGCTGCGCCATTCCACACGGGCTTTCTCTTTCACGCTCACGCTCACGCTCTTCATGATTCCCAGCAGCAATCCCGCTGTATCGACTCCCGATAACGATTAAACAGCAAATACACACTTTCTGATGTCTGTTTACTACTTCTCTCTCTTTAATGCGACGCTTAGTCTGGCTTCAAAGAAGAGTTGGTTCAAAAATTAGCAGCATTTCGAAAAGAGTGCGTGGAAGTACCATTTCAGAAAGTGTGTGTGGCCCGTTACCTAGTGGGTTTCCAAAACAGGAAATAGAGTGACTGCTCTTTGGGACAAAGAGAATTAAAAAATAAAAAAAAAATAGAAAGCCTTGAAGCCTTGCGTTCAATGACAACATCTGTACACCATTCAATGCCTCGTGCCAAACATGTGTGACGTTTACGCTTAGAAAGAGGTGGGTTAGCCACCAGCAGCAGCAGCAGCAGCAGTAGAAAAATCGGGCAGGCGCGTAACAAGCAGTAGAAAGTAGAAGTAGAAAGAAAAACGGAAATAGACGGGAGCGGAGCGGATGTAACGAACAACCCTAACCCTAAACCGAACAAACCAAAACAACTAACAAACGTCACATGATATCTGTTTTGAGTTTCCAGCCCTAACACATGCAATACAAAAAAAAAAAAACTGAAAATGGTTCAGTTTTGGTCGGATTACCAATAAATATCAACAGCATGAAAAATTTTATACTTTTCACCAACAGCTTTGGAGGAACCCTATAACCACCACAAAAACTAAACAAACTTCTAAATAATTTAGTCCGGAGTGAATATACACAGAGATGGCACCAAAAGCACAAGAAACTATCAACTCAAAGTTGGCCCTTGTTATCAAGTCTGGTAAATACACCTTGGGTTACAAATCTGTCGTCAAGTCTTTACGTCAAGGGAAAGCCAAATTGATCATCATTGCTGCTAACACTCCAGTTTTGAGAAAATCTGAGTTGGAGTACTACGCTATGTTGTCCAAGACCAACGTCCACTACTTCCAAGGAGGCAACAACGAATTGGGTACCGCTTGTGGTAAATTGTTCAGAGTTGGTGTCTTGGCTATCTTAGATGCTGGTGACTCCGATATCTTGACCACTATCCAAGCTTAAGTTGAGAACTTCTTGTATCAATAAAGAAAAATAGATGGGTTATCAATCTACTAGGTAGGCGTAGTCATTAGTTGCTCCTTTGAGGACTGGTGTTAGCGTCCTCGTATTCTCTCGTATTCTCTCGTCTCTCATCTCTCATCTCTCTCTCTTTTTTTTTCTTTTTTCTTTTTTTTTTTTTTTTTCCCTATTATTATTCTAAGAAACTTAAGAAGCGCATTGCTACATTGACAGCTCGATGCAGAAACCGCAGTTGCGGTATACGTTAGGCTTCGAATCTCTACGGGAAGTGAGGGAGTGAGGGAGTGAGGGAGTGAGGTCAATACCGCGCCTATTCTGTAGCCTATTTAGAACTGAGGACCCAGTGGGAATGCCAGCCAGGTGGTTTTAGGCTCTTCTTTCTCGCTTCTCAGCCTTACCCTTCTTCTTCTCCCTTTAATAGCATACTAATCTTTCAATGCCTTTATGTAAGTAATTTCATAGCTCAGTCACCCACACATCATCTGAGGATGAATTAATGGGGCTTTAATGAACGAAAAATTTTCGATATAAAGCAGGAGCACAGTTGCAGAGGAGCATAGTTGGGTATTGAGTATTGAGCATTGAGTATTGAGTATTTGTTTTCCTACTGCCATTGCGAGACCGATAATAGAATGGGCCATCTCTCGAATCATGCATCCAACGCTATCATGTACACAACATATGCTATACTGCTTGTATCTGGCACGTACATAGCATACCATACCAGGAACAGCAAAACTTTCCTTTCGGCAAACGGGACGCAGAAAGGTGTCCCCTTAGCCTTCAACTTTGTGGCCTCTGGGCTCGGATGTGGTGTGCTTACAACATACCCTCAGGTTGCCAACTTGGCAGGGCTTGAAGGCCTTCTTGTCTACGCTCTTACTGGGGGGCTGCCAATGCTGCTATTCTCATTGCTCGGCCCCGTCATACGTCGCCAGTGTCCTCATGGGTTTGTGCTAACTGAGTGGGTTTTCCAAAGGTACGGCATCATTACAGGGCTCTACTTGAGCGCGTGCACCATCCTTACGCTTTTCCTCTTCATGGTTTCTGAAATTGCCAGTCTAAGGTATGCAGTGACTACTCTAACAGGGCTGAACGCTCTCCCTGTAGCCATTGTCGAATGTTTTGTGACCTCGGTCTACACTGCAGTGGGCGGGTTCAAAGTGAGTTTCATCACTGATAACTTGCAGATCGGCGGAGTTATGGTGCTAATCATCATCGTCAGCTGCGCAATGGGCGCGTATATTGACATCGATACCTCAAAGATTGCAGAATCTGGGCTTTTGAAAAGCAACAGAGTCGGAGGACAGCTTATATTTGTCTTTATCATTGCAATCTTCACAAATGATCTATTCATGTCAGGTTTTTGGCTCAGAACTTTTGCTGCTCGCTCAGACAAGGATCTCTGGATTGGTTGTTCGATAGCTGCCTTCTTGTTGACTGCAATAGTCACCGTTGTTGGAATCACTGGTTTCATCGCAGTTTGGGCAGATCTTGTGCCCGTTGGCTCGGAAGACGCCTCGGCTTCCTTCTTTATCATCCTCGCTAAAATGCCATCTTGGGTCATGGGCTTTGTCTTAGTATTCATCGTGACCATTTCCACATGTACTTTAGACTCTTTGCAATCGGCCTTAGCATCTACCATTTCCAATGACATCTTTAGAAACAAGGTCCCAATCCTCTGGATTCGTGGAATTGTCGTATTAATCATTGTGCCTTGCGTGGTGGTGGGCATAAAAGTTGCAGACGACGTGCTACAGATATACTTTATCGCTGATCTTCTATCAGCCGCAGTCATCCCTGTCTTACTACTTGGGCTGTCTTCCCGTTTCTATTTCCTTACAGGGTGGGAAGTTATCGTTGGTGGACTGGGTGGATTGCTGTCAGTCTTTATCTTTGGTGCAATTTATTATCAATCTGCGAAAGAGGGCGGACAGTTGCTACTAATTTGGAATGGTGTTTATGGTGGAGATTGGAGCGCTTTCGGTGCTTTCGCAGTAGCTCCAGGTGGCGGATTAATTTTTGCAGCAGCTGCGCTAATTATAAGACTGTTGATCCTCAAAATCTATTCAAGAGTCACAGGAACAGAGTTTACAGCATTAAATAAACCTATTGTAAATAAAGACAGAACCTTGGAAGAAGAAGGGGAAGAAGAAGGGAGTTCTGAGGTATACTCGGAAGAGATAGAGGATATTAATTCGTCGAAAAAGGGGGTTTAGTTTTGCTTTGAAAGTTTTCTTATATTCTGTTTTGTTATGTTTCTTACATTGTGTTGAATTGCGTACCCAATAATATACATAACAGTTCTTTGGTGAACTCATAATAATGACTTCCTATACCATGCAAATATTATATATGTAACTGTAACTCTCGTACTTTGTCTCCTCAATCGATAATCAAATGTCTACATGTACAACAAAGACAAGTAATGAATAACTAAACGTTTATTTTGTATAAGAAAAAACCCTAAAACCTATGATAATATTCAAACCGAACCAAATTGAGAAACCTTAATGATAATGGAGAAAGTGATTTATTCAAATAATTGAATAACACCAAATGACTGTTCAATACCGTAAGTTCCAGGATCTTTCCATAGATCATTGTATGTGGACAGAATTGTAACTTCGGCGCTCATTTCACTCATTATCTTCTCAATAGCAATTTTTTGGTTGGCAACACTTGGAATATTTCCTCCGTTTTGAATACCTTTACTTGGGTAACCAGTTTCAGTAACAAGGATAGTTTTGCTGTCCCCACAAGCTTGTTGGACGATTTCAACTTGACCTTTAACAAAAGAACCTGCGTCTTCAGCTGAAGAGCTTTGGTCAAAATATGCATGTGGATTGATACCAATGTAATCAATATCAGCATTCTTACACAAATCTGGGTTCTCTTCAAAAGTAACAGGAGGTTCTGAAGTCGCAAATTTACCACTGTAACCAGCTGCACTCAGTTTGGTTTTAACTGAAGAGATTTTGTCAATGAGATCGCTGACGGAAACATATCCCGATTGAACTGCCTCGTTTCCAACAGTGATAAACTCAATGATATCCCAGCCATTAGTTTCACCATAAGAAATAAGAGTTTCCACATCATCGTCAATAGAGTCGATTCCGGCAGAAGTGAAGTATAGACCTTGGTTGATCTTGATTCCCAATGCAAGAGCGTTAGGCTGCACTGTCTCAAGAGAGTTACAGTCAACAGAATATACCCTTATTTGGTTGATACCAGCAGACGAAATCAATTTCAAATCAGTCTCAACAGTGGCATAGTCTTTGCAACTACCGTCGTTGTTGTATGGACTGTATACAATGGCAGATGGGACCGAACCAATTGAACCTGATGAAGATGTGGCAGCTGCACTAGTAGCGGTGGATGTGGATGTAGAGCTGGAGGTAGACGTTTGTTGCACAGTTGATGTGCTTGAAGTCGTAGTAGAGGTTTCTGTAGGCGACGCCGTGGTAGCTTGAGTAGTTTCGGTAGAAGTGGCAGCAGCTTCAGATACATTGCTGGTAGCAACCAGGTTAGCATAAGTGGTAGTAGCGGCAGCTTCACTGGTAGTAGCGGCAGCTTCACTGGTAGTAGCGGCAGCTTCACTGGTAGTAGAATCAACTTCAGTAGTGGAAGAAGAAGTTTCAGAAGTAGAGGTAGCGGTGGTCTGAATCAAAGTGTCTGATTCAGAGACATTGCTAGTCGCAACTAAGTTAGAGTAAGTAGTTGTAGCAATAGCTGAAGTAGTTTGAGCCAAGCCAGTGCTTTCAGTAGAAGCTATAGAGCTAGCAATTTGAGTAGAGATGGCCCCTGTGGATGTTGCCAGCTCAGTACTAACACCAGTAGCAGTAGCTTGGGACAAGGTGGTTGTAGCTGACAGTTCAGTCTGCGGCTGAGCATCAGCGATGAAGAAACTAGTAAAAGTGGTTGGTTCAGGGTACGCCGAGCTACCGGTTAAAGTGTATGTGAAAGTTGCACCGTTGCTCACTAGTATTTCCACTGTTGGAGCGGTGACATAATTGGTTGAAGTCGAATAAGTGTCAGTGACAGTGACGGCTTGAGCTGTGTGTTCTCTGGTGATAACAATTGGTGCTGATAAAGAAAGCTGGCAAATACTCAAAAGTAAGAGAGATGATAGAGGGTTCATCATTGTTTAGAAAGTATAACTTATCAGGTAAAATAATATGAGTGATGAAAGTCTATAATAACGAATGAGTAGACAAATGAATGATGGATGAATGAACGAGTGAACGAATGAACGAATGAACGGATAAGTGATAACACTTGGTTGGCCTTAAAAGAGTGTAAATGTTTAACAAAAAGAGTAAAATGATTTGGAGTGAGGATCCATACTATTTGAGGTTCTTATATAGAAAACTCATCGAGGCTGGCATCTTTTCCTTTCTTGATCTCAAATCGATGTAATTTCTTGTTTTGGAAAACTTGATCCAACTCTATAATCTTCTCTCGATGGCTGGCATTCCAAAAATGATACGTCAAATACATTGCATTAACCTGCAGAACTATGCATCACGTGCAGATTTGAAAGAAATAGATCAAAACGAATACCAAGAACGGAACAGCTGTGAGGGAATAGAGATGAAGTAATACTTATTTCCTTCGCTGTTCACATCGCTAATATCTCAGGAGTGATATAACTTTTGCACTGAGTTGAGTCAGTGTGAAGGTTTTAGCAGTTGTAGCTTGCAGCACGTAATGCCTAGATCTAAGCTTTTTTACTCTAATTTGGTGCAATCCTAAATAAGGGCTCAAACCAACAAGCCGTGATTATGAACATAGAATTTCTGGCTCTTACCAATCGTTATTGAGAGGCCCCAGGCTCATGCTCATGTTACCAGACAAGTTGAGTTACCAGCAGCTCACCAGCATTGTGAGGACTGCGTACTGTGTTTATCCTTTTTCAAAGCCCCGGATCTCATCTGTGGGTCAATGCGCGAATGTTCCGGTAAATGTAAAACCTCTTTTGCTGGATTGAACCAGCATCAAAAGAACCATTGCCAGACATAAGTTTATGAACCAGCATCAGAAGTTTCTACTATTATTGGGGTAAGGGAGAATATGCTAATGGTAGGCTTATATTCCAAGATTCCAGCGGTGGCTATACATGACGCAACATAGCTAGGTGCTAGCCTCGCTTCAGAGGTTGGCGTATAGAACTCATATGGTGATGGAGAACAATTGTGGATCTTCTAGACCTAAATCCTCCTAGAAGATGAGAATGGTTAATAGTGTCCAGAAGAGGGAGGAATTTTTCTAGTGTTTGAAATTGAACAAGTTTAAACACTTACTGAAAGCTTCTTTGGATCAATATATTCAGAAATATACCGCATAACATCCTTGAACTAAACAGCGATTAGCAGAAAAAAAGAAGTGCACTGAAGCCTAATAAAGCAAGTCATCATTCTACTCACCCACTTGGCTCTTTTCTGCGATTTTGTGTTCACTACAGCCGCTAGAGATTTGATCACTTCAACTGACTGTGAACTTATTGATGTCTCTGATTCCTGTTTTTTTATACTCTCCTGTAATCTCTTGTTCTCCTCGAATAGCCTTTCGTAATCAGCCTTCAGCTCATCATCCGTGAGAGACTGTGTAATACTAGCAATCTGCTTTTGAGTTTCTGTGCTCTTTTCTATGAGATGTGCAATCTCATTGTTCAGGATCTCTAGTTGGCTATCGTAATCCAGAGTGTCTTCTTGTGATGTCTATTCAAAGTCAGAACTTACCAATAAACATCAGCAGCAGACTTGTAACTCACCATTTCTACTTTCTTTGCAACTGAAATAGATATTTTTCCAAACTGCTTAGTTATGATCTTATCTTCCGTCGCCAAATCTTCAAGCGCTCTAGTAGCTATCGCCTTTGGAATCGCTCCATGGAGATTCTGGATTATATCATTGGCCGAGTATGGGCGGTACTGCTGCTCCAAATAGTTCAATATCATATCCTTGGCTATAAAGACATTAGACAATGAAATATAAGCAGAAATTCTAAACCACATTCTAGCCGGATATTACTGATCAACATACCTTCCTGAGAGCTCACTTGTTTTTTCTTAGCCGCCATGTTATATTGTCAAGTTGTTTTACTTGCAATAAAGAAAACGAAGATTGAATTTATTTGTTTATATACAGAAGACAATTGCGACAGACACTAAAAATGTCATTATAAAAGAGATTCAGGCATTGTCATTATAACCGCTACAAGACTTGTCCATCCGTAGAAGTGCTTGTTCTTCTGAGGCTTACCCGTGACATCATCGTACTGTTCGAATGCGAATCCTGTCTTTTCCCAACCATTGTACACATTGTCAACCAAGTTCACTCTCAATTTCTTGTAGGTATCATTAGCTAGTCTCAATGTTTTTTGGTCCAACTTGGAGGCATTCTCACCAGAGGCATAATACTGGAGAGCATCGAGAACCAAATAGTTCATGTTAACCCAGATAGGACTTTTCCAATAGTTTTCTCCGGTGCGGTAGTATTCATCTTTCTTCGATAAAGATCTTATACCGTAGTCAGAAAAAAGTTCGTCAGGGTCTGCGATCAGCTTAATGACATCGTAAAGATGCACAGATGAGGGTGAGATCAGCTTCAGGAGAAATGGAAATAATGAAACATATCCTTTATGACACACAAAGATATCCTCATCTGATTTATCTACAGAGACATCACAATACGCCTTGTCCTTCTCTGACCAATGCAAATCATCTATGTTCTTTTGAATATCAATTTCGATCTTTGAGTATTTTGCAGAGTCTTCTGTCTTTCCCAATAATTCAGAGATTTCTTTCATAGCTCTTGTCATTGCTCCAATCCATGAAATGAGATCAACGTTCAACTCAGCAATATCAGGAACCTCAGCTCTTGGGTAGTCATCAAGACCACTTGGCAAACAATGCGTGAATGTACGCCCTCTCCACCTATAAGCTTCAACTGGAGAATATGGAGCACGCTCAAATTCTTCTAGCTCACCTTTCTGAGTCTTTCTAAACCACTCGTAATGCAACTTGAGCTTAGGGTAGATCTGTTCTGCATAATCTAGCAATAATTCAGGATATCTGAGGTGAGAATCTAAAATCTCACCAAATGGAATATTTCCATATGAATCTACCACAGATGGTTCATCTATATCACCATATTCGTTGAAGTCATTTTGAGAAAGAGCCTGTTTTGCTTTGTTTAAAAGTTCCGTGAATACCAACATCATGGTGGGTGGATTTGCAATTTCAGGACTTTGAACCTGAAATTCCTCAGGAACCTTAGATCTCGCCTCGGAGCCTAAAATTTGTTCTCTTGCAATCCAGCCATCTTCGTCAATCAGATTGAACCAGCTTTTCAAAATTTCCAAGGAGAGATCGAGGTCATATTGTAAAATGGGAATCAAATGAAAGCCCTCATCCCAATAGAAGCCTCTAGGGAAAAAAGTCCTGCTTGGTATTGCTGTGAATAACTCAAAATTACCCTCGGATACTCCATTAAGTTTCAAATCTTCATAAGTGTCTTCATTTAGCTTTGTCTTCCTATCAACTAAATGGTCACCATAGAAATAGCCAATCCCTCCCATTAGATTAGAGAGAAATTCCTTACCAAATTTAGCATACTTCTCATTTTTGAATGGCTCTTTGAGATCATAGGATTTTTCGAACCTTTTGTCGAAAGTGTTCAATGTACTATTGATCAAAGACTCTAAATTTTCCGTGTTTATTTTATGCGGGTTGTCATCGGTGTTGAAAACAATATCAAATTCAAATGATCCCGTAAAAGTCTTCTGAACGAAATGGAGCGGTCCTTCAAAGTTATTCAAATTTCTAAGAGTTAGCAATGAACTTGGATGAGGCATTGTCTTTTGAGGGTTTGCTTGAATCAAGTTACTAATTGAGCTCCTAACTAGCACTGCAAAAATATCCTTTGCCTTCCACATTTCTTCGTCTGGTACCTTGAGCGACAAATAATGAGTTCTTTCTGGATCCATTGTAGGATCGGCTATAGCTTTTGATTGTAATAATTTATGTTTATTGGTTTCTGGCCCATCACTGACATCGATTTCAAATCCACCGAAGTCTAAGGAATGACCAACAAGCTTTATATTTTCACCTCTCTTGAACCCGTCTTCTGGTTTACCAGAAGCTGACACTAAAGCCCCTTCACCTTCTAGACCCGTGTAAAACACAATGGATGCAGTTATATCCTCAAAGCCTGGTCTTGGTACACCTTTCACTTTCAAACCCCATCCTTGTTCACTCTTAACAAATTCTGTAGTGATATCGATGTTAAGTCCATTGTCTTTGAACACTTGTCTACCACCAAGACGTGCATCATACTTTTCCCAGCCAAATCCTTGGAAATCTTGATTTTGGTCACAAAAGTGTCTGATATCGTTGATGCCCTCCAATTCATCAGCATTGAACCAGAATATTCCACTTATCAAGGAGTGTGCTAGGCGTGGTCTGATTCCCATATACGCATTCGGTCTGTAGGGTCCCCATAGCAGTGTCTTCGAAATATCAGTGTTGTAGTTGTCTATGAGTTGTTCATTAGAGGCTGCTACACCAACCAACAAAAAGAGAAAGCTGCAAATAGCAATGGAGGCAGCAGCTAGACCAATTGGCTTTACCAGTACTGGCCTCATCAGAAAGTGTTCCTCTTAAGACTGATGCGCTCGGCTGTTAACACTATTAGAAACAATAAATTTCTACGTTTCAGTCGAGGATTTCTTGCATAGCCAAATTATCGCGAACATTAAAAGCTCCTCATACACACTTAGCACTATTGCCCCCATGTATTAGAAAAAAAACGTGATGTTTACATATTCGAATATATTAACCTATTTAGAGCAGTATTGGCTGGTTTGCACTACCATTTTGCTCGCGTTTATTGTAGTTGCTCAGAGGAATGTCATCTTCAAACTGCTGTAACATGACAATAGGAGGGGTGGTCGTGGATCCTGTAGTTATAGTTGCATTCGTAGATGCAGAGCTCGAGTCTCTTTTCTTGTACTGTCTTTTACGAGGAGCTTTCTTGGATTGCGATAAGGAGGCTATCGCTTGCTGAGAAGCTATAGAAGGTGTAGATATAGATAGTTGTGGTTTGAATGTAGGTTCTTGCTTTTGTGGTTCTTTGATCGCCAGCTCCTCCTGAACCAATAATAATAAAGGAGTGAGCTTCTTGTACCGCTCAACATAGTCGTCCAGTGATTTCTGAAGACTCATGCTTCTTTGTGACTGTTCCTCAAAGACTGCTTGAGCTAATAAACAATTAGTAAACTGATATGACTTGAGGCATTTGTGCAGAACATACGCTTCGTATTTGGTTCAATGGTCGCTAACCCTTCAAGAAAAGTCGCCATGTGCTGTCGTAGTGCATCTATCTGTGAACTAGTTAGCATGAGATTCAACACAGATACTTCTTGTACCCTTACTTACCTGCTGTTTGAGATAATTCACTTCTTCTAAGATGTCATCTATCCTTATTGTGCCGTCCTCAAAATCTTTAATAGATAGATCATGTATAGAGTTTAGGTCTTCGATAGCTCTAAACGCTTCCATGATGAAAGTAATCAGTTCGCTGTGTGTTCTATAGATTCATCCTTATTGAATCGATTGAACTGTCGTTTTCTTTTGGTTTATAATTTCAGTTTGGGACGGCGGCGGCGCTCAGAACCAGCATTACAGCATTGCACACAAGCATGATAGCACTAGTCTTGGAGAACTTGTCAACTTTCTAGTCCTTGGTTGGGGTAGTCTACAAAACGGTCCCAAAGGTGATTCATTGATTTTTTACTAGAGTTCTATAGGTTGATATATCTGTTCACTTATGACCTATTTTGTACGAGACATTTCAGTAAACATGCTTGGGCCATGGCTAAAGTTTCAGTGTTTGCACTGGAAATGATTTCTAGTGCTAGTGTAGAGGCTGCTAGTGATAAGGAAAAGAGAGCAAGAAGTGTGAAATGGATTCAGTTTCGAGGTCGTATAATCACAACATTATTCTCTTTACAGTTCCAGGTTAATTGATAATGCTCTTTCAACGAGGAGAAGTCCCTTCTGAATATTTCTTCTAGATAAGCTCTTGACAACTGGAAGTAAGTTTTACTGATGATATTGACTGCATTCATAGTCATTTCGTCTTCTCCAAATTTCATGACTCTATGTTTAGCTGCATCCGATTCCTCTCGGTAAAACCTGAACCAGTTCCAGTAGTCACATGTTCTCCAGGCATGAAGGATTCGTTTCAACTTCAAATCTTGTGGGGCGTATTGGCGGGAGATTCTCGCGGCCATATGGCTGTCATTGTTGGAGTGGGCAAGATGCAAAGAATAAATAGCGGCTATTGAGCTGAGTTCTTGAGCATCAAGTATCGAGCTATGCCTTAACAAATATGTAATGCTGGGTACGTATGTCTGATAATGACCAATCCTCGAGGAGACTCGAACAGAGAATAAAAAAACACGTTTAGTGAATTCGTCTGGTGGATATTTGAGCAACGCTTCTCTCAATTTCCGAAGAGATAGTAAGGTTTTACCGATAAAGTTTGATTGAGTCTCCTGAAGCGATAAGTTTGCAAACAAACTCCTCAATTCGTCAGTGTCCAATGCAGAAGAGTTTTCAAGAAACTAGAAAAAAAATAAATAAATTAGATATCCTGAAGCTTGAATGATATCATTATCGAATCGCTATTTCTTACTTCTTGCTGTATCTTGTTAAAATAGCTTTCCCTCGCACTTGGGTCTCTTTGTAATCTATCGTCCTCTCCTCGGCTAGTCAAGCCATAATCCTCATCATTTCTGTTTGCCTCTTTTGCGAATCGCATTCTTCTTTTTTCCAAAATATCGGGGTCTTGGTTGATTGCAATCATGGTGGAGTTTGTTGATCTTCTTTTACCTAGCTTATTGTAGACTCTGCTGGAGCTCTGAAACTGGTTTCCGTCACTCATTATCAGAGACAAAAACGCACCAGTATTGAACAAGCTCCCTTATCCAGACTGGAAGCTACAGTAAACTGAGTAAAAAGGTCTTCTCAAGTATATGGTTTCAATCAGTACTGAATTGACATCACAAATCTGGCAACAACAACAAGAACAAATATCATTTGATCACCTGATCATCGCTTTAAACTTTGTACTTCTATCATGTGACATTTAATGAATATAAGTCGCTACACACTATCTAAAAGGTAAAAGCAGTTACTTGCTTGTCCAGTTTATCCAAACTGTGAATCCTAAACAGATCACAGCACCTAGAGTACTAAACGCGAAAGCGTCGTTGTAACATTTGTGTCCTTCAGTGCAGACCATTCCGCTCTGCGATTGGTCCTTCGATAGATGAGAATCATAAACGATACCAAACATGTTTGTCATAATAAATACAGGAGCAATAGCAGCCAGGCCGATAAAACCCCACGAGACTGTAAGAAGTCTCATGTCGAAAAACTCTATGAGTATTTGCGGGATAGAACTCCACATAAACCCGTATCCTAGTCCATTAAGAAACGAAAGAATCCACAGCTGATTTGGGGCAGATATCAAAAATCCTGAGATCTGGACTATCAAGTAGAGAAACGAGGGTATGTAAAGAATCAGACTCCTTGGCTTGTGAAGCCGTTTTGAAACGGCATCACCAATCGCCCCGCTCAAAAGACGTCCTGCAAAGCTGGCTATCGAGATGAGTGCAACTTGAAAGCTTTGCTGCTTTTGGATCAAATGGCCAGCAACCTCACCATGTAGCAGAGACTTTACAATGTACCCTATAGAGTATATGTACATCTGCCCCAGTCCTGCACCGATCCCAAGTATGGTGAATAGTTTCCAGAACTTCCAATCCTTGAGCAGATCCCAATGGTTATCGAATTTAGGAGACCCTTCAGCACTTCCCGTAGCATCCTCCTGCAGTGAACTGAGCTCGATGTATGGAACTGATATGTCACTAGCCTGGTCCTTCAAGATCCACCGGTCGATCCACAGTAAAAATGGTAATGCGAAAAGAGTCAGTACGAGAGCAGTCGCAGCAAGGAACCCAAGCAGACCGGGGGTGTCTCCGGGGAAGAGCGCAGATCCGAGTGCACTGAACACAAATGCACTGAGCCCATACGCCGAGGCTGGCAGAGAGGTCGCAACACCTTTGTTGCTGGGGAACAGCATTGCCGAGCACTTGATCGCCGAGCTGTTGATCAAGGCTGCGCCTGTACCAACGAGGAACATCAGGAAAAGCGACAAGACTATGTTTCCTTGCATGGAGACGAGTTGCTGGCGGAGCCCCCAGAATCCAGCAGCGGCGCAGACTCCTCCTAAAGTGGCGGTGACGGAAGCACCCATCCGGTCTATCAAGGGTGCGGCAGGTAGCCCCATGGTGCTCACGCCGAGAGAACCACTAAACGCAATGAGGGCTGCCTGCGAACCCGAGTAGCGCAGCCCGGTAGCCAGCTGCGGGCCGTAGGCGCTGTAGATGTAGAGCATCCCACAAACAAGCTCTTGTAGCGTGCACGCTAGCAGTGCAAGAAACCTCATGGAAGCCTGAGGTTGGGATACCCAGTTTCGTCTTCTGATAAACCTCTTTCAGTCCTCAACAATCTTCACTTGGACGTCAAATTCTATTCTTCTTCAAGAATTTCTCCATAAATTTCAGAAATCTCGTTGTAACGCCTGGAATAGAATCTTACCCGATAAGTAGTCACAAATAGATCAAGAAGAGTCGGTAATAGACTAGTGGGAGGTTAAGAAGCAAGAATTCTTTTTACAGCAAAAAAGACATGCTAGTGTGTCGATCCAAACTAGCTAGATTACGCGTTTTCAGTCACCCCCACTATCCAATTCGTTGGTTGAACACGGCTAAGAATGGATTGGACATCGCATTCTTTGGTTCTGACGAGTTCAGCATTGAGTCATTGAGAAAACTACACGAGATCTCTCAATGCAGACCTGGAATCATCTCTAAGATAGACGTAATCACCAGGAGCAGAAAGCCGACAGGAAGAGGATTCAAGCAAATCTCAGATGTACCAATCGCGTCCTTTGCTAACACTTTGGGAATGAATGTGATACGAAGTGAAACTGCTGACGAGTTTGCCGAGCTCATAAAACACAAATACGACTTCGCAATTGCAGTGTCATATGGAAAACTGATACCAAAGTCCTTCATTGAAGCTGTGCCTTACTCGCTTAATGTTCATCCATCATTATTGCCTCGTTACTCAGGACCTGCCCCATTGCACCATGCTCTATTGAACAACGACGAATTCACTGGTGTTACTGTGCAGACATTGCACCCGACAAAATTCGACCAGGGGAAGATAGTCGCACAGACCCAGAAAATCAGCATTGCAGAAGAAGAGACTCTCCTAAGTTTAAGAGACAAACTGGCTGTATCAGGTGCTAATCTATTGGCTGATGTGATCATCGATGAACGTTACAAGGATACGAACTTGAAGCCAAAATATGAGTATTCCTACGCTGGGAAGATCAGCTCAGAGGAAAAATGCATAAAATGGAACTCTGACACACACTCAATCCTTCGTCGCTTTAACACTTTGGGGCCTCTATATACATACAAAAAAATCATCACTAAGAAGAAGAACATACAGATACAAACTACGAAAAGAGTCATATTCCATGAGCTCGAAAAGGTATCGGGTACTGCCAGTGAACCTGGTGCCTTCGAATTAAAAGATGGTAAAATTGTTGTGAGTACTAAGGATGGCGTTGTTGGATCATCCCTTCTACAACTCGAATGCTGTCCAAAGGAGAAGCCCGAAGCATTTATGAGACAACTGCACAAAAAATCTGTTATCACCTCAAGCAGATTCCAGGAGAGCGATTAGCGATCAGAATTCAAATATCACGATATATTCGAAGCCTATCCCTGCCCTATCACCATGCTATCCCAATTTATTTTCAGCCCATAGCCGCTGCCACAAGGCAATTTATCTAGATGTTCTGAAAATTTATAGTATAGCACTAACATAATTTATAGAGAATTGTTATTTAAGATCATCAAATGTGTCCCTTTGACCTAGATTTATCGATAGAACACGGTTGGAAGTTTCTTATAATGGGGCTGCCGGTGTTTCAAATTCGCTTGTATAGATGAAATATAAGGACAGTCTGTTAGTGATGCATGCTTTTTGGCTATTCGAGATCCGAGTCGTATAGTTATTCTCATCAGATATTGTTTCAGTTGTAGTATATTATTGACCTCGAACTTCTCAATATCTGCTTGATGGGAATCTACTGATATTTCAAGAAATATACTGTATCCACGAGAGTAGCGAATACGCAGTACGCTTTATTTCCGTATTACAATCACTACAAGAAATGTCTTCTCAAGACGAGCTGGTTGAAGCGAGCTAAACATTAAGTATTGCACTCGTTCCATATGTAGCTATCAACTATGGTGTTACCTGACAATGTTTGTTGTACTCTTTAACACCTTCTCCTATCTTTCGATACAGAAACTTTCTAGAAGCAGGGTCCGGGATGGGAATAAATGGCCCTTGTCTCGAGTTTGCTAACCCAACTTTGATTCCAGTTTTCTCTTGTGTTATAGATCTGATATCATCATAATCTATAGCCCACGTAGTCTCTAATGTGACCGTAGAAATTAGCATTATATGTGAAAATGTTACAATTACAGCCATCTCTTCGCCCGACAATACAATGTGGGCTAGATACCTATCATCGAAAAACTCGCCACCATCAACTGTCTTTAACCAGTACTGTCCTTGGGCCTCTCTTTCAGAAAATGGTGTAATTATTGCATTGTGATGAATGTATCTTGGTAGACGGACTTTGTCCAATTCATCATTATCGAAAACGGTGGTACTATTTCTAATTCCTTCGCTGACATTATTTGCCAAATCAAAGACACCAATTGCTGTTTTAGTCGGGAGTCCAATCAAACCTTTACCTAATCCTTTAAAGAAGCCTGCTGCACCTTCCTGGCTAGCTCCTTGAACAGGTGCTATTGCTATGCCAGAAATACCACTGGCAATTCCATCAACAAAAGATGTCGCGCCAGTGCTAAAACGGTATAATGCATGTTTAGGTTTGTTTCTGCGCTGATTCAAACGACGACGCTCTTGGAACTCTTTATCCATAGTTGCTACCGTTAGACCTTTCGCAATTGAACCTGTAACTTTGGCAAAACTGTCAGAGAACCCAAACACAGATTTCTTTAGGAAACTGATACCCCCTTTGGCCATGCTAATACCTAGCTCCTGTGGTCGATCATTCATAACTAGACCTTGATAAGGTTCATAGAATATATCCATTACACCAGAACTAATGTTGTTGAATAGACCAACTGGGTTTCCTAAGAAATCTGCAGAACCAAGAACCTTGTGAACTTGATAGAAGAAAGCTTGCCCATAATGTGTCTGTACAGCTTGAAGTAATACCGGAATTGGAACTCTGACGTTCTCCATAAATAATGCATTCAACTTAATTGGTGCATCGTTTATGTTACCAATAGCCATTGTCAAAATATTCAAGAAAAACATCAAAGTATTTTGAGAACTGGTTTTATCTTCTAAATTCACTCGCTCAGTTCTGACAAAGGACAAATTCAACTGGGTGGGCTGAATGTGTAATGCTTCAAAATAAATATCGTGGTCACCAGATGATTGTTTAGGCTCCGGCAACATTACAATCTCATCACAGAGAACGTCTTCAACCTTTTTATTCCAGGAAGCTCCTGGAAATTTAGAGAAATCTAATAAAGCAAACAAAAAGTCTTCATCAATCTCAAGGGACATTTCCTGTAACAATAATGTTGCATATTTGATGTACAATATACCATGAGCTTCGTCCTTGACTTTCGATATCGCACCTGAAAAAGCTGGATGGTTGGCCATTTCTTTTGGTGATTGAGGAATGACAGTTGGATATAGCACGATCGGGTAAATTCCGCCGTATAGTTGATTATCTATTTGAATCCATTTCAATTTATAGCTGAATGTTTGGTATAGATCTGTATCGTTGAAGTGTAATTCGATTCCGCGCATGGTAATATAACATAACTCTTGAGAGCGCGTATTGACTAATGATATCCCGATACCCTCAATTCTGAACAGTACTTTGGTAAAAACATCGCTGTCCTCCTCAGCGACTTCAAATCCCTTATCTCGATCCATCGTAGAAACAGAGACAGTTGAGGCAGTCTGAGAAGATTTTAATTTGTAGAGACTCACTGACGAATCATAGTTCGATATAACCAATGATTGCGTAGGTCCATCAGCAATGACATTCAAATCGATAATTTTGTTAGATTTCAGCAATCTCATTGGACGTAAGTTACCTATTTCCGCTAGTTGGATGAAACGTTCCCTTCCTTCAGCTCTCAATACAAGTTCTTTATTAAGCCCCGAAGGAAAGTCCCACGCATATGGCATAACGCTCTTTGGAGGTATTTTGTAATAAATAGGCTTGAAGGGCGTAGACTCTACTCCCTCTGTAGCTTCGTTATTTTCATCAACATTAGGATTTGTCTGATAAAATATGAGCTCATGGTCACTGAAATTTCTAATAGAGAATGGCCAGCGATTACCAGAATCTAGTATATGGATGAATATTGTAGACTCTTCCAATAAAATATCTATCTTAAAAAGCACGTAACCCACATCTTGTTTAGATAATTTCAAATAAATTTCTCCGATGTCAGAAATATTGAAGGGACTCGACCACTGAGACTTTGCACCTAAAAAGCGCAGTTTCAACTGCTTTTTTTCTATACAAGGCAACTCGTACAATGGTTCAAGTTGACCTGGCTTCAAATGAAACGATTTTGAAGACCCAACATCCAAAATTTCGATTTCATCCTCAATACGATTACCAACAATATATCTTGGTGCAATTGTGACCACTTTAGTCAATTGATATTTTCCTTGCCCTTCCTTGATGTCAATACCAAGATTAACCTCAGATTTCTTGTTAGGCATCATCATTGAAATTTCGCTAGTGCGGCCAATTGCTTCGAAACTGACTGGCTTACTCCACTGAGAATTTCCGAGACGAACTAGTGCTCTTGAACCTCTATCTTTATCCCCCTCAAATGAGAACATCTTCGGAGTTGCTGTCTTCATAGTATAGGAGTCTGTCAAAATTTTGGATGTCAGCACATTATATTTCTCGCTCACGTAAAGATCTTTGGATGTCTGATTCAATATGATGTATGGTGAGTAGATGACAACTTTGACTCCAGCGGAATTATTATTGGTTGTCGTATAATGGATCTTGATGTTTAGATGCTGCCCATCCTCATGCCTTGTACGAAGGTTGTATTCTCTTTTAAATTCGCTGTTCTCAGGAGAGTTAATAACAGCAAAGTCGCTCTTGTCAAATCCAGAGTCTAGCGGTTTGACACTAAGGAGTAGGAAATGTTCAAGCTTAACAACATGAACAGGGCTAGGATTTCCTCTCTTGAGTGTATTTCTCCAATCTTTCTTCGCACTTCTATCATATAATCTATATTGAATATCATAGGGTAGTAAGTTTTCAATTTCAAGTGGAGCGGAAAGCACAACTCTCATATGTGGATAAACTCTTGTCAAAGGCTCATTGGCATCGAATTTTGCCTCTGCCTGGAAGTAAAAACTCGTATCATCATCCTCTTCCCTTGATTGGCACCTTATAGCAGCAGGTCCTTTAGCCAATCTTCTCCAGAAAATACTGCTGTCTGACCAATTGAAAGGAACTTTGATGTCAGGCTTCACCAATAGAGGGGTGTCGTAAACTTCATCAATTGGCAATGCTCTTGATTTTCCTTGCGGAATCAGATAGCCTTTTTTACCCTCTATCATAATTGGAACCTGCGTATCATTTTCTATGGTGATAGTAGATTTAAGAGTTATCACTTTGACGTTGTCATTTCTTAGAGTGACATCAACAGCAAATCTGTTGTGAATACCATTGACAGCTGGGGATAAAATGTAGACTTCTTCCCCTTCACCAGTCACGGGAATATTGGTTACGAACTCATAATTTGAGCCAATGAATTCAATACCTAGTATCCCAATTCTGTTGTCTGTATCCAAGTTTTCACGAACCTTTCTCCAGTCCTCAAATTCCCACGGAACA
This sequence comes from Liangdongia quercuum, assembly GCA_030579675.1. NCBI lineage: Eukaryota > Fungi > Ascomycota > Saccharomycetes > Phaffomycetales > Wickerhamomycetaceae > Liangdongia > Liangdongia quercuum. The sequence continues at coordinate 38,893 of JAKTRK010000002.1, read as the reverse complement.
TCGCTATCATCTTTAATCAATGTGAGCTGTGTTCTGTCTGATTCTGAATCAATCCACACATTTACATCAAAGCCAGTGTGGTTTGTTATAATATAAGGTTTATCAGAGCCTCTTGGTTTGATTTCCTCCTCCCCAGATATGGATGATAAAACTTGCGAGAGCAATGCCACAGAACGGGAGGATAAAGTAATTTCAGCCAGCCTTCTTGTGGTGAAATCAACCATGAGCTTCGGTTTCAGGCCTTGAGTTCTCGAAACATGTGCAGCTAGTGACCAAGGTTCTACAAGAGGTTCCCATGCTGATCTTGCATAATTGAAAATGTTGACGAATGTTTCGATAGTAGTGTCAGCTTCGAAATCAGATGACCAATTTTTAGCAGTAATTTGGAAAGCACTAACGGACATATCTAAAACAGGTAGTTCATGAATATCACCTATCAAAACCAAACGTGCACCTTCCATTTCTGCGGACAGCTCTTCAGCCCTGATCACCAAGTCAGGCTTATCTATAGTGGATCCTCTCCGGCTGGCAACATTCGATAAAGAGGATACAATACTAGGTGCATATTTGGATAATTTATGTCTGAACTCTTTGGTGAAGGTAGTGTAGACGTCTACATCATCATCTGATTCATCATGATCCGAGTCTTTCTCTTCGATGAGTCCGTTCTTTTGAGCAAGTTCAACGGCTTTATTGAAGATCGAGACTGCTAATCTTATATCTCTCAAAGATAATCTCATGACTAAGGGCTCAATGGATATCTGGATGGATGTAAGAAGCCTTTCTGCAGTGCTACCGCGGCCATCTATCAATATTGAGGATGAAAAGTCATCAATTATTCTCAAACGATCATCATATTGGTTAATCCTGCAGAGAAATAATCCCACATTATTTGCACTGACATTGGTGATATTTTGGCTAGATAACGCTAGCTGTTCGATCTTGAATACAACAGCTTCTGAATTTGTAGACGTAGCATCTGCTAGCAAGATTAACGATGTATCAACAATATCAACCGTAAATCCGAACTTGGACATGCTGGGTTTAGATTCTTCATCGTCGCCAGTATTTTCGAGATTATCTATACTATTGCTCTGTTCTGAGGGGCCAGTAACTGTGTCGGACTTTCGGTCTGAAACATCTTCGGTTGAAGCTAATCCATTATCCAAAAACGATTTCAAAGCAAAGAGATAATCTAATGCAAGTATAACTTTTGGGCTATGGACTTTGAGTACGAGGGCAGTGCTCTTATGCTGGATTTCGCCATCTGTTGTAATTGTGGCACAAAACTGGTGTTTATCACCAGTTATTTTCGGAATAATCTCTGTGAACTTGTTGTCCTTTACTTCACGCTGATCCTCAGCAGTTAATGCACCAAAATGGATATCTGCTTTGAAGTGTGTATTTTGTTTTTGAGTGAAGTTCAATCCTATATCTTCAATTGAGAATTTGGATATTGCTGTATTCTTCAGCTCAGTCAATCCTTTTGTATTATTGTTCAGGCTTAAAGACACTTCAGGTATATTGAAAGTGAAATCAATCTTAATAGAACTGGGGTCTTTAGTTACTGCCGTACTCGAAACAAGAGGCTCTTGAGGGACTTCATAAGTAGCGTTTGGAGCAATCACTTTATTAGCATTCAATGCCGCATCTTCTATCTCTGACAACGACTGTGATTCTTCATATACGAACACAGATGGAACAGTTTGAATCAACGAATAAATATAAGCTAATTGTAATTCCGTAATCTTAGCATCAACATTTGACATCAGGCCAGTTATTATAGCGTCAGGCCTATCCTCTGAGGCTGTGTCATCATAGTTTATGTCAAATGTGATGTCAATATTTTCAATTATCTTCAATGATTGCAGAACTTGACCGAAGTTGAACAAAGATGTAAGCTTAGTAGAGTGTAATCCGCATTTTATCAAGTTAATGACGTCGCCAGCCTTTTTGATCAACTTATTCGAAGCTGAAAACTCACCTAAATACATTGTGACGTTATCGTATATGTCATTTTCAAAGTCCACGATCTTTGGAAAGACGATAATAGGTGTTTCGATTTTGATATCAAACAACATTGAGCTTTGATTCTGAATGTTCACTTGGTTGAAAGCAGCATCTCTAGCAGAGTCATATAATGATTTCATTTTCTGAAACTTACTCAAAAAGTTCATAATCTTGTGAAGTGGTTCCTGTACAAAATTCAATCGCAGAGAGCCAGCCTTGAAAGTGAACTTGGTTGAATAATCCAGTTGAGTGTCTGCCGCTGGATCAAAAGTCTCATAAGTCAGCTCAGCTAGATCATTTCCTTCAAAACTCAACAATTTCCTTATAACAGAATCTCTGCTTGCTCCATCATTTATTTCGTCATGGAGGGTTAAAGCACCTAGTTTCGAGTAAACTTTCATTTTTTCAGGTAACATTAGCACATTAAAATTTGCAGTTGAGAGTTGAAGAGTAGCTAACTTGATGTTGTCATCATTAAAGACTAGTATCACACTTTCCAAATTTACGTCAGCTCGTATTTGTTGGGGAGATGTTTCAAGTGTTTCATCATTGTGTCTTAGTGCATCAGCAGGAATCTCCGGTGGATTTGGATCTGTAAAAGTAGTCAAAATAAAGTTCAAAATAGTTAATAAACTATTTCTAGTAAGGATTATCTTGAGAGCCGATAAATTCAAATCCACGTCCTGATCAAACACTTCGATTTCTTTTCCGTCCAATAAGACAATTCTTTGTTTCCGTTCATAGTTCAATTTGAACACATCTTTGTCATGATCGATGTGCTCATGTTCGGTGAAGTTGTCTGAGGAGACGAGTTTTTTGAACTCAGATGGACTACTTTTTTCAACCCAATCTTCGATATTGAAAGTAGATAGGACAAGATCGACATGCATATCAGTTAGTGTCTTGAAAAATTCCAACTTGAAGTTTTTTGCGACTAAGTCCACAATCAAGTCGGAAGCCATAGTTTTACCGTCAGTACATTTCAATAGAGATAACTTCACCTGATCAACATTAAAATAAAATTCAAATTTGTGCTGATTTGAATCACTGCTAGACTCTGTGGTTTTAAGGCTTGATACACTTCTAGTGAGTTCCTCAATGTGAGAATCCGAATTTTCATTGTTGTCCAACTCAAAAGGTCTAGAAGGGTTAAAATCAACGTCTCCATCATTTGAGCCTTCAAAATCTGGAATGCATTTGTCGAGCAACTGCATCATTATCTTATATTGATAATCATTCATACTGGCAACAAATTTTTGTAAGTGAGCAGTTGTCTTGATTTTAGCTAGATTCGGATCGTTGGGTAAGATTGACATTTCAACGAGCAAAGTCATATCTAAATTATCCAAAATCAATAGAGAGTCATTACTCTTGTTGTGTAGCTGCTCCATAGTGGATTTTATAGTGGGACCGATGAAAACTTGAGTGTCTTTAAGATGTAAATTGTATTTGTCATACATCAATTCATTTAGAGTTTTTCTTTCAATTTTAGCATATTCCTCCGGGCTCAAAGTTTTGATCTTATTTGTATCCTCTTTATCAGCTAAATTGCTCACAACACTTATATGTCCAGAGTCTATGACTGCACATGGAGATGACCAAGAAGTAGGATCAAGTGGTAAAATAATCAAAGGGGCCTGAAGGTCCAATTTAGTATTCATTGTTTTGTGTTCTTCCCAAATTGTTTCTAATCCCATTCTCGTTTGAGCGGCAATCCCTTCAACTGTTGCCTCTGCAGCATTCATGATGGCACCCATGGTTTCAACATGGATAGTGGGAGGTTTAAAAAACCTTATAATTTCATTAATAAAATCAACATCATAGAAAATAGTCATGCTTCTTAATTTCGCAGTTAAAGATGAATCAGCTGAACCATCAAGAGGATTTCTCTCAAAAGCTACTCTGAAAAAAGGTTCATCAGTGTGATGATCGGCATTTTGATCTATATTCAACGGTTTGACACTCACAATGTGCTTGTATAGGGTGCTCTCAGAGCCGTCTTCCACTCTGAGTTCTTGCAAGCTAAAATTTGTCAATAAAGAATCAGGCCTTTGATACACTTCAGTCGAGCACCCGTCAAAAATAACCTCAGCTAAATTATTCTTAGTGGTGTTGTTCTTAACAGTGAAGCCCCCTTTTTTCAACTGAGCAGAGAGATATAGTTTAACCCGATCTTTGGGAACATTTATAGCATCAGATAAGGCCTTAGTCTCGTCAAACTCAATGGCTTCAAACAACTCATTTCTTTGTTCGTCGGTAAGTACAATACCTTTGTCTGCATTTTGCGCTTCTTTACCCCACCATCCAAACCAGCCTCCTTTAGACTCATTTTGGTTCTCTTGGACGGATGGTTCTTGTTTGTTTTGATCAGTAGCCTTCAGCTTATCTTTCCTAAACTCACTTCTTGCCAATGATCTGAAGAATTTGATGTCTTCATATGACAATTTCTCTTCTAATTCATCAAGTTCTTTCTCATGATCTAGATCCTTGAGAGTTTGGGAAGTATCTGGAAGAGCTAGTTTCATCTTCCAGAGCCTAATATATGCCTTTCGATCATCCCGTCTTTCAGCAATATGTTCCCAAGTCCATCTATAATTCTTTTCATGAACTTCGTTCAAAACTGCAGTTGCAGCATACTTGAACCACTCTTTTTCATTCCCCTGTAGAGGGACCTTCGGTTTGAATCTCTTAAACTTGTGTGTTTTATTATACCAATGAAACTCAGAAGCTGTCCATAACGCATCTCTATACTGATCAGAATCGAGATCAACTCTGAATTCTTCAAAGAAAACTTCAGTTTTGTAATGTGGTTGAGTCTCAGTTGCCCCGAGTTTGTTCCCAGTTAGATGGCCTGTACCACTGACAGGTCTAAGAATGAATTGTGTAGTGGCTTCAAATTCAGAAAAATTCTCCTGGTTAGTAATGGTCGTTTTGAGCTTATCAAGTAGAGCATCGTAATCTGTAGTATAGATAGTGGTAGTGTCTGTATTCCAGTAACAGCAAAGTGAATCCAACGTAAATAATTTATGTGTCAGATTATTTGTCGCTGATATGAATGTGGGTGTCCATTTCTCGTCGGTTGAAACAGCAGAAATTTCGTTCAATGTTATTCCAATTGAGTATGGATGTTCTGTAAAAATGTTTTCTGTGTCCTCATATCTTATGTGTATGTTCTTTATGGTTATCTGCAAATTATCAACAATTTTGGTTACCAAGCTATCGGAGAAGCTTTGATTTTTTGCCACATCTTCTTCAGAAAGTGAAGCATTTTGATTTGCTCTACTCAATTCCTCATGATCCTTCAGTTTTTGAAGTTTGAGAGTTAATTCTCGCTTGATCTCTTCTTCATAGTTATAGTTATCTTGCACTATAGGGGAGGCAAGAAGGTAGACATCCTCAATCTTGACCTGCACGGGTTTGCTCTTAAGATTTGACCAAGGAATTTGCAATGTTAATAAACCCAAATGTCCAAATTTCACATCAACAGGAAGCTCAAATTTGTCTAAAGATTCTTTTTTCAACCTCAAGTCTCTGAGTTTCACATCACCACCCCATATACCGATGTTCAATTGTTTGGGATCGAAGTTTTCCACATAATTACCCTAAGCAAGGTTAGTGACGAAGATTAGATTTAGTCATATTGACCAGTAACGAACATACCAAAAACCTGTTCAAGATACCAGCAACTAATGATTCAAGCATTGCTATCGATCGATATAGGGCAAGCTTTTCTCAAATGATTGTTGTCGGAGACCTTGTAAGTGCTAAGCAGTTAAGCTCCAAGATTTCTTCAAGAAATACAAGAGACAATTGAGATTTTTGGAAACCCCTTTAACGTCTGCAAAGGCGTATTTGAGCAAAATCCAAGAAAATCGCGCTGTTTTCAAGGGTCAAAAGTAGATTAGCAGTTTGTGTTTTTGGTTAACATCATCGCGAAGAACAAAAATGTGTGGAATTACCGATTTTCGACTTGCGAGTATAAATCTCATCGAAAGTGTTAATTTGAGAGAAGAAACTACAAGAATCTATCCCTGAAGCTGCGAGTCTTTTCCAATGCTATCGCAAAGCAGACCAGTTTTCATTTCAGATCGCCTCTAGGCAGCTTTTTCCAAATAATAAACTCAATCAATACGCAATAAATACCATTTGCCTTTGTAATACTAACTAGAAATCATACTGTTACCCTGGTTTGATATCTCCGTTTTAGATCAGACTATGAGATCAGCAGCTATTAGTGCAGCTTACAGCAATCCTCAGATGTGAGAAGAGAGAAGCAATGATGTCAGCAGCAATTATCAAAAGATCATTGATATCGTCCATATCATTCTTTTCAGGCTATGTAGCATTTGTGAAGGCATGGCCCGATGACTCTGCAGAGCTCAATTCAAAACAGCCAGATGAGCAAAATGCGGTCATACTTCAACAGATTAGAAAGTCACCTGAGTACCAACTGCTCTCCAAAGATGACGAGTATTTTCATTCTGTACAGTCTTCAAAAGTTCCAAGATGGCACCAGCAAAATCACGTTAGCTTAGGATTGTTGTTCGGACCCCAGAGAAGCGAGATAGATCCGTTGGTATTCATCAACGATAAGAACAAAGAGTTACGAGCTTTTTACCACCTGGGTGACAAACTCACTAGCTACGATGGGAAAATTCATAATGGGGTTTTATCAACTATTCTGGACGAGTTCCTGTGCTTCTGTGGGTTTCCATACCTTCCTCACAAAAGAGGAGTTACAGCAAAACTCTCAATAAATTTCCTAGATCAACTAAAACCAAACTCTACTATTCTCCTCAGGGCAAAGGTAGTAGAAACTAAAGGCAGAAAAGTGATAATACGTGGACACCTTGAAACACTCGACAAACCTTCAAAAAAGATAGCAGATGCAACTTGCATACTAGTGGAACCGCGATGGTTCAAGTATTTCTCCTGGTTGAGTCTCTTTTAGAATTATACATTTCACCCATACTAATTGAATCGAGATCCCGGAAATCACCATCATTTATTATCTAGTGATGTAGTTATGTTTGGATACTTTTTTCCAAACAGCTTTTATATCTCTGAATGCTATCCAACTGCTGCTTCTGTTGAAAATATATTTGGAGAAGTCGAAATTCTTTACTCGGTTTGAAGGATACCCTAATTCCTCGACAAACGATACTATTTAAGAGAGCACCTATACATTGAGAAGCTATTGACGAGTCAATTTACAAATTCAGCTCAAAAAAAGGGAAGTGCTTCCACTCAGAGTCGAACTGAGGATCGCTACATTACTAGTGTAGCGCCTTACCAACTTGGCCATAGAAGCGCTTCTGAAGGAATTAAGAAAGACATTATATAAACGATTATGCCTATATGTTTCTACATAATTCTTCTTCCAATAGCTCTAAATAAACATATTCATCGAAAGATCCCAGCATGCTGATATATTAAAAAGAGTACGGTGTATTTAGAGTGCCGCCTTTTTCCAAATATTCATGCATTATGAAGCTTGACGGGACTCAAGGAAGAAACGTAGAGTTGAAACTAATCAACTGGGGTTCCAGTTCGATAATTTCCCTCTTAGGAACACCACCATACCAATATTGTAATAACTATATAATTTCTGCTTCCTTGTACTACTTGTATTATTGCTTCGTCGCTATCCCCAAATTTCTCAGTCTTCGAAGAGTTTAGTGTGTAGAATCGAATTTTATTGACTGTGCGTCCAAAAAAATGAAAAAAAATGAAAATCATATAGTCAGACCTTTTAGAGGAACTTGGTTATACCAAAGGAAGCGGATATGTTGTTACGTTCTAGTCGGCTGTTACAGTCGAGGGCATCCTTTCTGGTTGTAAAGAGTCTAACAAATGGCATGAGATGTCAAGTTACTCTTGCAAGCTCGACCGAAAATACACCAACACCTGTTCAAAGTGATGAACCGATAGACAAAAACCATAAGAACTCAGAAACTCGTAGTAGATCTCAAAAATCTAATGAGGAGCTTCATGAGATGCATCTTGAAAAGCTCAAATCTATTACAGAGCCGCTTGACTCGCTGCTTGAGAGTAAAGATGTCACCTCCAAGGCATTAATGAGTTCTCTTTTGAGTGGAATTGAAAAGGCGAATGTTATTGGATATAGAAGATATCTCAATAGAACGATTTTGAGTCCATATTTTGTCAAAATTATTCAAAGATCTATTTCAGAGTTGAATAACGAAACTCAATCCGTCCTACCGATCACACCCCAAGAGATATTGAACAAAGCGATGTACTATGAAGTTGCAGATTCCATCATCTTTGAATCAGTCATTGAGTATCTCTTCAAAGAGGGCGATGTCCAGGCTGCCCTGACGTTGTGGGTCACGTATCTGGAATACAATTCGTCGCAAAACTTGAAGCATACTAGTCAAACTGCAAGAAATATCGCACTTTTATCGTACTTGGAGACCTGCAGCATTTCAAAAACTGAACCAAACTTGGAGTCTTTGTTGGGATTATTACAGATTGATAGGGTTCCAAGTCTTCATAGAGTTAAACAACAGCTTGAGTCAACGTTGAATAAAAATTCAGAGAGATTTACTTCATTGATGGAGTCAGTAGATCTCCTATATTACTCCTCGAAGGGCCCTAATGCACTGACTTCCCTCTTTAGAGCTTCTCAAGCTGCTGCACGTAATGATGCACGTCAGCTTGATGCTATTTACTCTGAAGTTTTGAAATCTTCAGAAATCACAAAGGTAAAGGTGAATGAGGAAACTATCGCAACTTTTATGAAACTGTTCGCCAAAGTTAGGCAATCCAAGAAAGCATACGAACTGTGGAATGAAATTGTCAAGTCCGGTATTCAACCTTCTCTTGATTCTTGGAACGCATTACTGACAGTTGTTGCGTCTGCTCCTGAAAATAAAGAGCAAAAGCTCGCTAATCTTGAAGGAATTTTTGCAAACATCAAGAAGCCAAATGATGCTTCATACGCAATTTTGATTTCAGGATACAATTCTCTACAGGAGCATGAAAAGATTGAGAAGTTAGCTTCCCAAGAAATGTTAGAAAAGCCATTGATTGCTGAGGCATATCTAAAAAGTGTTCATAAAGTTGAAGAGTTGCCGAAAGCAGAGGCTTTGCTGAAAAAATTCTCTGCTTCTGGAATCATTTTTGGGATTGAAGCTTACGCCTCTATTTTGTTATTGCTAAGATCTAGTCAAAAGGAAAAAGAAGCTATTTCACTACTTGAATATATCAAGACTGAGCGAGTCAAGTTAAATTTGAAAGTTTTGGCCATCGAACTCGACCTGTCTTTGAAAGAGATGCTTCGTGAAGGAAATATTGCAGGAATTGTGTTTTACGACAATTTTCTCAATGAGATAAAGAATAATGGCCACAAACTAAATGATTACACGTTTACAAACTTCTTACAAGAGCTGGGTAATTTGAAAGCTATTAAGTCACTGAAACACTTTTTCAGCTATTTGGAGGATACCAATAGATCGAGCTCGGCTGTTCAAAGGCAATTAGTTACAACCTACTTCCAACTCGGTGATTATAAAAATGCTGAGATAGCATTCGAAAATTTAATCGAAAACGGAGGAAAACCATCTAGTGCTTACTTCTGGAATAGCGTTTTCTCTGGCTTGTATGCTACTAAACAGTTCTCAAAGATCGGTAGATACTACAAAGTCATGAAATCTCTTGCAGATACTGACGCTGTATTATCTAACTCATCGACACTGTTCTATATTTTGCTAGCTGCAAAATTCAAAAAAGATACTTCGCTTGCTGAAGAAGTGTTTACGGATATTGACTCATCTTCAACTTTAAAAATCAAGGGTAATTTAGGCACTCTTATTAAAGAACTAGAAGATCTTGGTGCAAAGATTCCAGAATCGTTGAAACAGAAGAAGTGATGTTCCTCGTAGTGAGAGAATATAATGACTGTACATCTGACACACTTAAATAACTAAACATTACATTGTATATACTAAATAGAATACTGATCAGCTTGATCTTTAGGCCTCGAGTTATTAGGGTGTCGTATAATCAGATTAAAGTAGTTACTATTCAAAATATCATATATACTTTGATAAAAATAGCGATAGTTTCTCCCCATATTAATGTTGACTTTATTCTTGCTGCTGCATGAATTTCGACGAGTTCGTTCTGATGGTGAAGCTGGATCCCAAACTCTATTAGTTCGACAGCATCGTTGGTGCACATCACTTGGTGGGTGATGTTGAAGATGAGGAAGTTTCTCCAGCGATGCCAGCGGAGTTTTGTAACGTGAGGTTCCAATAAGGTTTCAGCCAATGTCTCAGACGGTCTTTAGCATTCGATAAATTGTCCAAAGCAGGTCTTACATCGAGGAAAAAGGTTGGCATACCATGGACATCATCGGGTCCCCCATAGTAATCTATAACATATCTAACTTTATCCCAGCCACCATTTGGGTTTGCTCTCAGAACAAACCAATCATGTCTATCAAAAGGTGGCTCTGGGCTGAAAGTTTCTGGAAAGACCTTACTAAGTTGTAAGTAAATTCTTGCTCTTGGTGATAGGTCGTCTGGACGACCTGTGAATTGTGCCAATCTCGGAACCTTTTTCGTTTCTTCTGTGTAAGGCTGTTCCCACTCTAGTATTTCCTCCCATGCTCCTTCATTCAAAAAGTTATGAACATCAACCATTGACTCCACGGCATCTTCCGGAATATCTTCAGCCTTTCCCTTACGAACCATAGCGTTGAACATCTGCTGAGGTGATGGGTATTCCCACACTCCTTCTGACTCATCTTCACCCCTTGGTATACTGGAAAAGGTACGATCCGTTGGTAAATCTAGCTTTTGGCCTGGTAGCTTATCTGCAGAGATAAATTGTGGCATATTATTTAGGGGATTCAAATCATTGGAACCGTCTTTCTTCATTGGACATACTGCAGGAATCTCCGGTTTATGTTTGACGGGGCATTTAGCTTCTGACGAACTGTGCTTTACCGGACACTTAGCCTAACAAGACATGATTAATACCATCTTTACTTTTAGTCATCCTTTGCAAGTATATAACTTACCCCAGCATTCGCGATAGGCTTATCCGAATTTTCGCTGTCAGCCCAAAACCATCCCATTCTCAAAAATTTGTCCTTATCTAAAAAATCAAACGTGATTTATAGATGAACTGTAGAACAGAATCTTTAAAGGGTTACTTCTTATGGAGCTCACCTATCGTTTTTTTTTTTGTATATACAGAAAAAGAAAGGCATAGAAAATTACGTAATATACAACTTCGTGTGTTCTAACCGGTTCACGCTTATAAAGTACTGCCGTTTGATTGGAGCTCAACATGCCTGAAGTGCCTGAATTTGGATTAATTCGTCCTCTCAACATTTCTGCAGTAAGCCATCAAAACACTCAGTCGATCTATTTATGCCGATTGCTATTCACATATTGGAGTGCTCAATTTTGGATCATTCGAGCAAAAAAAGAAAAACCAAAACTGCGAAAAGATGCGTCCTCAATTATCAATATAAGCGATGTCTCGTATGATTCGCTCTTGAAGAACTGTAAACTCATCAGCCTGAAGTAGATTAGCTTCATTCCTTGCCCTTTGCTTTCGTAAATATGGGCTCACCCAATTATAATCTAGTTTTCGTGCCGGTTTATATATTTCAAGTAGAGCAATCAAGTGTTTTTGAGGTAACAGATCCCAACCTCAAATAAGTTGGGGATAAAATTTATACTAAGAAGCATAGCTGTACCGTTGCTGATAATACAGGTCCATGTCCGAGTCCATGCGCTTGGTACGTCGTGATAAGCCAAAGTATTCGGTAGAACCCCAGAACTGCGGATACAACAATGTTGTTCTGGAATTCTAGGTGTGAGCGACTATGTTGATAATATACAATACTATATGGTGCATGATGCAGTAGCATTATAGGTTCGTCGCTTCCATTTCAATTCCCACCCCATTGCCAAACCAATATGAACTTGCTAAGCGGAATCTAAGATCAATTTGAATACAAAGCTGCCAAAATGTTTGAATTGGATAATTTCAAGCAAGCAAGTAGGTGTGTTTCAGACTCCGTGGCCAAGCTGGTTAAGGCGTGCGACTGTTAATCGCAAGATCGTGAGTTCAATCCTCACCGGGGTCGCTTCTTTTATCTTTTTCAATTGCTTGAAATAACTGATCTCTGTCTGAGAAAAAGAACGATGGAGCTCTTGTCAAAAACGATTGGCAGGGGGGGATATAGCAAGCGTATAGTGGGCGTCCAATTGCTTTTTGCTCTACTGTATCTCGCGTTTCAAATTAGATATTGGTAAGAATACTGTCAAGTTGCAACGGGAAAATACACAGATTTGGACTAGTGTCAAGGCTAGAAATGAACGGTTTCAAAAGAGATAGATCTGATGTTGGGAGAAGAGAAAGTCTGCGAGATTGTAGGGTGAACAGACTGATATAAAAAAGAATTAGAATATAAAAGGACGCTTGCTACTTCTGCCTCCGTAGGGAAGAGGATACATTATAAAAACATATTGATTTCAGCATGTTCTTCTCTGAAATTATGGACTCGGGTAACGTACGCTTAATAATCGTTTACTCTTACATCCAGCTGTTTCTTCTGAAAAGCTTCATCGATATTTCTGTATAGCATGAAGCTGCAACCAAATCAATTAGTCGATGATCATATAGAAGATGGAGTCATTGGATACGATTCTTGCTAGACACAGGAAGGAAAACAGAGAGTTGGTAGCAAAGATCACAGGTCTCAAAAAACAAGCAACTAAATCCACAAGAAAAGATATACAGAAGAAGTGTGAAGAACTCGAGCGCGAATTAAAGGCCAAGCACGAAACTGAGCTCAAAGTAAGCATACTTATAGGACTGAGTTAACGGCAGTGATGACTAACTCATTCATTGTCTAGGAACATGATGAGGATTCAACTCCAACCACCAATGAGGGAAATGAAGGCTCTATTGCTAACGATGCCAAAGGTAGAGATGTCGATGATGAAATTACACCTGATAAATTATTAGCACAGCTACAAATCAGACAGAAGGAAGAAGGGGAAACAAACGCAGAACTACCTGAAAGTGTTCAGCCACAGAAGAAAGGTCCAAAGCGCAATAGACAAAAGGAGAGACTAGCCAAAAGGCAGGCCGCTCTCGAAGAGCAGAAAAAGCAAGCGCAAGAAGAAGCTTCTCTACAGCCGAACTTGAAACAAATTGAGGCTGAGAATATTGCAGAGCTCTGCAAGCTGTCGAATTTAGAAGAGTTTGACATCCAACCGGATGGGAATTGTCTTTTTGCATCAATTTCAGATCAGTTAAAGGTTCGTCAAGAAATCAATGTAACTGCACAAGAATTAAGAACAAAGGCGGCCAACCATATTAGAAACGATCCAGAAACCTTCACCCCGTATCTTTTTGATGAAGAAACAATGACCCTTAAAAACATTGATGAGTATACCGACAAAATCGAGAACACAGCAGCTTGGGGAAGTGACTTGGAAATTCTGGCCCTTGCCAAAGAGTACGACTCCCCAATTTCTATTTTGATGAGTGGCAGAGCTACTTTGAAGATGAATGAATCTGGCATGAACCCAGAGCTCAAACTTGTTTACTACAAGCACACGTATGCACTTGGTGAGCACTACAACTCGCTCCGTGATGCTCAAAGGACTCACCAGTAATGTGTGCGCTCTCCAAATTTTATAGCCTACGATATATAAAAAAAATGCCCATTGATTATACGTGAAAGGTTTCAGTAGATTTAAGACAAGTGGCTGTTTGTATTATATGTTTATACTGAAAAGAGGTCTCAGCACTACACGATTTCTTGGTTCTAGGACTTCGTCAAAGGCTTCGAAGAAATCATCTTCAGCTAGTGGTTCTGTCTCATCGCATGTCCTTTTGGGACGAAATAGTAACAAGCTATCGGTAAGCTAGACTCTAAAGTTAATGAATGATCAACTGCAAGAAACTAACAATACAAAAGGCTGGCATTGTGGGACTTGCAAACGTTGGGAAAAGTACTTTTTTTCAAGCCATAACAAAGTCGCTACTAGGAAATCCTAATAACTATCCCTTTGCAACCATAAAGCCCGAAGAGTCTCTGTTTAGAGTTCCAAGTTTCAAGCTGCAAAAATTGGCTAAAATATATAGAAGTGAGAAAATTATACCGTCGCATTTGAAGATCGTTGATATTGCTGGACTTGTAAGGGGAGCTTCGAAAGGTGAGGGATTGGGTTCGCAATTTCTAGCAGACATAAAGACTGTTGATGGGATATTTCAAGTAGTTAGAGGATTTGAGGATGAAGAGATCACGCATATCGAGAATACGGTTGATCCCGTTAGGGACCTGGAGATTGTTACAGATGAGCTATTACTGAAGGATTTGGAAACAGTGGAATCTGCAATTGAAAAAATAAATAGACAATTGAAGAAAGGATTTAGCAATTCAAATGAGAAAGCCCTACTACAAAAAGAAGTTGTGATTTTGGAAAGGATATATGATTTACTTATTGAGAATGGGAAACTTTACAATAACAAGAACTGGACTGAGGACGAAGTACAAGTGATAAATCAGCATAAGTTATTGACAGCCAAGCCGACTGTGTATTTACTAAATGTATCGAAGGACGATTTTATCAATAAGCAGAACAAGTTTCTCACAGGGGTTCAGCGCTGGATTGAGGAGAATTCGTCGAATGATAAGCTAGTGATGTTTTCTGCGGATTACGAACACGAACTTTTCAGTAGCTCGGATTCTCGTGAGATTCTTGACGAAACCTCAGCTATCTCTGATGTGGTTAATCAGATGAAAAATGCCTTGAATTTGATCAGCTATTACACATGTGGCCCCATAGAAGCTAGAGAATGGAATCTCAAGCGTTTTTCCACAGCCCCAGAAGCAGCGGGTTTGATCCATACCGATCTACAGGACAACTTTATCAATGTCAACGTGATTAAATACGATGCAGTTGTAAAGTTAGAGGATCAGATAACAAGCAGTGATGACATTGACAAGCTGATTAAGCCTGCTAGGCACGGTAAGGACTATGTCGTAGAAGATGGTGATATTCTGCACATCAAAGCTATTGGAGGGCGCAAAAAGTAAGCTATAGAGTAGATAAAGAACGGACATGTATATTTCAGCACATTATAGAATCTCACCTGTATATATTTAAAAAAAAAAAACATAACTATATCTATTACTAGGAGTTAGTAGTTTCTTGACTGAGCTCCATTGTTGGAGCCTATAGTGATACATTAATCAGAGCGTTTGGCAAATTTTCTTCTCACGAACAGAAAGTCGAAGAGCTGGGTTTATATAAAAGCCTCTAGGGCCTGTTCTCATCATCTTGTGTCACTAAGTCTCACCTATATCATACACATACGATTCAACTCTATTAAACTGTCCTTTCTTCTTATTGTTTTGGTTCTTCAACAAACCGAAGAAATTTGCTTATTATTTTCATGTATCGATCGATGTTTGGATGTTTGGATGTTCCTCTAAAAGTAGGTCTCAAAAGAGATTACTCAACAATTCCTTCAGGAAGCCCAAGCAACGAACTCTTGATGAAGAAATCGAAGCATGCTTCTACTGGATGGAATCTTTTGTAAAAGAGTTATGATTGTTCGGACTGTTAGATAGAGCGAGCAATGTACTCCGGGAGCAGTCGAGGCCAATTCATAGAGAAGCCTTGCATCCAGACACCGGGATGTGCTGGGCACGCAATATTATCTCATCTCTCGCTCATCTCGATATTGTTATGTTTACGCAGGCTGCTCCGCTGGTTTCAGTATACTCGGACTAAGGCAGCCAATTGACGTGTAAAAAGCCTTTTGCATCCAGCTCCATGTAACGGTTTATAGGGAAGAGAACTGCTCGGGAATATTATCTCGAGGGCCAACAGCTCTATCCACTATCCTTGCAGATGCCTGCGATAACCACTATACTTTAACCACAAAGGTTTCTGGACTCGGAGTTTTAACAACTCATCTCGAATTGGCACAAAAGATAACCACAATTGTACATTTCTGCCACCAATTGCTGCTATGATCAAACATATAAGGAAATGAAACTCCAGAGCTCATGATTGAGCCATGATACGGTGAACACTACACACGTAACATGACGTCCTACATAATATCCAACAATAACAAACTTCTCTTGCTACCGTCGCTTAAACAGCAGACAGAGTATGACAAGTGCAACCAAAGTCCATCGCTCGAGGCTACAAATTTAACGCTCAAGGAACTACTTAAAACGGATCTGACGATGCTATATAGACTTCCCTGTCTTGAGCAACAACCGCAAACACAGGAGAAGATCCGTTTGAGCTCAATTTCATCATCCTCGAGTGTCGACTCCGACGATAGTATCTTTTCATTGAGCAGTCGACCCTCATTCGCTTCTTCGAGCAATCTTAATATTAGCACTATCAACGAGCAAATACAGCGCAAAGAGTCGCCTATAAGACGATGGCTTACTGAAAGTAATATTCAACATGCCGTGGCAGAGACTGATTCGCAACAGGATACGGACGATGCTAGCCCAGGGGGCATCAAATTGAGTTCTTTAACACCTCAACTACAGAAGGAATTGCCGGACAAGAAATCTGTCACTGAGGTTGTTCATACACAGACGATCAATAAAAGTAAGAGACAAAGAGTTGGCCCAAGCTGTGATGCATGTCGTTTCAAAAAGATCAAGTGCGATGCAATCATCGAGACAGTGAAAACTGACGTTTCCAGAGAGGATGTTGAGCTCGACAAACACAACAAAGTCACTAGCAGCAGTTATATTAACAAATATCTCTCCGAAGATGAAATCAATAGGGGGTTTGAGCTCATTTTCTCCTATGACAAAATCCTCAAGTTCAAAGAATGCACATACTGCGAGGGTAAAGACCATGGATGTCATTTCCATAGGGGCTATACAAAGAAAGATATCTGGAATTATAATTCACTTCATAATATCAAAAAGAAGAAAAGAACAAGATACAGAAAGAAATATTAGTGTGTGTTCTTTTAGCAATAGTTTATACTGATAATTTAAACTCCGTTAAGCTCTACTGGAGTAGATTTAAAATTCAGCTACATAGTGATTCAGAATTCCCGATTTGCTAATTTAGCTAATGTGAGACCAATCACTTGAATTTTCATTGATGATTCCCGTTTTATTTGGCAAAATTTACGCATTGCTCAAAATATTATCCTAAACGCTAAGCAACCAATACTTTTTCGGGTTCTGATTATATATGTATGCACTGCGAATAAATACAAATCTCATTAACGTCTAAAAAGAGTAATACTTCCATTTCCGGAACTTAATCATGCTTGAAGAATTATCCATCTGAACATTCCGCATTGTTGAATTAATACCACGTCCCACAGTCCATAAAGCGAGAACGAGCTTTCATTACTGGACGAAGTTAACTTCACGCAGTGTCTATATCTATCAATACATCTAGTGATGGCCTCAACTCTGAAGAGCATCGAGCATACGATGGAGAAGCACAAATCAAAAGGAAAATATCTTGACGAGTCTTCTTCAATACAGATTTCCAATGAGCTGAGAAACAACATACTACAATCTGTCTCCTCTGTACACTCTCACCATGGACATGATCAGTATAAGGATTTTTACAAACCAGTTTTTCTACTCAACTCAGTGCTACAAACTTCGAAACCATCAGACCTCTTTGGTAAAATTTTAGACGGTGCACTAGTTAGCAGCTTATTATCTTTTGTTACCAAGTCTACAAGTTCTGACATGATAGCAGCTATTTATTCTATCATCTCTATTATACTGAAAGGTCAGCTCTTCCTCAATTTGGATCCTGCCCAATACACTCTCGGAGTATTGGAGGCTATTCATAACCATCTCTCTTTGGCTCAAGTTTTAGGCTCTAAGCTTTATACTGAAAACGTTGAATTGATCACTACTTCTTTGGAGTTCATCAATACATACATTTTGTTAAATCATTATCAATTCAAAAGCGTTGATTATCTACTGGAATTTTGGTCAGCTTTAGCTTCTTCTGAATTCTTCCCAATCTTGAGCAATATCGCACAAGACCAAAGATTCAAGACCCTATTGGCAAAACAGATGAGTCAACTTGATTCTTCGATGGTACAGATGTGGCGAATTTTGAACCAGCTTGCAGTCGAAACAAGCAGTAAAGTTCAAGTCAAGTTCTTGAATGATATCGTAGAAAAACTCTCAAAGCTTGATAGATCAAGAGATAAGCAGTTCATGATTGATAATTATTCAGTTTTACAACTATTAGATCTCTATGTATTTTTGCAGAGCTCAAATATATCATTTAGAAAAACCTTTAATGAGCAGCTTTTATTCAACTTGGATAGATCTAAGAACTTTCCCTTGATTCAAATCTCCTACAGAATCACAAATTTATTGCTTTCTGTGTTTACTAGAGAAACAGAAAATATAGCAGATTATCAGAATTTAGAGAGGTTCATATATCTAAAGGACTTGTTCCATTATAAGGTGATCTCTAAATTCCTTGAAATTTGGATTGTGTCGCAAGCTGAACAAGAAGACTTATCAACGCTGTATCCATTAATTGAACTATTACTCAAGTTATTGAGTAATGAGATTGACTCACCTGGTTCCAATACCCTTGACAAGATTTTGCAAATTTTCAAGACCATGACTTATGAAGAATTACGTCAAGTTCAATTGAAAGATATCAGAAATCATATAATGGAACAGGCCAAATCTCAATCATCATCATTTGACCAAATGTTGAAAGAACAAGTATTTGAGTTCGTCAAGAGTCAAAGATTCTTACAGCTTTCTAAAGGAAGTTGGGTTTATGCAGAATTGCCTTCCTCGCACTCTTCAAGCTTAGTGCGCGATCCAGAACATTCATCCAATTCTGCTTATTACTTCATTATTTTGTCGCCAAATTTGAAAAACTTACTTTACAAGGAATACAAATTCAAAACTTCAAATACACCAAACATTGATAAGACTGGTATTCCTATTGATATAACTTCGATTGCCAGTTTCAAAATTGAAGAATTAAGTAAAGTTGATAGCAAATCTGAGGAATATCCAGTGGATAATACCAGATTGATCAATTTGATAGATAAAACTATAATTAATAAGATTACTTTACTTGACCGAAAGAACAAGACACTTTTCTGTTTCTTCGCTAAAAAGGATGATTCCTTAATCTGGTTGGATGGGCTGAATCTGCTGCTAGGAAATTATGAAGTCTTATCGGATGATCTGAACTCTCAATTACTCAAACTTTTCCAAATCAGAAAAACAGTTCAGTTATTGAATTATTCTAAAGTTGATGAACTTTTGCTGTATTCCAAGGATCCTATGACAGCACAGGTGGCCCCTTCAGAAGACGATGCGAAATTGTATGATTTGAACACTTTAGAAGCTTTGGCTACTGATTTTTATTACACTTGATTTTGAAATCGATCTTTTTTAGCGTTACTATAAAATCTTGTATCAGGATCAATGTCTCATTTTCTTTTAATAGTCGTAGGTCTTCCTTTTTTCTTCTCTCCCTTGTTTTTTTGTTTGGCCATGGTACGTTTTTGATCCACAACTCTATCATTCTGTGTTTTCTTATATCTTCTTTCGCCAAAGTCCTCTTGGGCTTCTTTCTGCTTTCTCTTTCTGCTATTAGTTTTTTTTTCAACCTTTGCTTTGGCAGCTTCAGTGATTTGAGATGGGAGAATTCTCTTTTCGCTTTCTTTCTCGAACCAGGTTCTTCTAGGTCTTGCTTGGATCTCGTTCTTGTATTTCAATAAATTCTCACCTTTACGCACTTCCATTTCCGCTTGAAGCATCTGCTTCTCAGCTTTTTCTTCCTCTAAAATTTCCTCCAGTAATTCCTGCTTAGCTTCTATGAGCTTATTAATCTCCTCCACTTCTTTCCAATTCACTTCACGACCAAGAGTTTTACTAATTCTAGTATTTGTTTCTTTGTTGAGCTCTGCATTTTTGATAGCGTCTTTCACAATAGATCTGTCATTACTGCTCTCTCCAACAAACGAGATGGACTTACCCTCACGCCCCCCTCTAGCGGTACGACCAACTCTATGCAAATAAACCTCATGATTTTTAGGCATGTCATAATTTATAACAACCTCAATTTTAGGAATATCTAAACCTCTAGAAGCCAAATCCGTACAAATCAAAATGGGGACTGTCAGGCTCTTGAAATCGTTAACGGATTTCAGACGTTGTTCTTGAGTCAAGGATCCATGAAGTTCTGCTATTTTTAAGCCCAGTAATCCTAATATAATTCTTAATCTATGCGCCATTTCTTTTCTTGCAACAAATATTACAATTCTTTGATCTTTACTGAACTTTTTTAATATGTTGAACAGAATTGAGGGTTTCAAATTATCTCTTTTACGAATACGAACAAACTCTTGTACCAAACCTGTCGCAGCTTGCTTTGGAGGATCAATCATTATACGCACTGGTCTTCTCAAAGATAACTGGATCAATGATTTGATTTTGGAGTTCATTGTTGCAGAGAACAGTAGGGTCTGTCTTTTCGAAGGCAATATATCCAAAATCTCAGTTAATTCCTTTTGGAACCCTTCCTCAAGCATTCTATCAGCCTCATCGACAATTAATATTTCAACGCTATCAGCACTAAAACTTGGCGAATTGCGCAAATGGTCGATGAATCTACCGGGTGTGGCAATAACAATATCTGGTCTTGTCTTTAGCTCTTGTTCTTGTTGTCTCAAGTTCAACCCACCAACAGCTAATCCAAAAGTTATACCACTAACAAATTTGGCAATCTTTTTTCCAACGTCCGACACTTGAATGGCCAATTCTCTTGTTGGCGCAAGTACTATGATTTTTGTTGTTGGCAGCTTTGTAGGTTTGTATAACAGTCTTTCAATCACAGGAATCATATAGGCAGCAGTTTTACCAGACCCAGTAACAGCACCTGCAATGATATCCTTACCTAATAGTGCGATGGGTATGGTGGCACTCTGAATAGGTGTCGGCTTAGCATATCCCAAGGCTGCAAGTCCCTTCAGTACTGGTCTGGACAATGAGAGGGAGTTGAATGTAAGATGTGTTTGACTCTTAGCTGTTTCACCTTCAGATGATGGAGCATAAAATTTTGCAATCTCTTCAGGAGAATCCTCCTCCTCCTCTTCTACTTTCTCATCTTCCTCATCCCCATTTGGCACATTTGGTTCTTCGAGCTGGTTTGTATCATCATCCACCTCAGATTCTGGGTCAGATTCCTCCTGGTCTTTCTCTTCATCATCTGCATCCTTGAACCCCATTCCAAATCCGTCCATTGCAAGATCCTCGTCTTGTTCATCCTCCTCATCCACTTCATTTTCAACATCCTCTTCTCCTTCTTCTTCGTCTTCATCGTCTTCATCCAGCTTACTGCCAGCTACTTGGACAAGACCACCTTTTCTTCTGATAATACCATCCAGATCAACATCTTTTTTAATTTGATCGTCTTCCATATCATCTCCTTTGAAATCCCAACCTTCAAACTCTGTCGCCGTTTCCCCACCGTCGACATCAAAAACGAAGTCTGGATTCAGATCTTTATCCTTAGACTCATCCTTCTCTTGTATTCTCAGTTTCTTGGCTCGCTTAGATTTCTTGTTTTCAGGCTCAGACTTTACCTCTGGCTCGTCCTCCACTTCTAAGTCTGGCACATCGTCCTCGCTATCGGAGATTGTAGGTACGAAATCGTCGAATTTCCCCATCGCTAGTGATTTCAGTACGTTTTTCCTGTGTTTCTCTTTCGTTACTACTTGTCTAAATGCCCTTCTCTCTAAAAAAATTTTAAAGCTCATCGGCATAATCATTATTTCCTTGGAACGCGCACACCTTTCTCGAATAGTTTTCAAGAAAGGCGCGCGCTTCCATGGAGGAACACAAGGAAGGTCTTTGGAAGCGGTTGAAGAGATTGAAACATCACTACGATGTCACGGCTGCGCAAGTTCGGGGCATATTTCCAGAGGCTTCAGGGATACACATCCTTACCGTCGTTCTCGCGATCGCAATTCAACTTCTCACAGGACTCGTTGTCGCCCTCAAAAATCTTTGTACAGATCATACTGCTTCAATGCTTCTACTACATAACCGCCGGCGTGTTTTCGTTTCTGCTAGCAGCATTGCTGGGACTCGAATTCACGTTTGGATGGATCTTCTCGTGGACGTTCGTCACACTGGACAACACGCTCGGGTGGGCAATGGTTGGACTATGGCTGTTTGATTCCTTCATATGTGTGATATTTATGACTGTGATTGTGGGTAGAAGCAAGCTGGCCTGGGATTTTGCATTGACGATCCATGCCATCAATGTTGTTGTCGTGTGGATATACACAGGCAAGTTTCCTACTGGGCTCCTGTGGTGGAGCGTACAGATTTTGAGCTCCATCATTCTGGTGAGCCTAGGCACTTGGACAACGAGATGGAAAGAGCTGCGCGAAACCTTCTTTGAAGGTTTAGTGGATCCAGAGTCTGCAATAGCACCGCCACAGAGACCTGTGATCGAGATGCACGACATGTCGGAAAATCATGATGACCGGAGTGGTGGTGAGGTATGAAGATGGTGTTGTTACTTATATAGAGAGTGTTGACGAAAAAGCAAAAAAAAAGTGAATGAAAAAGCATGCATTATGATGATGTTAAATAGGTGTAAGACCTGGCGCGCCCAAAGAGTTGGCATTGGCATTCAGCATGAGCAGCTGTAACCGCTCCTACTGCTGTTTCCCATGAGACTTCTATCCACGAGGCTCAAGGTGGTGCGCTTTCTTCCAACGAGCCGCCTGCCGCTCTCTGCACGCTCGCTGTTGAGAGTGGCACTGGCTGTATTCCAGTTCGGCACTTCACCGTACTGCACTCCGCTGGCTGGGTCTTCTGGATCGAGCTCCCCGGCGTCTACTTTTGCAAGGATCGACCGCGCAAGAGTCTCAAACGTGCTGTCGACGTTGCTGCCCGTCAGCGCAGACACAACAACATGTACCACCTTCTCGCACAGCAAGGCTTCACACTGAGACAAAAACTTGCGCAACTCCTCCGAGGCGACAGCCTGCTGTCTATCGCTCTTGTTCCCCGCTACTACCACCACAGCACCTGCTGCCAGCGCGCACGTATCCTCAACAAAATCCCACAGCGCGTCCAGGCTCCGTGGGTTCGACAGGTCGTAGACCAAAAGTACTCCGGCTGCCGAGCGGTAGTAGCTCCTCGTAAGCGAGCGGAATCGCTCCTGCCCAGCCGTGTCCCACAGCTGGAGCTTCACAGCACCACCGCCAGCACTGCTTTTGCTATTATCACCCGCACAGACAACCTTGGAAGCGAACTCGACCCCTACAGTCTGTGATGCCAGCACGTCGTAGTCGCGACGTATAAAACGGTGGAGAATGCACGACTTTCCCGCGCCCGAAGGTCCTACCATGATAACCTTTGCCAGGAAGTCGTAATGCTCACCGTATTGTGCGACAACACTGGGGACCGATGCCAGCGAGTCCATGTTAACGCTCATGCTCTCGCTTCTGATTCCTGGAGCCGTTCGAAACGACTTCCCATCCGCTCCTGGTTCATTCTCAGATCTGTCGATGTTATCGATACCGATACAAAAAAAAAAAAAAAAAAAACAACAACAAAAAACAAGCATCGCAGCATATCTACAACATGCCAAAAAAGAGCCAGAGCCAAAGAATCAATCATATTATCAGCACTGTATGCTATTACGGAAAGGTTGTTTATATATATGTATATAGTTCACGCCTTCACTTCGCAGTGACATTAGCATCTTCGGCCACGTTCTTGTAGATATCGTATCGGCGCTGTTCTCGCACAGGCAGCGACCGCCTACTCTTCTCCACAAGTTCAGGATCAAGCTCAGCGTACACGATCTCCTCACCAGTTCCTGCTTGTGCAACGACTTTCCCCATTGGATCCACCACTAGCGAGTGCCCGTACGCGTGGTACTTGGCGTCTTTGTCCAGTGCTGGTGAACACAGCGCAACGTACATCTGGTTATCGAGCGCCCGTGCTCTTGCAAGCAGTTCCCAGTGCAGCGGACCAGTATACGTGTTGAACGCGCTAGGGTAGCACATCAAAAAGCTGTTGAATGGCGGACGAGCTGCTATCATCGCGAGCTCTGGGAACCGAAGGTCGTAGCAGACGCCGAGACCAACGTTTCCTGCGCCGCCGAGTGGGAACACCGTCGCCTTGTTTCCAGGCTGGAGGAACCTGCTCTCCTGGAAACTGATCCCGTCTGGAATGTCGACGTCAAAGAGGTGCACCTTATGATGCTTTGCAATCAGCTCTCCCTTTCTGCTGAACACCGTTGATGTGTTGAAGATCTCGCCTTCGTTACCGCCCTGCTCAGAGATCGAACCCCCAATAATGCTGACCCTGTGCTTGCGACTCAGCGCAGATAAGAGCTGCACCGTTTCTCCATTAGGGACATTCTCGGCATACTTTCTAAACAGTTTAATCGAATAAGGGAATGTGAAGCACTCGGGCAGTATAAGGAGGTCGAGGTCTTTGTGCTTAGCAACCGCCTCGGTTACCAAACTGGACACTTTGCGCAGATTCTCGTGCTTGTCGACATGAGGCTTTATCTGAAGAAGCGCGATCTTCAGTCTCGTGGTAAGAGCGGGCATTTATAATGCAGTGCACCAGTCGCTCGCTAACATATATAACAGAAGTACTACTTGATGAAGTTTCCAGCACCGGCTTATAATTATTTGTTTGTTTTTCATATTTTCATAATAATAACTTTTTTTTTTTTTTTTTTTTTTTTTTTTTTATACACTAATAAACAAAAACTCAAACAAAAGTTGGAATTTCAGAGCCCAGCCAGGTCCATGGGTCGTTGAATCTCAGCCCTTTATCCAACTTGCTGATTGATTCGATCTCGTCTTTGCTCAAGTCGAAATCTGCAACGTGTAGGTTTTGTAGAAGACGCTCCTTTTGACTGGATTTTGGGATGACAGCAACACCTCTTTGGGTAGCCCATCTGAGCAACACTTGGGAGGGAGTCTTGCTGTGCTTCTGTGCAATTGAAGTGATCACCTCGTTCTCGAATAACGGTGCAGCGGATTTAGCAGCTTCGCTGTCAAGCTCGATGAATGATTGGGGACCAAACGAGGAATAGGCGACAACCAAGATGTTTTGGTTTTGTGCATACTTGATCAGACGTTCTTGCACCAGATACGGATGGTGCTCAATTTGTAATGCAACCGGTTTCACTCTAGCGCCTCTCAGCAAATCCTGCAGCAGGGCCCCGCTAAAGTTGGAAACACCCAGTGATTTAATCTTGCCAGCATCGACTAGCTTCTCCAACGCCCTCCAAGTATCCAAGATTGGCACATCCTCGTATTCGAAATACTCGTCGTTTCCGAAAGCCGGAGGATACTTCTCTTCAATTGGAATGAACTTTGTAGCAATTGGGAAGTGGATGTAGTAAAGATCCAAGTAATCCAGCTTCAAGTCTTTCAAGTTCTTTTCCAAGTTGACTGGGACGTTATGTGGATGATGGAAGGTGTTCCAGAGCTTCGAAACGATGAACAGATCCTCCCGTTTGACAATCCCTTCCTTCAGTGCTCTTTGAATACCATCGCCAACCTCGACTTCGTTGCCGTAGTCAGTAGCCCCATCGAACAGTCTGTATCCAAGCTTGATTGCTTCGTAAACTTGCTCTGCCGCAACGTCTCTTGGAATCTTCCACAATCCCAATCCAACTATGGGAGCTTTCACTCCGTTGTTCAATGTGACAAGAGAGGCCATTTTGTTTCCTGAGTACACCGCCAATTGCAATTGCGATAGTTCAAAATCGAACTTTTGATTCCAAAGAAGAGAATTTGGTCGCTAAATTGTGGATTTTCCCCTGTTTTTTTATAAGAGTCTGGATCGAGCTTCCCCTGTTACGTTTGCGTGCTTATTACAGTGTTCCTTGCCCTACCCATAAAAAAAAAAAAAAAAAATATATATATATATATTATATACATATATAATAAAATAAAAAAAGAGAATACATATATCAATATATACAATACCGTATAATACTATATCGCCCTTTTTTTCTTTGTAGTCTCTTGTACTGCCGTGCTCAACTGTAAAAGCGATAGAAGAAAAAAACTTCCTATTTGGGCAGTCAACCAGAAAAAGGGCAAGGCTGCTTGCTGCCATTTCGAGACGGGATTTGCAAATCCGAGTATGATCAAATCACATCACATCACACTGTGGAAAGGTCCATTGGATTACAAATCACGAGCAGGTTGCCTACGACCAATCGATATAATTTCGTTCACGTCTTAACATCGAGCCATCCCAGTTACACACTTGAACTGCTGCTTCCCGACTGTTGGAAAAACGACGATTTCTCTGCTCAAAGATGGCTGACCCTGCTCCTGCTTCTAAGCCTAAACCATGCTGTGTTTGCAAAGATGAAAAGTCTCAGAGAGACGAGTGTCTACTTATCAACGGCCAAGACAGCGGTAAATGCGATTCTTTGATAGGCGATTACAAGAAGTGCATGAAAGGCTTTGGTTTCGAGATATGAGGTGCCAGCTTCCGGGCCATCGTGATGCTCACGAGCAGCATGCGAGACGAGAGTAAGAGGACCTATAATCAAACTAATAAAAAAAAAAAAAAAAGATATCAGAAAGCTCAGAGCTTCTTCACTTGTATGTAATAAGAAGAAGAGCCGCTAAAGAAAGAAGACGAACAGCGAAGGAAAAAACACACACAAATAGAAAAAAGAACTTGTAAATACAGTTTATCCAGTCTTGTTGAAAGAAGAACAAAAAAAATACATGACTTTTGACAGTATATATATATATATCTATATATGAATGTATGAATGTATGTATGTTTTAGTTTTGATTTTAATTTTAATTTTAATGACGGCGATGTAGTAGTTTTTCTCTGCTAGCACATGGTGCCGATGTGATTTTATTGTGGCCGCCGCCCGTACATTAAAATTGTTATTACTTTGATCGCCTAGTTACTCGGGCAAAAAAAACGATTGATTAAAAAAAACCAAGAAAAACGTTTCATTAGATCAACAACGTCAACCTCCACAAGATTTGCTTGGATAACTGACGGGCTGTTCGAAAAATAGTGACAAACGCTCGAATATTTGGTGACTCCAAAACCATATTCAAAAAATTGAGGAGTCTGAAAATGTCTGTCCACAGAGAAAGCGTTCAGTACTCACACTTACCAACTACTTTCAATGAGCCAGTCGAGCTTGGAATCATTGGCGGGACTGGCCTCTATCATCTTGACAGTCTTACCCCTATAGCTCGGCTCACGATTTCGACCCCGTGGGGCGCCCCATCCTCATCAATCACCATCTCTAAAACCACTACCGGATTTAACGTTGCCTTCTTAGCAAGACATGGTGTCCATCATGATTTGCTGCCTTCTGAGGTGCCTTCAATCGCCAATATTGCGGCCTTCAAATCACTGGGCGTCAAGGCAATTGTCGCCTTCAGTGCTGTCGGATCACTACAGCAACACATCCGCCCAAGAGACTTTGTGATTCCGAACCAGATCATCGATAGAACCAAAGGTATAAGACAGTCCACTTTCTTCGAAAAGGGGTTTGTTGCTCATGCTGGGTTCGGCGAACCGTTCGATTTGAAGCTAAATAAGATCATCAGTGACTACGGGAGTGTCCTAGAAGATGATGGCGCAAAGCTTCACTCGAAATTTATCGATGGCGAAGATTACACTGTTGTCTGTATGGAAGGACCAGCCTTTTCCACTAGAGCTGAATCAAAGCTCTACCAGTCATGGGGTGGATCCATTATCAACATGAGCGTTTTGCCGGAAGCGAAATTAGCAAGAGAAGCCGAGATTGCGTATCAGATGATTTGTATGTCTACTGACTACGATGCCTGGAGAGACGAAGCGGAACCAGTAACTGTGGAGACTGTTGTAGGTAACCTGAAAGCCAACTCGTCCAACGCAAATAAGCTGGCAATAGAAGTCATCAAGAGATTGGAGGTTGAGCTCAAAAAGAGTCATGTCGGCAACGACTTG
The DNA here is from genome assembly GCA_030579675.1 of Liangdongia quercuum. Lineage (NCBI taxonomy): Eukaryota > Fungi > Ascomycota > Saccharomycetes > Phaffomycetales > Wickerhamomycetaceae > Liangdongia > Liangdongia quercuum. The sequence continues at coordinate 10,854 of JAKTRK010000002.1, read as the reverse complement.
ACCGGTTCAATGAAAATGGCAGTTTCTACAAACCCAAAAGGTGTCAGAAGAGAGTTGTTGGAAAAAATGCACTTCCTGTTCCCAGGATACTGGCCAATTGAACAATGAAGTAATCGGCATCCTTCGTATAATCTATAGAACATTTCTCTAGAACGTTTAAAACACTTAAACCCTCCTTCTTGTACGGCTAGGCGAGTCCATTCTGTAGTAGTATTTAGGAGATGGAATATACGTCGGAGTGCTTGATAATTCCGACTGTTTCAGAGCTGCAATTCTATCTTTTGCTGCATTATCCAGAGAGAGCGCCGTTTTCTTCAATGATACAGGCTTTCTCGGTGAGAAGCTACTTGCTGCAATAGACGCTCTTGGAGATGAAATTGGTGTATGTGCCTTAGGCCTAGGTTTAGGTGCGTCCTCTTGTTCTTTCACCTCTTTATTGGATGTGCTTGGTTCTGACGATGACGACTTTTCTGATATTGGACTCGCTATCGAGGGAATTACATGTGGAGGAGCACTTTCTAGCTGTATGTTCGTTCCCACAGATCTCGGTAGGCCCAAAAGATCTCTCTGGTTTTGGCTCAGTGATAAATCAGCAAACTGGTCTTGCGGTTTGGTAATCTTGTATATTCCAAAGGCAATATTCCATAGGAAAAGCAATTGAAGAGTCAACAGGACATGCTTCGGGTTCAATACAACATCAAATTGAATCTCCAGTTTTTTCATGAATAGCTCACCAAAATCAAAAACCAGCCTTGAGCACAAAACCATTATCAGATTGAGAAGCACTTTCTTGGTTTCTAGCTCCTTATTGACAGTTCGTCTTTCAACTTTCACAAGATCTGGATGTTCCCATTCCAACTCTGGCAGCTCATCGTTTCTCCGTAGCGGACTGGTTCTGTTTCCGAGCGGGTATTCATTGTGGGCTCTCACATATCGGGAACTGGGTGCACCGTTCGTTATATTGGCAACGGGTTGCGTATCGGATTTGTATAAATTAGCAGACTCTGTTAGTACTTTTGCTCGCACCAGTTCTAAGCTCCCGTTGCTGAGCTTCTTTCTCAGCTGAGTCAGCTTTATAGGTGTAGATACATTGTTCATGTTTCAGTCTCAATAGCAGACTCCCCGGCCAAATCAATCAAACAAAGAGCCAATTCAAGTCAAGGTCAACTCAGGGCAAAAGAGCAGCTCTTCGAACTCTTCCTTCTTCAAAGCAAAACTAGGCAAACCAAATCCGGTTTTCTTCTTCAAATCCCTCGGGTATTGCCATTTATAGTAGTTGCCTTAAGCGGAAATATTTTGCGTTTTTCTCGTCTTTTTTTTTTGCTTTGTGAGTAACCCAAAAAAAAAAAGCTTTGAAGTCGAGTGCGGAAACTGGCTGAAACTGGAAGAAGAACGAAGAACACTTCGAAGAAGCAAAAGAAAAAACAAAACACCTCCATCATTAGTCTCGACCCACACGGCGGTGAGACTTCAGGTACTTGAACAGCATTCTCTGCTCATCCTCGGGTTCATTCGCGACGATCTCTGCGCTCACGTTCTCATTAGCCTTCCGCGGGAACACCTGCATTCCTTCGACATTAATACTCGCCTCTCAGCCGCCCACCGCTGTCTATATGGTATTGGGTTAACTCTCAGATTGGATAAGATAGTCAATACCCGCGATCACCTGTGAAAGAGGTCTTTTGCACGTCCTGCTTCGCAGATGTCACTTGGTTCGTAAGAAGCCTGAATAGTCATAGCAAGAGTTAAGAAATAAATAAAGAGCGAAAGAAAGAAAAAGAAAACACATAGAAAAGATATAGCAGAACTTGCACCAATCCACCCTACCTACACTAGCCAAATGGAGAAGATCATTCAATCCATCTTCTGTTGTTCTGGTGAATCTAACGATCATCAGAATGTACCTTCGAACTACAAGGCTGATAACATCAGCAACGTCAATAACAACATGAATGGTAACAATGACAATAACAAGAGCAAAAAGACAAGCAAAACTTCTTCAAATGTGAAGCAAGAACAGCTTCAAAGGCATTCGTCGAAGTCGCAGGGGACTTTAAACGCTCCATCGTTGAAGAAAACGGATCGGAAAGATAGCAAACGTACCTTATCAAAGCATATTGCGGGAGAGACTCAAGAAAGTACAGCTAATGAAGTTACCAAGTCTGATGTCAATGTTTATGAGGCTACAGATAGCACTGTTGATACCTCAGAAGGAACTGCCGCTGCTGAAAATGGTGCTTTGAGAACCAGCGTTTCACTGGACCAAAATTTAGATTCCGATAAGACCATTTCTTCAGCTCCATCTGACAGCAACAGTAACCATCAGGAAAGCCATGTTCCAGAAGAATCCATAGATTCCGTAAATGTCTCCGATGAAGAATATGGCGACTTTATGGACCTCACACAAATACAGCCAGGTCAGGCCCATGCTTCCTCTGGCTGGCTATTAAACCCTGCTCCTGAGAAATTAAAAAATAGGAAGTGTTTGATATTGGATTTAGATGAAACCTTGGTTCATTCCTCCTTCAAGTACCTGAGACAGGCTGACTTTGTCATACCAGTTGACATAGATAATCAACTGCACAATGTTTACGTTATCAAGAGACCAGGAGTTGATGACTTTTTGAAAAGAGTTGGTGAGTTATATGAGGTTGTCGTCTTTACTGCATCTGTTGCGAGATATGGAGATCCCTTGTTGGATGAATTGGATATCCATAAATCAGTCCATCATCGATTATTCAGAGATTCTTGCTTCAATTATCAAGGAAACTTTATCAAAAATTTATCACAAATTGGAAGGCCCTTAAACGAAATTATCATTTTGGACAATTCCCCAGCATCTTATATATTTCATCCTCAACATGCAATTCCAATTTCGAGCTGGTTCTCGGATGCTCATGATAATGAATTGCCAGATATCATCCCCTTTTTAGAAGATTTATCAAAGGATAACGTCGAAGATATAGGTGTTGTCCTTGATATTAATCTATGATTCGAATAAGATCTTCACTATGTTCCATATTGGATTTAAACGCATACTAGACCACTCAATTCAAATTATTGTGCTTTTTGTTAATTTTTGTATATGTGATAATAATCCTTGCTGGTCTTTGATGATATCACACCTAACAGGACTCTCCCATCTATGCATATCACAGAAGTCAGTTCTAAATTTCTAAACAAGTCCCAAATTATATATTTCAGTCTAAATCAAACTATATTTCATTTTGCTTGTCCACCTAGGAGGTGCAATTCTACTACGTTGCATTTTATCCCTGTTCAAAACTGACAACAATCAAAACTAACATCCACGGTATTCAAACAGAGTTTTATGGTATTTAATTTCATCATATCAATGATATTATCGACTTATTACAATCCAGTTTCTCTAATTTGTAGTCTACTGAGTTTATATATAATTAATTACTCCATAAATTCATAACTACATGTAACAAAGTATAGCATTAGTTAATCGTCATCCTTAAACACGGTAGCAACAACTTGTTTTTCCCTTTCAGACTTATATGGTTTGGATCCCGGTTTGCTATGCTTCCTCTCGTTATCTTCTCTTCTCTTTATTGAATTGTGTTCAATTTCTTTGATATCCTTAGCCTTCTTAACGATCGTAGGTAAATGTCTATGTCTTGAAATTCTTCTTATTTCTGGCATAAATTTGAATCTTTCTTTCAAAGCTTCGTCATACTCTAGTTTGTTCTTCTCTCTTGTAGTCTTCACTCTTGAGCTCTGTGAGGCGTTCGATCTCCATAGCCTTATGTTACCGTCATCAGATCCACTAAATATGTATTTTGAGTCCATTGAAAACTTGGTTTGGAATACATGTTGCATTCTCTTTGTGTGATAGACATCCCTCGAATGGCCTTGTCTCACTTTAAAGATTCTTATGGTCTTATCGTAAGAACCTGTGACAATTTCTTGGCCTGTAGGTGAGAAATCAACATCTAGAACTGCAGCAACATGATCTTTGAAAACATTAAGAGCACGCTTCAGGTTTCGCATATCGTATGAATACAAATTGTGGTCCTCACTGGCAGTGACAAAATTAAAAGCTTCTATTGGATTCCATTCGATCGCATTCGTTCTCATTGTCTGTATAAGCTTTTGAGTAGGAGAGTTGGTTCTGATATCATATAGCACAACAGAATTATCAGACCCAGCAGAAGCAATAATAGATGTCTCCGTTTTATTAAATCTGACTCTAGAGACATTATCGGCACCCCACGACAAGTTAGAAACTGGCCTTGCTCTTGTTTCATCCCAAAGCTGGATGGCAGCACCCCCAGTGACAAAAACCGCATCATCTCTGTGATGGTCCAAGCTCTGAAAAGCATGTTCCCCAAGATAAGTCTTTACTAGTCCTGATTTGTTAACCTCCTCTTCATTCGAAGAGTCATTAAAATCTTCAGCATTAACAGACCATAGCTTAATCGTCTTGTCATCACCGCATGAAAGCAGCTGGTTAGAGCTGTTGACAGCAGTACCAGTAACCATTCCATAGTGAGCCTTAAAGCTCGATAGTTCGGATTGCGTAGTTAAATCCCAGTATTTGACAACTCCATCCGCACTACCAGTGGCTAGTCTATTCAGCACTTTAAAATTTTTACTGATGGTATATATTCCATCTCTATGACCATTTCCAAGCTGTGCAACAAAAGGCTTTGCAAAAACACGCTCCAGTTTCGTTGCGTTCAAGGCCTTAGTGTACTCCCTTGCTCTTTCAAACGGATGCAGTTCTGGATTCAAATTTCTAGGTACATTTGATTCTTGTGTGTTCCTCACAGGGACGTAATTGTCTGCAGACCGACTTATGGTTTTGATTTTCTGGGTAGAAAAAGTTAGCAATACTGATGACACATTTAAAAATTAGCAAGACACTTACCATATTTGCTTCTGTAGTATCAGAATAAGCGATTTTTACCACTACTTATGAGGTTTTCTTATTATCGTTTGGTAATTTTTTTAAAGAAAAAATTGCGATGAGCTATAGGTATTACCCTGCTAGAAAACTATAGGCCGAACAAACTACTTTGGCGAGGCTCGTATGATTGATGATGTTATCTATATACTAGAAATGGCATGATGGTGGCTATGGAAATGTACTAATTGGTATATGAATAGATTTTCAAAGGACTTCGCTGATGATTTTTGAAGCTTCCTTATAAGTTTCAAGCAGTTTGAGACACTTCTGTCTCTCTTGGGCTAAGGCTTCGTCTTCTAGTAACAACTCATCCAGCAAGCTTTCCTTGTAGAGTTTTGTAACGAGACGGTTCTGAACTGATTCTTTTGAGAAGTTTACCAATAGACACATGATTGCTTTCGGAACTTGATCCTGAATCATTTCTCTAACGATATCGAAGTATGATGCAATCAATCTCTTGATTAACTCACATTCCAACTGTTCACGTTCACTCAAAACAGGCTCTTCTTCTTGAACTATCAACGCTTGGTCATAATTATTTTTCAAATAGCCATCAGTAGGTACACCATTTACAGAAGATATATTATTGATGGTAAGATCTTCGAATGCTTTAGGAAGTTTGCTTGATTGCCTAGAATGAGAGACACCAGTTGTCTGTTGTGGCCGTTGTTGTTGTCCAGGTTGTCCCGGTTGGTCTTTTCCGAAGAAAAAATTCAAAAACGAATCTTTGGATTCGTCCCTGCTGTGTGAACGAGGTAGACGCTGTTGGTTTGAAACCTCACTACTGGCATCACTTCCACTTGAAGATTCAAAGCTATCATCCGCTTCTTTAACTTCAGCATCCCCATTAGTCAGTTTTGGTTTCAAAGTCTTATTGGGGTCAACAAATTTGAATTTGTCTTGAGCCTTTTGCTTTTGTCGATCTTCAACAACGCTTGCCATTACTTCTGCTGCTCCAACAAAGCTTGGGTGATTGGTATTGATATAGGATCTGTGTATTTCAATCAAGCTTTCAACATAAGAAATTGTAGGACCTAATCTTTCACGCAGTAACTCGCTTACAACTTCAATCAATCTTTGCTGTAATTTCGGGTATCTTGATAATTCAGCAGTACCGCAGTTATGGCAAATTTTCATCAATTCTTCATAAACCAACTCAACACAACGGTGGGAAGGAGATTCCAATAGTTTGATTTGAGGTTTGACCAACAAATCAAATGCAAGCTCAGGGACAAATAGAGAAGGTCTTGGGCCTGTTGAATTTCTTATTGCAGTTCTTATATCATTGGTTGATAAGCTAGACGTTGGATTGATTGATCCTAAAGAATTCCCAAAGACATCGTTATATATATAATAAATTCTTGCACCGCCACATAGTTCTTTGGTACTAATATCCATGGTTGTACCCTCAATAGAGTTGACAAAATTTGTGGCAAACTTAGTCATTAGTTTCAACACCAAGGAGCTTCGGTCCTCTGGTGAATAAAGGTTTGAGTCTCCATAAGCAGCTAATTCTTGTTCTGTTTGTCCCATTAGAGTATTAAGTTTGGCTTTGATGTCTGGCAGTTTCTCTCTTATATGGTTCATCAAAGTTTGATTCAACAACTTTGAGAGGTATCTAGTGCCGCACCTATTAGATATGGTTCTATAAACAGGATGAGCATGGAAGAACTCTTCTTCGTTTTCGAGGCCTTCTTCGACACTTTTATTTGAAGCAATGTCTTGCTGTGATCTGTTCACAACACCAACGAACCCCAATTTTAAAGGATAAACCTTACCGGATAGTATATCAAGTGCATTAGTACCCTGATCCATTAAATCCAGCTTCGATAAAACGCCTATAGTTCTCTTACCCTGTGGATCAACTTGTCTTGCTAGCTTCAGGGACTCTGAATTCACCAAATCGACATTTGCTGGGGAAACCGCAAGAATTATACAGTTAGGTTTAGCAACATACTCCAAGATCAAGTTTCTGATTTGTTTTTCAATGTCGGTTGGCTGATCACCGATTGGGACTTTAGTGATACCAGGCAAATCTACCAAGGTCAAGTTCAATACTTTTGGAGAGTACACTTTCAAGTTGATCGGCAATCTACTGATCCCTTTGTTCTTACCAGCAATTCTCGATGTCTCATTCTCTATCTCTTTTCTGATATCCGCAAAATTGTAAAAACGGCGTCCAGGAATATGCAAGAATTCACCCCATTCGTTTGGAACCGATGGCTTATAACCTTTCTGTTGTCTGAGATGGTCTTCCAAAGTGAACTCTTGCGTGTTCGTGGAAGGTTCGCCTCCATTCGAATTTGGAGGGGTGTAGTTATGGACCAAAGGAGAGTCCTCCGCAATGTTGTTGAGTTGTAGTACTAGTGGTCTTCTAGTGACTATACCTGTACCTCGTGGGAGAAAGTCCTTGCCCACAATCGTCTCCAAGATTGACGACTTCCCAGACGATTGCGATCCGATGATAGACAATATAGGCAAATCCAAGGAATCAATGCCTGCATCATACGTAACGTCCTGAAGCTTGTTCACGGTGGGAATTAAGTCCTCGAGCGATGCCATATTCTGGAGTATTTCTAACTTTAAGCAACAACTTCAACCAAGTAAGTTCCCACAGCTTTCTTGCTGAATGCCAGCGAAATTTGGTTGTTTGTTTTTAGATTTCGAATTCCACATACACATTGGTCAAAAAATAATCAAAAAACAAAAAAAAAAAAAAAAAAAAAAAACTGCATTACGTAATTTCTTATTCAAAAGTGACAGTAAACCTTATCCGGGTAACGCTATATTCCGAGGCAGGTCTAGTATGCTACAGCTCCATGCGGTTTATGAAGCTTGTGCTACAATCAGGGTATAGGCTAGACGAAGGGCATTTATTTTTTCTGCTTCTTCCTGACAAGCATAGTGAGGTTATTTATCACTGGGTCTGTGTGCTTCTTGGCAGGGCTGTTGGAGCTCGAGCAGTGCTCAGTAGCAACGAAAGTGCCAGTCAGGACTGCGGGCTGCAGTTTAAGTTCAGCTTTCAAATGGTTGATGACATTCTTGTAAGCCTCTGCAGAACCATCGCTGCTCGAGTAATCCTCTCTAGTTATAAATGATTTCAGCTTTTTGAACTGTCTGAGTGAAAGCACAGCTATGCCATCGGGCAGCGATGCTTGATCTTGCTTAAGCTGGCCTTCGACACCTATCACTGAGACTGTTACTCCTAATCTGAATTCCTGTCTTACCTGTAGCTCCGTCCAGAACTGCTTTAGTGAGACTCTACTTGCCCTGCCTTCAACGACGAGATGCTCGAAAAATCTAGCCTTGGGGTCATCTGGGAACAGCGGGATTTTGAACACTGCAATGTCGTCGTCATTGCCGTTGAAAATGTCACCGACTGTCCAATCTGCTGTGAGGTATTTCAGGTACTTTTCAATCTGCTTGGGGTCCTCAGCAGGTATTTGTAATTTTGCAACCAGGCCATCTTTGGAAAATGTTGTTTGGATCACTTTATCAAGAGATTTCAACCACCACTTTAACAGCGCCTCTCCTCCTAATACATGTTTCTTCGAGTTCTTGGACGAATCCGGGAAAAGGTACTGTGGTTCAGCCCTCGTGAACAAGCTTATCTTAGTCTTGACCTCCCGTGGGTAATCCGTTATGGAGTAGGGTTCGATCTTCTTCGGTGGTTCTAGCTCACCTTTGAGTCTCTGGACAATAATATGCAGAGCCTCTCTAGTGCTTGTGTTCTTAGTAATGCGGCGCTTCTTCGTTGATAGTGAGAGCTCTGTAACCAGTTGCTTGGGTATGATTTCCTTCAGATAATGGTCGATTGGTAAGGATAATAGATATTTGAGAATTACCTGCGTGATGAGCCCATTTTTAACACCAGTGGTATCCAGACCACTTGTATCAGCCTTGGAGACAAAGAGCAGCTTCTCTGTTTTCCCCTCATCGTAGTTGACGGTTATATAGATGAATATCTCCAAGCCATAGAGAATCAATCCATTGTGACTCAGTACTATAAAGTGCTCTGTCTTGATTGTCTTCAAAGAATCATCCGAGACCCGTCGACTCACGAGAGGATGCGTGTCTCGAGGTCGCGTTTCAAAATTGAAGAGCTCATATGCAATGTCCTTAGGTAGAACATTTGAAAGTTGACTCTCTAGTGACATTTCAGCCAACGTTCATGGAGTGGTTTATTATTTCATAACTCAGTCGTGATGACGTCGCGTTAAATTCAAATTTTACTAAAATTGGCAGAAACTGCTTCGAATAAAATACATAGTACTGTACAATGCTGTATACAACCCACACCATGCCTATGCTATCACAACTGCAACTGTCCCTGCTATAGCGAGCAATGCTGTGAATGCTATAGCGGCATAAATGAACATCTTGGATAGATCACCCAGTTCATTAAAGTACAGTCGCAAGTAAAAAGCTAATGGGTATATGATGCAGATACTAAAGCAAATTGTACTGCCAAGAAAGGACATAATCTTTCCAAAATTGGTTAGTACAAGTGATGTTACAAAGAAGATCATTGTAACAACAAAGTGGTTGGCGGCTTTCAAAACAGACCTCTTCCTAATTTTGATCTTCTCATCTGGATCTAGAGTGCTCTGATCCACCATAGTGATGATTGGTCTTAATATGAGAGGCCCTTTAGAAATGGGTAGCAGTCCCATAAGCGCACAGATTGTGAAATACATCCATTTTGGTTGGCCTTCTGTTAGCATTATCGATTTTGTAACTTGGTCTGATACGGAACTACCAAACATCAGATAACCAATGGTAGCCATGAGATAGTCCACAGCCCATGTGAAGGAGAAAATCAAGGAACATGACCTGCTATATTTATGAGGATGGTGCATGTCTCTATACAGTTCTGGGAAAATTGCGTGCCCTCCAAACGGTGACATAAAGATGCCAAAGCTTAACAAGGCATGCTTAAAGTCCATTGGCCATAGAAAGGTTGGAGATGTTTCTATAAGTGACCCTGGTGAGTCTTTTTTGATTATTCCTGAGGTTAAAACAATGAGAACGATAATTGTCGTTGATATTATTCCTATCAAGCTCAGATTGGATAGGACATCAAGTCTAACAAAGCTTGCTAAGAAGAAAATGACTGAGATGGCACACTTGAAAACGATTTTGTTCAATCCAGTCAAGATGCTAAAAGAATCCGCAAACAGTATGATCATTGATACTCCTGCAAACAACAAATCTAGAGTAAAAGTCGAAACCACAATCAGATGTGCTATTCTTCCATATGAAAAATACGCAATATCTCCGTAAGTTTTCAGTGTTTCATTCTTTAGCAAGCACTTGGCAAGCAGCTTTGCGGTACACTGAGAAGCAACTGCACATGTCAGTAGAGTTATGGTTCCCAAAACCCAACCAGCGTAACTCATTCCTAATGGCAATGAAAGAATACCTATTCCGATCAGCGTATTGATGCCGTTGAAAATCGTCTGAGGAGCTGTGCTCTTTCCCAGAATCGGCAATGTTGTTGATTTCACGCTTGATAGCACACTGGTGTTTTCTGCTTCAGGTGCAGTATTCACATCGGTACTATTATTTTCTTGTCGTATGACTGCTGGCTCTGCTATACTGCTCTCTTCATCGTTGAAAGCGGCGCCATACGAGTTCTGAGGAGACATGCTCGTATCGCCATTCAAAAGAGGTCCATCCTCTGGAGAGAGTTGTCTTCTTTTAGCAGAGGATTCAAAGTCAAAGTCCTCGTTCCAGAATCCACTCGAGCGTGAATAAGACGATGCAAAATTAGATATGGAGTTTCTCCCCTGTAAGCTCTCAACAAGGGAGTTGTATACAGACGATCGTCTTCTTCCAGGAGCCGGCTGACTATTGGACATTGTGTCTTCTAGCAGAACAGAGTCGGGATGGGTGTAAGAGAACCTTCAAAGTTGTAT